>CM077195.1:32121027-32571027 GCA_039654625.1 Rhinogobio ventralis | reverse complement strand
GAGTTCGTTTTCAAGTGGGCAGAGACCACATTGTCCAGGTGATCTCGGACCGTTTTTTCCTTTTTTTTTTCTTTTCTTTTTTTTTGGTTGTGAAGTGCGATTGCCGTGTTCGTATATGCTTAAACCGAACTTTGGGAGAAATCACACTCGTTTCTGAAACAAACGCTACAAACGAGCCAGGTATGAAAATGCCTTCAATAAGCCTGGGAATCAAACGCATGACTTTGGTGATGCAGTTAAGCCACTGGAACACAGAGAGATGGGCGGAGGAAAGGATTAGGATGTGTTGGGAAAGGACAGTTTCATGATTCAGATTAATGAAAGACGTTATAGGGAGGAGTGGTGTGCCTCAGTGCTGCTAAAGAATTCCTGTCAAGAAAGGTTGTATGTGTGTGAGGAAGCTGCATTTTTATGTGGAAGAAAGGGGGGAAGTGCAAAGGAAATGCTCTTGAATTGTGTGTGTGAGAGCAAGAACCTCTGAGGCTGTGAAAGAACCAGGACAAAGTTTGGACAAAAGAGAGAAATGTGATCTTTGAATCCACTTATTTCCCTTGAGTGCTTCTCTTTGAAAGTGTCCCTCAATTCTCCCACTCGCCCATTAGGCTTTTAGAAAGTACTCCGTTCAGTCGGAGGAGTGGTTTTACACCGTGATTACTTAAGTAGAGCTAACAGTGTCTTGTCTTTTTAACCCTCTCATTCATTGCTCAACTTCCCTGATGCCATTTGTATACTCTTGGTTAATACATTTTAGGTGATGACCTGAAGCTAAAAGTTTCTGTGCATGCCAAACGTCGCTAAACATTAAACAGGCAGTGTCCTAATTAGTTGCATGACGTTTCGCTCTCAGGAATGTGAGCTCAGAGCGGAGCGAGGCCAGGAGGAAGCTGAGGGAGTGCTCTGGACTGGTCGACTCTCTCATGTACATTGTCCAGTCACAGATCAACTGTAAAGATGTGGACAACAAGGTAACAACTGAACTTTGACTCTTTAGGGTTTTTTTGCACTTTCATACTCACTGCTTTTATATGACGGGGAAGCGCAAAGAGGGATGAAAGCATTGCTGGTCATTTATTACATACTGAATAATTTTAATCTGTCCCCCTTTTTAGCTGTTGGAACACAGTAATTTGCACAGTAAATCTCTAAAAGTTAACCAGTCTATTTATACAGGACTAGTTGTTAAATCAGCCCACATGCTAGTCAATTTTGAAAATAAATTGATAAACCAATTTGGTACATTATTACAGTCTGTCAGAAATATGCTGATTTCTACAAAGCCCCTCCTTTCAAAAAGCTCAGAGTGCTTTGATTGGCTAGCTGACCTTGTGCGTTGTGATTTGGCCACCTCAAGTGTGTCGGAAATGTAATACCCCTTACCATAATCGTGAGCTTCAGCTTCCAATGCTTCTAAAGCATTTGTAAATGCACAGTTAGTAATAATGTCATCAGTTTTATCATATCAGTTCGAGCCAGAGTCTGCATTCTGAAAATGCAGATCAAGCCGATCGATCGGAACCAACTTTGCAAGCACGACTTGAGCAGAAAGTTTGACAGTGGTACGTAGTTTTTGTGTATAGCCAGCACGGTACTCTCCCAGGTTCAGGACGCTGTCCTCTGTAAAATGCGCTGTGCATAAGTAAACTTTTGTACCACTCAATAAATCGTAACCTCTGATTAATCTCTTGACTGCAAAAGCACTTTCGCATACACACAGCAGCTCCACGCCATGTCGACAACACTTCAATTCACTGAAAGCTCACCTTCTTTCTTTACGCATGCCTTTGGGTGACCATTATGTGACGTTGACGTTTGCACAAGTAATATCTGGGCTTTTTCTGGATTGAGATGTTTTAGGCAGGTCTGGATCAGTGTATAGTCTCCCACAAAGAGATTTATTCTATGAGCTTTTGTAAATTTGGAGATTGTATACATGCACAGACAGACACATTACATCATATCATCATACATCATATGACCCTTTTAAATATTTGTTACACAAGATTTCCATTTCAAATAAATGCTGTTCTTTTTAACCTATTAATCAAAGAATCCTGAAAATATTAAGCAGTAAGCAGTTTCAACATAGATTAATAACACTGTTTTTTGAGCAGCAAATCAGCATATTAGAATGATTTCTGAAGGATCATGTGACACTGAAGACTGGAATAATGATGCTGAAAATTAAAACAGAAATAAATAGCATTTTACATTTAAAGCGCATGACTTAAGAATTTACAATAATGTTTCACTGTATTTTTGATCAAATAAATGTAGTCTTGGTGAGCATAAATCTTTAAAAAAAAAATTACACCATTTGCTTGAGCCAATATTGCTATGATGACCCAAGATTTGAGCGGCTACTGGTGCAGAAATGGCACTTTAAGGCCTGGTTTCACAGACAGGACATAGATTAAGCCAGGGTTAGGCCTTAGTTCAATTAGGATATTTGCGTAGCTTATATAAACGAGCGTTAGAAAAAAACATTACTGGTGTACATCTTGAGACTAAACAATGGCATTGACATATTTTAAGACTGTTAAAACAGCTCAGACATGCATTTTATTCTAGGACTGTTGTCTGTGAAACTGGGGGTAAGCCAATCGCTGAGTGGAATAAAAGTCAGCAAATTATGAATATTACTATATAGTTTGTAGGATCAGCCTTTGTTCTTTGATTTTCAACAATTTTCTAAAACTATTGCTAGTTGTCCTGCTTCAGTCTTTTACAAATGATCTGTTATTTAATCATGTTTATTATGTCTGCGTGCAGCTGATTGAGAACAGTGTGTGTCTGCTGAGGAATCTGTCCTATCAAGTGCATCGGGAGATACCAGGCTGCGAGCGTTATCAGGAGATGACTCCTGTCAATCATGGCCCCGCCTCTTCCCAAAAGGGCGGCTGCTTCAGCTCCCGAAAGGGCAAAGGTGCGCGTCTGATTCATTTAAAGAAAAACACAGGCACTAGCTGTGGGCCGTAACCAATTAAAATAAGTTAACTTGCTGTCTTTGCATTCAGTACATAATCTCTGTGTCGTGTAAACAAAGCCAAGAGGCCGTGCCTATTCCTAGTCTTTAAATCATAGTACATGCTTTGAAGTCTGTTAAGCCTGTGTTTTGATTGTGTCAGATCAAGTTTGTTTGCACATGAAGGAGATGAAGCGTGCATGAATTTTCACAAGTGTATGCCTTGTTTGTGGGTTTGTTGCTAAATAATTGTATGGTGGCTGGGGCACTATTGCAATATTTTATGCCAAAACAGTCCTTTCCTCTCATTTTCTTCTTTATCTGTCTCTTCTGCTCATTCCATTCATCTTTTTATCCTGTAACAGACGAGTGGTTTTCCAAAGGTAAGCTTTTCTCTCTTTTATTTTCTTTCTTTCTTTCTTTCTTTTTTTTTTTTTTTTTAAGTAAAGGCTTCGCTTTGCTATTATGGGAATCACTTACAGTTCACCTCATTATAACCCATTATTAACCCTGTTATTGGTCAAAGTTCAAAAAATGGATCTGAAATGGGGGAATGTTTTAGGAGAAAATAATTTCTCATCCCGTTTCACATTTGTTTTATGAGCTGCACTACTTTTTGTAAAGTTAGAAGGCTTATTAAGGGGACCAGTCACACAAACAAGGTTTTTATTGATCGGAAGAAAGTAGATGTGGAATCAGTAACAAGTATCAGATTATGACACTGGACACTCTCACTCTGCTTTAAAACCTAGTGAGATGCCCAATGCCGATATAGGCTGCTACCTTCTAAGGCATCCAAACCATTCATGGAACAGAGTTTTTTACCCCAAATATACAAAGAAACAAAACTGGGAAAAGGGGGAAGAGATCTTAATTGTGTGACTGCGGCCCTTGAAAATGCTTGCAGCATTTAAAACATTTCATTCATAACCACCAGAGGGTGCCAGAGCACAGCATTTCCAATAAATCCACTCTTTATACACCACCTTTTAATGTTAATCAAGTAGACGCATTAAAATACAATTGTCTGATTCTTTTAAACTTGCACTGTCACTTTGGCATATACTACTGTGAAAACTGAGCTGTCTGCATCAAGTCTTTAGTCATTTCAATCATCACACAACATGGGGTTTTCCCTCAGGGAATAAATGTAACCTTTGTCAGAACTGTATCTAAAGAGAACTGTCTTTGTCTAAAGAAAATCCCCTTTTAAATCTTTGAAGATTGTTTTCTTCAGACTTTTGCTTCTAAATTGTCATAAATGACATCACTATCATTAAAATGCAGATAAGATTTCTGTGTGTCACTTCATCTCTATTTCACTTGTTGCTCATGCCATCTGCTTTGTTCAGGAAAAAAAGAGGATGATGGAACTTCAGATATGATTGACATTCCAAAAAGAAGCACACCAGCCAAAGGTACAATGACAGTCTTGTTGGCTCTGAATAGTTGGTAATAAGATAATAGATTAAATAATGTAACTATTGTCGTTTTGTAGGTTATGAATTGCTGTTCCAGCCAGAGGTGGTGCGTGTGTACACTTCTCTCCTGAAAGAGAGCAAGAACCCATCGGTTCTGGAAGCCGCCGCGGGGGCCGTGCAGAACCTGTGTGCAGGCCGTTGGACTGTGAGTACCCACAAAAATGCTGACATTTCAGAATGATACAGCTATGGCAGTCCAATGCATATTAAACACATTTAACATTTAAATGAGTCGTACTTTTTATTATTAAAAAACTTGATTTTAACTTAAGAGCTCAATTAGCTTTTCATTCCAAAAAAAACCAAGCGGTTATGGAAACTTAAGCTTGTTCTGAACTTCTGTAACTTATAATATAATATAATATAATATAATATAATATAATATATTATGTGATGAGTTGATGAAACAAGATAACCAAGATAATAGTTGTTGTGCATTTTTCACTCACCCTAAAAGTCATATATATCATTTTTCCATTATATTTTAAAGTTCAAGAAAATGTTAAAAGGATTAATAAATTCATGATGCTAAAGAGTCAAAGTCAATGAGTAATTAAATAATTGTGATCTCAATCTTGATCAGAATAATCAAATTATGATTTTTGCCATTAATCAAGCAGCCCTAGTTGTCCAGCATTTATTTCTTTTAATATTTGTTTGATTGGGTTCATGAGGAGGGGAACTCTTTTTCATAATTTGACCGCTGTTCTTATTTTTGTCAGTATGGCCGGTACATTAGAGCAACAATGAGACAGGAACATGGCCTGCCGATGATGACGGAGCTGTTGTCTCATGGGAACGACCGTGTGGTCAGAGCCATGTCTGGAGCTCTGAGGAACCTGGCCATTGATGGCCGCAACCGTGAGCTGCTAGGTGTGTGAGCCAATAATACCGGTTTGTTTTTGTTAGCCTTTGTATTTGTGCTCATTCAGTGTTATTACCATCAAATTAGCTATACTTGTACAGTCTCAATGAATGAATTAAGGCTGTCACTAATGATTATTTTGGTAATCAGTCGATTATTTTGACGATTAATCAAGTAATCCGATTTTCTTTTTCGTGGTAATAAAAGTAGACCTAAGCAAAGATCGAAGCCTTAAAATACATGTATAACAATAAGGCAATAACAGTGGGTTCAAATAAAGTATCAAAGCCAGTAATCATATTGTTTTATAGAACAACACTGTTATAATGCATAATGTACATAAGATGATTATATTATGTATTTTAACGCAGGCATCTGTTAAAATACACAATATAATCATGATGTTACACATAAAACATGAACAAATCCTTGTTTAATATTGGCCAAACATTTAATTCAAATATCCACTCAATCTTTATATATTTGGCCGTTTCTTTACGATAAACTGCTACAGCTACTGTAATTTCCTGAACAAGAATGTGGACATCAAAACTCAGAGCGAGTGTTTAAACAATAGACAACAGCTCGCATGATTAGAAACATTGGTGTAGGTTTACAAATGTGATAAAATGGCACACATTGTGTTCCCAGATGAACGTTATAAGCAGCCCAAACTCACGGCTTATGCAGAGATGGAGTTTGAGATGCGCTCCACAACAGTTCATGTGGATTAGCATTTACTGTGAATGGAGCCGCGCTGAGATGCACATAATACATGCAAGCAAATAAAGCACATGTATATATTAAATCCGCAGTGCATATTTATTTAACTGAATCACGGTTTGTGAGTTCACAATAGCACAAAGCTATAATATGGTTTTTAAATGGTTTTAATTGTGCAGCCTTAAAAAACAGTCTAATAATGTGTTTAATGGATTCTTGTCCATGAAATGCGCCACTTCCGGTATTTTGGCAGTTACTCGACACGGGTAAATTACACGATTTAAAAAAAATCCTCAAATGCACTCTAATTTAATAGAGGAATCATGACAGCCCTAGAATGAATCCCAATGTATTTTACTCAATCTCTCTTCCTCTCGCTGTGTAGGGAAGCATTCAGTGCCTAACTTGGTGGCCAATCTGCCAGGCAGTGGCCAGAGTCAGCCTGTGCGCGGGCTCTCGGAGGAGACGGTGGTGTCTGTTCTCAGCACTATGACGGAAGTGATCGGCTCCAGCGTGGATGCAGCCAAATCCCTGCGTAGCTCCCAGGGTATCGAGAGACTGGTGCTCATCAACAAAGACAGGTATGTGTGTTTATCCGTTTCTGTTAATAATTGACTGGTCACATTGGTGGAACCTGGAAGAGGAATGTTTTTTTTACAGCAAATGCTGTTTTATGAGCCGTAGTTATATTGTTTCACAATCGTCTGTATTTTGCCCATATAGCAACCGTTCAGATCGAGAGGTTCGTGGCGCTGGGCTGGTCCTGCAGATCGTGTGGGGCTTCAAAGAGCTCCGCCGCACACTGGAGAAAGATGGCTGGAAGAAAACCGACTTCATGGTCAACCTCAACCCTCCAAACAACACCCGCAGCAACGGGGGATATGAGGACAGCACCCTGCCGCTAATAGACAGGGGTAAGAACACAACATTCCTGCTGAATGGTTTTAATGTGTATCAGTCAAATGGACATGCAGGACACAACTTTGTGTCTCTGATCTGACTTTGTTTGGGTCTATTTATTAGGGGGCAAACAGGACAGAGACATGATTCCACTTAATGACATGGGACCAGGTAAAATGCACATACTTTATTCTCTTTATTATGCATATACCTAGGGTCTAAAATGAGCTTTTTGCCACAGTTGAGTTTTCATGATTCCAATTTGTTTTTGTTTTAATTTGCACTTCAACATATAATGTTACAAAATATTTTTTTTTTAAATAAATGCTGTCACTTTTGAACAATTGAATGCAAAAGTATCACTTTCTTGCAAAAAATAAAACGTGCAATGCAAAATGCATGGTTAGGTGGAAATTCTTTACATTTCATATATACTATGTGTGTGTGTATTAGGGATGTCAACGTTTAATTGTCGATTTAATACATTTAATCGATAACACTTATTGATCATCGATAAATCAGGGTCATGCGCGTGCGTGCTGCTCAACTGCGAAACACAGGAGGAAAAATATAGCGAGCGTGCTGGAGTTCTGTTTGGGGCCATTTTACAGCTGGAGTTACATCATGACTGTTTGCGTGTGCATTTACAGCCTTTTGCTTTGTGTAAATGCAAGTTGCAATGTTGTTTATTTTGTGTAGGCCTATCTATATCGGATTTATCTCATATAGATGCATCTGGTTGAGAATTAACACTGTAGTAAAGCGTGGCGTTGATCAGTTTCAGCACATACAGCTCCAACAGCAAATAAGTCCCAATCATAGTCATTATTAGTTGTCCAGTCATGTTACATAACATTATAAATAGAGCAAAAATGCAATAAAACATTGTGAGTTATTTGGGTTTTAGTTGGCTGTTTCATTGAATTGATCCAGGAAGAGCCCGTGCACAACATGAGTCGCGCATTCTAAATAGCACGTAACTTAGTTCAAGTTCAGTTGTACATTTGCTTCATTTTGTGGAGATAAAATGTGTAGTAATGTTTATTTTGTATATATCTGATTAATCTCATATAGGATGCGTTTCTTTGAAGCTCTTTGCTAGAGCGTTATTTAACTCTGTGTTCATTCTGTGCTTTAGCGTGCTCAGCTCAAACAGCACAACTAATAACTATGATCGGGACTGTCATATTACATAACATTTAATGAGAACACTATTGTAATAAATCATTGTGAATTCATTGTCTAGTTGGCTAGCACGTTGTTCCAGGAAGAGCATGTCCATTCTGACCAGCACGCATCTGAGGCGGCGTTGGTGACATGTTGTATTACTCTTATATTTGATAATTAAATATTTAATTAAATGATCAATCACATCGACTCATTTTACAGTCCTACTAGCCCTTTATTTAGATTAAAAACCCTTCTCATTCATTTGGTGAGGAACATGGCGTTTTGAGCAGCATTTGCACACCCTGTCATGCTGTTGCTATAAGCCACTGCTGTAGACGCATATTGCAGTATTAAGGCTAACAATTAATCGATTAATTGATCGTTAATTTAATCTGATCGATCATGGGAATTTGTGTAAATTGACATCCCTAGTATGTATATATGATATGTATGCATGCATTTTGCACTGGAAAATTATTTCATATTTGCTACAATTTCAATGCAATCACTGTGCTGTGATTTTACTAAGTGTGAGAGATCATTTACAAAATATCAATTTTGTCTGGCACCAGATGCTTACTCTACGCTAGACCAGAGAGGACGGAGAAACACTTTAGACGACACTCTGGATCGCTCTGACAGAGACATGCCTCAGGTAACGCAAAACTTCAGAGGAAACGTCCACCCTTGTAAAGTTACACACAACTGACAACTTGTGTTCTCACCAACTACCTTTTACAAGCAATTCAGCACACCAGACATCATAAAACCCACACACTACTCAACCTGAAACTTAATCTATGGTAATTTCACTAATAGTACTAAGTGGGGTATTCTCACCTCAACTAACTCTCTCACACTCCCTTCTCTTTTTCTATTATCACTCACCTCTTCTTTGATGCCTTTCTCTTATCCTCATTCAATCTCTCTTTCTCTTTGACTCTCAGGGAGGAATGTATGGGGAGAGACGGGGCTCTTTGCCTCTGTTGGACTCTTATGATGGTTAGACCACTCCCCTCCCCCCACTCAGTGCATGAGCACGCATGGTATGTGTGTCCACCTTCTGCATGGGCTTCATGTGTACATTTAAGTGTATGTGCGCTGCTCAGTGTATTTGTGGTTCTAACCCTCATTAACAGTATTTTGTTATTCTGTACTTCAGTGGAAATGGGTTTATTAATTTCCAGTGTTGGGGAAGCTTTTTTGAAACTAGCTTTCCAACTACAAGCTAGTCCTAATGTACACTACTTGAATTACAGTCAAGCTACACTAGGCTTGCTGCGATAGTCGGTGTTACCGGTGTTCAGATGAAACACCGGTTACATCACTTGCCCACCGCGGCACCACCCGACCATTGTTTTGATTTTTAGAGTAATAAAATCATTTAGTTTGCTCCACACAGCTCCGTTATGAATGCCCGAGCAGCTGTGCGCATTTTACTTTAGGTTTAAAATTAGCCCCCGCCGGTGATACTGGTTTTATCGGTGTTGTCACACGCCGATTAACCGGTGGGAAATTTCTACAGTCACATTCCTAAGCTACTGAAAAGTAGTTAGGAAATGGCTGCTAACAAAAACGTCCTTTTTTAAAAAAAAAATGTTTTACAGTTTCTTTGGTAAATTATAATACCATTTGTGAGTTTACATCTCACAATTCTGACTTTTTTTCTCAATTACGAGATATAAACTTGCAATTGCGAATTATAAATTCAGAATTGTAGGTTATAAAGTCAGAATTGTGACTTTTCTCAGAATTGCGAGATGTAAACTCGTAATTGCGAGGAAGAAAATTCTGAATTGTGAGATGAAAAAGTTGTAATTACCTTTTATTTATTCTGTGGCAGAAACAAGCTTCCATACTAATAGGATGACACTCAAACATCAAATATTTCCCTGAAAAAAATACTGTAAAATAGACTTAAATTATATTTTCATTTATGCATTCTTATAATTTAACATGAGTGTATGGTGCATTTAAACGATCAAATTTAGTCCGCTAAAGTCAAAAACAACTGAAAACAAAAAAATATTTTTTTCAGAAAACAGCTCAGCCAGTGTCCATATTCCATTAGTAGCGTTGCTATTAGGGATGTCAATTTACACACATTCCCATGATCGATCATAGATAAAATTAACGATCAATTAATCGATTAATTGTTAGCCTTAATACTGCAATATGCGTCTACAGCAGTGGCTTATAGCAACAGCATGACAGGGTGTGCAAATGCTGCTCAAAACGCCATGTTCCTCACTAAATGAATGAGAAGGGTTTTTAATCTAAATAAAGGGCTGGTAGGATTGTAAAATGAGTCGATGTGATTGATCATTTAATTAAATAAAATATTTAATTATCAAATATAAGAGTAATACAACATGTCACCAACGCCGCCTCAGATGCGTGCTGGTCAGAATGGACATGCTCTTCCTGGAACCACGCGCTAGCCAACTAGACAATGAATTCACAATGATTTATTACAATAGTGTTCTCATTAATGTTATGTAGTATGAAAGTCCCAATCAAAGTTGTTTTTAGTCATGCGTTGGTGTTTGAGCTGTGCGAGCTGAAGCACAAAATGAACGCACTGAAGCTCTTTGTCAGCGGGTTATTTAACTCAACGAAACGCTTTCTATATGAGATTAATCAGATATATACAAAATAAACATTACTACACATTTTATCTGCACAAAATGACGCAAATGTAGATTTGAACTTGAACTAAGTTACGTGCTATTCAGAATGCGTAACTCATGTTGTGCACGGGCTCTTCCTGGAGCAATTCAATGAAACGGCCAACTAAAACCCAAATAACTCACAATGTTTTATTACAATAGTGTTCTCATTATAATGTTATGTAATATGACCAAATCATAATCATTATTAGTTGTGCAGTTTGAGCTGCGCGTGCTGAAGCTGATCACAAGCTCGCTTTACTGACTTCATTCTTAACCAAATGCATCCTTTATGAGATAAATCCGATATAAATAGGCCTACACAAAATAAACACAACATTATAACTTGTAAAATACAACACAAAATAAAAGGCTGCTAATACACATAAACCATCATGAAGGTATAACTCCAGCTGTAAAAGGGTTCTAAACAGGGCTCTGGCACACTCGCTTAATTTTCCCTCGTGTCTGCTTTACGTGTTTCACGGTTGAGCAGCACACACACACACATGACCCTGATTAATCGACAATCTATACATTTTATCGATCAAATGTATTATCGACAATTAATCGATCATCGATTAATCGTTAACATCCCTAGTTGCTACTATCAATTAGTTATTCCCCAACACTGATCTTTCTCCCTCATGTGTCCACTTTGGTCACATGACTGATGTTTCAGTGGTTTTATCTGTCATCACTTTGCCACAAAATGAGTGATGTGATTTTGTGTAATATGCACAAATTCTCATTGCAGCTCTTCGATGACGCATTACTGAATCATTTTCCCTTGTTATTAGTAAACTTAATGTAAGCGAGACCCACGCTTGACCTTCACGTCTCATCTGTTTCTCTCCACAGAAAAACTGATCGTGTGCATCACCCGCCGTGAGTTTCCTCCTCCTGCCTACTGTCCCTGCTGAGCCTCTGATCTCATCACTTACGGGACCATTGCCACTAATCGCAAAGACCCTTCTGTAGATTTCAACATTCTCTAGTTGTCACTGTCCTACTCTTATTGAGATCAATGTGATTGAGAACAGCCACTACTTAAAATGAACACTACACAATGAATCTTGATATTTCATTGATCCTTTCTTGAGTTTTGGTCCATACCACTCTTTTTGTTGTCAGATAATGGAAACACTAGGGACTAAAAGGTCTATTTAGACACATCCCCAGCTTATCAAGCTTTATAAACCATTTCTTTTTTTTGCTTATGCATCTATTAGAACACTAGTATAGTATGGCAATGGTATTTTGATTATTTTGCTTCATCCTGCTTTGTGGTTCACATTGATAAAAAGGTAATGCCAAATTGCATCAGTCATATGTGGCCTGCAGAAAATAATGTATATAGAATATCTCTTAAGTTTTATGTCTCGACACATTGTGACGGACATGAGGCCTTTTTTTTTTTTTTGGTCATAGTTTTCTAAAAGCACTAGATGACCACCAATTCCCCTCAAGTTATCCATCTGTGTTTTTGTGGATGGTCTCGTTGAGTGTTCAGTCTCTAGGAAGGGGTTGTTGTGAAAGTTTTGATGAAGCATTACAAAAGAGGCAGAGGGATTTTTGATTTGGGAGAATTTTTTTTTTTTAATATATTCTTTTAAACCAGTAGCATTCAAGATCTCTAGTGGTAGATGAGTACAGCTGTGCTCTTTGGGACTCTTACATTGTAAACCTTGTGACAAATTTGCAAAGCGTTCCAGAGCTGTTTTGGGATTCATTTTCCCCCCTTTGGTTTACGCTTTGAAATTGTCAATGACAACAATTAGTTTCTGTGTGGAAGCTAAAGAGTTCCTCCCCCTTCATTTTTTTTTTAACAAACCACAATTAAATGGCAACAGAAGAACTCTTGGAGACAAATTGTAGCTCTGCTCTTAGATCAGTGCTCCCACTTTTCAATACTTTGTGAATCGGCCCTGCTGGTGGACCCAGTTTGTGCTTTTTCACTTTTGTCTGAATATAAATGAATGTGTAAATATGATTGCATCTCACAAATCCACTCTGCATACTTGGAGTGCCTCGCTTGCTCATCGCGTCGTGTGAGTGCGGTGAACAGGGACTTTCGGCCACCCTTCTGCCTCTTGGTTTCAGTGCCTGTCTGTGTAGAGAGTAAACGAGTGTACATTTGAGGATGTATATGCATTGTTTGTTTTTCTTTTCTTTGGGATCCATAAATACAGTGCTTGTTTCTTAGACTGCATATTCAAAGTGCACAGTAAGTCTGTTGTAGATATTTACTGAATAGAAACTGAATAGCACTAGGGGGTAGGTGGATTTTTTTTTTTTTTTTTTAAGAATTTTTTTTTTTCCTCAATGCCTTTTTTTTTTTTATCTCCTGTTTGCCAATTGTAATACAACTTTTCAAGACACTACAGTCAGTAAAGGAAAGGTTGGAGTCCGAGTCCTGATAGAGGAGGCTGTTCACAAGTTTTGAGGAATCGATTGATTTCAGTGTTGAGGGAGGCAGATACATTTTTGATTCCAAAAAATTGCATCTCTTTCAGGCAGGATTTAGCAAGAGCTCAGATTTTGATTCTAGCTTGAAGAGAAAATAAGATAAAATAAAAGCACATTTAACTATATATACCAGAGAATATTTGTTAATTTTAATTATTATTATTTTTTTCCCTCTTTTGGTTCTTGTCCTGTTGCTCTTTCTTTTCTATATTTTATGATTGGGGCTGATTTTGTTTTTCTGGGGTGTTGTGGGTGAATGCATATGCAATCATTTTTATTTTTTAAATAAATGCATTTACAGTTTATATCTTTTAATTAAAGACGAAAGGAAAAAATTCTGTGTCATGTGCTGTCAGTTGACATGCTGTTTCTTTGCAACACTAACAAGTGGATCTTGATTCATAATTCCTATATTTCAACACTTTACCTTGGTCTTAAACATTGCACCTTTCTTTCGTGGATTCAACATGTAACTTAGCAATACTGTTTTTTTTTAAATAAAAGAATGATTTTTTTTCCCAAGGTTTTGACAGTGAATTATTGTGTGATGCACAGAGCATTTTTGTACATTAACACATTTAATATATATATAATACATTTAGAATTCTTCATGTGAGAATTTAATGACGTATTAGATCAGTTTGATAAATCCATGTGAGCACCTTTACTGCTGCTTTGTGGAAAATTATATCATTATGGAACTGATGCAACTTATTTTTTCAGGAGCAGGGCAACAAATGTCCACAAGAATATTCAAAGCCTGGACATTTGTTTTCTCTAAAATAAATGTCAGGATTACAGAATTTTAAGAGCCAAATGTGCTTTAAGGTTCCCATCCTTTTCCAGCCTGTGAAGTTTTAAGAGGTTCCCTGCAAAATTCACTTATGTGCCTAATTTTACCGGCACGGTTTGGTTTGTAGTGTTGGTTGGGTGACTTACAACATAATGTTATCTACTAACATGTAGGCCTACAACATTGTTCAAATTAAATATTGACAAAAAGTTGTATAAATAGATAAACCTTACATTTCAGCCTTACATTACATTCCAAACATCATAAATGATTACTGGTATTTTATCAGCTCCATGAATAATTCCATAAAATATCATTTTTGATCAACTGGTTAAAATTCACAACCGTGCATATCTTTATGGAAGTAAAATAATGCCAAATGTTTTTGTAACAAAAAAGCTTGTTGAATTGCACTACTTTGAAAAATACAAGCATAGTTAATGCAATGCATATTTTATGTCAACAAATTCAACATGGTTGTATATTTAAGATGTGAATATTTCAATTAACAAGATTTCACACACATTTTCATTATTAAAAATTAAATAATCCACTTTCACCTCCCAGATTTCACTTCCAAAATTTTCATTCTGTTTAAAAATACAACCTATAATATTCGACAGGCAATTTTCGGTCCATTTTATTTTGCTTTACAAATTCGCGGCGCGAAGACTTAAATGTAAACACAGCTTTTGTGTCTTTATCAGCTCTTCCATATATACTGGCCCTGATAATCATCACAAATACGTATCGCTTGCTTAATTTCCACAAATTCGTTTTAATGAATGAATGACTCTCTCTACACGTTGCACTGGTCTTCGTCAACATCCGCTTGCACCACCTGCTGGTGAGGTCCATTAATAGCAGATGGAGATTACGCTCTGTAATCTATTGCTATTCCTGCAGTTCCCGGATGTGAACTGTTTAATTTTCTGCCGAATTTGAACCACTTTAAAAAAAAGTGTGAGACTGACATTTGTGTTAATGTACATACTTTGTATTCATCAATGTTTAAATTCATGCTTTACACAAGTATTACAATGTTGAACTCCGTCATATCGCCGGGATGATAATCCTCTGGTCTAAAGTGAATGCTACACACCACCGCATGTTTCAAAGCAGATGCAGATGCAGAAGTGAAGTCACGTCTCTTCACCGGCACAAAACGCCACCCAGGCAGGTTTCCTAACTTTTTTTTATAAAACCTGTGGACTCGATGTTCTGACAGGCTGGACCCAATAATTTACCATAACGATGATAAACTGAAATATAAAAACTACCGAAAGAACGCTGACTCATAGTGACTCATACTGCCCGGCAAACGACTCCCTCTCGTGACGTAATATTAAGCGATGTTGAAAAAGCAGTTTTTACAAACAGTCAACTTAGCTTTCAGCTGAGTCAGCTGGTATGTTCGAAAACAATGACAAAATTCGCATTTAGGAGATATAAGCATTCAAAACTTATAGTCTCTCACTTCCGCTAAAATGGATCACAGATTTTTTATTACATCATCGCAGACTTAAGCTTCTCATCACATCTTCTGTCCAATCAAATGCTCTCTAACTTTTGTTTTCACACGCGGTATTATTTTTTATTAATCTTTTATTTTATTGATCTTTTGCCAGACTTCTCAGTGGCCCAAAAAAACATCAGCAAGTCAGTCTCGTTCACACCAAGGAGAGAGCAGAGGCGGGAGAATTATTATGAATGTGTAAAAACGTATACACATAAAATCATAGTGAATGATTGAGCATACTCGTTTAAGTTAGTCATCTCACATGGCGACACCTACTGGCGTAACGATGTAGGTTAACAAATCAGTAAGTGAATCTTTTTGGTGAACCGATTCAAAATATTCGAATCACTGAGATCAAAATCTCACCGCTAGATGACGCTACTGAGTAACGTTAGAGTTAGAGCGAGAGTCGGTTGACATGCGATTGTAATGTAGCGGCTCACGTGTCCTACAGATCACCTGTGTTTGCGTATGTAAAATTATTTGTTTATTTTGGATTATAATATGGGTATTTTAGCAAGCATTGGCGAAGCACGTGCACTTAACGGATGAAAACGCGGCGGAAATACTAGCGATGTCATGATCAGAGATCACTTTACATATTTTGTGACCTTCGAGATCGAAAGTTAGTATGGCTCAACTGATACATGTATTTGCTATTTAATACAAAATAACATTAAGACAATGCTTTGAATTTAGTTTAAAATTGCCTGATCAGTCCTCAAACTTTAAAACACAGTCTCTTTTGTCTTCCCTCTATGTTTATAGGCCTATCAAAGCAATGTAAAAGCCTCTGCGTATACATATGTTGATTATATCTGAATCAAGAACACAAAGTAAGTAAATATATATCTCGCAAAATTGAAGAAAGCTGAATTTTTCTGGATCATTAACAGCCTTACCTTTTGTTTTTAAGTTTCTAAATGTATTTTAGACTGAAGTTGATGCCAGCATGTGGAAATATCAGCGTCCTGACTTTGCTTTATTCCTACTTGGAGAACTTCAGAAGCAGCAGCAGGGAAACATCTTGTGTGACACACTTCTACAGACAGAGGGTAAGAAGACGCAGATCTTCTGTGTTGGAGATCACAAACTCTGGGTCTGTGTCACTGGGAAAAGCTGTCAACTTTATTACTTGCATATTGTAAACAAATCATATGAAGACCAGGGGCTCATTTCAGAAAGGAGGTTAAGTGAAAACTCTGAGTATGTTAACCCTGAAATGAGGGAAACTCTGAGTTTTCTGTTTCAGAATGGGAGGTATGTCAAACCCGAGAAAGCAGGGTAAGTCAAGCCTGTTTCTGAAAGAGAGGTAACTTATACTCAGAGTCAGTTACCATGGTAACTTACTCTGTGAACCTAACCAGGGGGGTATTCCAGAAAGCAAGTTTAACCTACCATCACATACACCTTGAACTCTTGGTTGATTAACCCAAACCTTGCTTACTCGAGGTATGCTGGTTCCAAAAACGCGTCCGTGAGTAAGTTCAGACAACTCAGAGTATGTTCCCGGTTGACACACAAGACATTCTCAACAGAGCGACGAATCAATGATTCACCATGGAAACAGATGCTAAGAAGAAGCGTGCCATTCTACTTCCTCTTCTTCTTTTGTTTAATGGCGATTTACATAACTTAGTGCACATCGCCACCTATTTGGTGGTTGTGCAACCATTTTTTCAATGTCTTCGTTTAATAAGTATTCTTTATTCACTGAGAATAAGGATTATATTGTGTGTTTGGTGCTAATTAATTGAATGCAGATCCATGTGTGAGGTAATAAAATAAATAATAAATATATTTAAATTGCATTAACATTTAAACTTATTTTTTATTTATTTTGTATTGTAATTCTTTAGAATTAATATATAATATTGTATATTATATAACTGAAACAATTTTGGTTATATTAATAACTATATTAATGATATAAAACACATCTGAATACCTCAAACTAACCCTGGAACATAACCTGCTCCGGAGCAGGTTATGTTCAGAGAGTGAGTTGCCATGGTTACTTACATACCCTGAAAGTTACCTCCGTTTTTGGAACTGAAAGTTGAGGTTATCCGCTAACTTACTCTTAAACATTCCTGGGTATGTCACATAACCTGCTTTCTGGAATACCCCCCTGGTCAGGAGCAGGTTTTCTTTGGTAGACCCAGAGTGTCTTTGGTCTCCTCCCCTTTTTAAAGCATCAGCAGTGTTTAAATACTTCATTCGTTCATTCACGCTGCACAAATGCTTTTCTTGCTGAGTATTTTGTACAATTATTACATTATTTCAAGTACAAATATCTATTATAAATTAAATCTAAAAAAGTAAGCACATTTTACTTAAAACAAGTAAAATGATCTGCCAGTGGGGTAAGAAAAATAATCCTAATGCAAACGAAAACCAGATTATTTTTCTTACCCCACTGGCAGATAATTAGCAAAATAATACATTTATGTAATTATGTCATTTTTCTTATGTAGAAAATGCATCTTGATTTAAGAATCTTGTGATATATTCATTGTGCATATTTTCATCATGAGGACACCGTCAAAGTGACAAAAATGGCATGTTATTTTATACAGGATCCTGACATTCACTTGATAAACCTAGAAGTAACCTAATAATTAGAATTTCCTTTAGGATTTCCAGTGGTTGGATGCATTGATGACACGCATATTCCCATTTCTTAAAACGGATTAGCCTACTGTATGGAATGGAAGGATGTCAGATGAATGGGTAGTCTGAGATATAGCTGTTAAATGAACAAATTATTCACAATTTTATGGTCATCTTTATTTCCTACAAAAACTTTAATATTAATATTCTTCCTCCATCTCCTCTTTATCTGTCAGTGGTGCTGGGGTTTGGCTGGCCTGAGATGTCAAATGTTAATTTCATTACCCTAATTAATAAATGTAACAGGTTGGATCTGTGAACATTTAATTTTATGAAAAGAGCATTAGACTATGTGGGAAAAACTGCGGCACATTGAAATAGACACTGAATGATATTTATTTAATATGTCAAATGTTTGTAGTCATGAATCCTACACCCATGAACCTTTTATGCTTAAAGCTTTACCTGATTGAATTATGTTTTTATATTTAATATTTAGCTGCTGCCACGTTCTTTTTTTGCAAAGGAGGTTAAGTGAAAACTCTGAGTATGAGTGGAAACTCTAGGTTTTCCGTTTCAGAATAGGAGGTATGTCAAAACTGAAAGAGAGGTAACTTATACTCAGTCAGTTACCATGGTAACATGGTGAACCTAACCTGGTCGGGAGCAGGTTTTCTTCTCTACACCCAGAGTTTCTCTCGGTCTCTCCCCCTTAAGCAATGTTTAAATATACATCATCCATTCATTTACGCTGCAAAAGTGTTTTTCTTACTGAATATGTCTTATTTCAAGTACTAATATCTAAAAATTATTAAATCAAGGTGCATTTTCTATATAAGAAAGTCATTGCATTTTACTTAAAACAAGTAAGATTATCTGCCAGTGGGGTAAGCACTTAAATTTTTAGTTTTTGCATTAATTTGTAGGGAGTTACATTTATGACGGGAGAGGATTTTTTATTTATTTTTTGCCATATCCACATGCATATTTATTTGAGCGGTAGCATTTTTAAATGGTAGTTGCATTACCCTAATTAAGAAACGTAACAGGTTGGATCAGAGAACATTTAATTATGTGAAAAGAGCATTCAACTATGTGAAAAAAAAGCTGCTGCACATTTAATTAGACACTGAATGATATTTATTTAATGTTAAATGTTTGTAAAGTCATGTTGCCTACACCCATGAGCCTTTTATACTTAAACCTTTACCTGATTGAATTATGACTTGAATTGAATTACTTGAATTATATGTTTTTATACTTCATTTTTAGCTGCTGATGGGATACTATGAAAATTAATATTAGTTCAATAACTTACCGTTCTGCCAGTTTTCACCTCTGGTATTATAACAGTGATTATTAAGAATGAAACTTACATATTGACTTGGAAGTATGTGGTTCTTTTTGTCAGGTGATGTTGCTATGGTGAATTGTAATTTAGGAGCTCATGCACCACGACTATCACTTTTCATAGTCACGGTGCATGCACTTAACTGCATGCACTTAGAGTTGATTGAACTAGCTCAGTTCAGCTGTTCTGAAACCCAAAACTCAGAGTTTCCTCAGAGTAAGTCAACTCAGAGTTCAAGTTTTAACTCAGTTGGTTGATTTCCACAGTCAGTAATTGTTGACAGATACCATAGATATTAATGTGTACTTTCATAAATGAATCCTAAATATTTTTTGACTTAAACTTTTTTTATACACACACAAAAGCAGATTAATCAGCACATTGTTGGCTTTGATTTAAACGCAACAATAATAAAAATGGCTCAAATGATACTTAGTTTAATTTGATTTGATTTGTGTTTTTCTTTTTTGGCAGTTGATTTGCTTGCTGGGCCTTTTTTTGTCATTTAAAAAAAAAAAAAAAATTTAAGATGTTATTAAGTATAGACTTCTGTTTCTTGTATTTTGGCACTTGGAAAAAAAAAAACATTTTCCTAAGCTTTTTTTATTTAGATTTATACATTTAGCAGATGCTTTTATACAAAGTGACTTTACAATTAAGGAATACAATAAGCGATTCATCTTAAAGAGATAATAAATACAAGAATAATCTGAAATTGTTCAGAGTAGTACAAGCTAAAAAAAATTGTAAAAGGTGAAAAATAGTCAATATTTAGTGCTTGCTCAAGAGATGAGTTTTCAGCTGGTTCTTTGAGTAATGTCAGGGATTCGGCTGTCTGGATAGGATTGGGAAGATTATTCCACCAGCAAGGAGCAGTGGAACGAAAACAATGCTTTTCATATAATCTAAAATCACTTTTCATTTCTTCAGGTGTCTGTGTTCCAGCTCACAGTTGTGTGTTAGCTGCTCTAAGCCCCGTCTTCTCAAGAATTCTTTCCACTTCCCCTGCTCCACATGCAGGGCAGAACAGGCTTCTGAGCCTTGAGGCTGTAGGATCTCATGCCTTACTGAAGCTAGTTGGGTTTCTGTACACAGGGGAAATGGAGATTGAGAGTCGGCGCGAACATGAGGAAGTAATGGCTGCTGCCCACAGACTTGGACTTAGAAACCTTTTTGAAAAAAAGAGAGTGTGGGTGGACAGAGGAGATGTGGATGTTGGGAGTTGTTGGAAAGAGACTGGTGTACAGACAGAAGACAGCGTGAAGAGCCAGGAAAGTAAAATCATGTCTGAGCCTTTGAAGATACAGAGCAGTACTGCTCCAGTTCAACATTGTGGCTTGTTGGAGCCTGATTTGCCACCATCACAGTTGTTGGATGAAACTAGTCCAACTAGAGGTTTTAATTTGATCAGTAAGACCACTGTTCCTTCCCTCGCTGACATGACAGAAGCATCGATATCAAACCAGCATAAAACAAAGGCTAAGAAAAGGTGTAAAATGGCAAAGAGAGAAAGCCAATTAAAAAAATTAACTCATCAACAAAACCAGATAAAGCTTCTTAATGTTGAAGGGACCAAATCAAACCAAACTGGAGTGGTGGAAAGAAGTAGGAATGTTTCAGGCAAAGACTTCCAAAAGCTTTTAGAGGGAGATAACGAACAAAAAAACACTACTACTGAACAGAAAGAGGCCAAATTGGACCAGCTTAAAGTAAAGATAAAACTGAGGAGAATGAGTGGAGCTTGCTGGGAGAGTAACCTCCTCGTTTCCGTCCAAGGTGAGAGTGAGAAGAAGCCAGAAGAAGCGAAAGAGAGTGGACCTCGAACTCAGGTAAGGATTTATATTCAAAATCTGTGTGCTATATTTGTTGCCACAGACACACAATATATATACCGCTCTGGGTGTGTGTTCAGGGTGTGTTTGTGTTCAATACTCACTGTTGTGTGTGCGCACTTAGATGGGTGAAATGCAGGGCACAAATTCAGAGTATGGGACACCATACTTGGCTTCACGTCACATCACTTTCAGACTTTTATATATATATATATATATATATATATATATATATATATATATATATATATATATATATATATATATACTGCCTTATATTTTTTTGGAAACCAGGATTCTTTGATGAATAGAAAATTCAAAAGAACACCATTTACTCTCACTTTTGATTGATTTAATGCATCCTTGCTGAAAAAATATCAATTTCATCATACAAACTATATATATATACTATGTATATATGTGTGTACATATATACAGTCAAACCAAAAATGATTCAGACACCACATATTTCTTTAATTGCTAATGCAATCTTTTACATTACAGACTGAACAAAATGAAGCATTGCTTGGTAATTTGTTGACTTAAATTGGTATTATCTAATTGTGTACTTGAATTTAAAAGCTGACAGCTGATTGGTTGATTGTAATCCATTACATTTCTATCAAAGTTATCTGACATTATCAAGATGAATTTGTTCTGACACAGTTTAACTCTGAGGTCTTGTTATATTTTATTACCATTTTCTAAACTATAGCGAATAAACAGTGATAATGTGAGAAAATGTTGTAGGTGTCTGAATACATTTTGGTTTGACTGTATTCCTTTTGCCATTAATTGTAATAATCCAGTGAGATTATTGTATGCACTAGGAGTCTGACAACAGTCTGTATGACACTTAAAGAAACCTGCCTATAAAGCTACCTGAAAAACGTTGTTTTAAACACAAAGGGTGGTCACGCCAAATATTGATTTAATTCAGTTAATAGAAGTTAATTGATGAATAAAATCTATGTATGACATTAAAAGCATTTTTGAAAAAGCTTTTTGAAAGCATCCTCACTTTACAGCATTTTTACATAAGTGCCTAAAACTGTTCACAGTACTGTAACTTTGCAGGTAGGTTTCTTCAAGCGTCTTGGAGACGTTGCCACAGTTGGCCTTCTGGATTTAGTCCATCTCAGTTTTTTCTGTTTCTACATGTAAATTCCAGATGGACCCGATGATGGTGAGATCAGATCTCTGTGTTGAGCATACCGGCTGCTGTCAGACTCCTTGTACATACAAGAATATTTGCACAGTAGCCTACTGTGTTTGTGTATGTGTGTGTTTATATATATATATGTATGTGAGTGTGTGTGTGTGTGTATATACACTCACCTAAAGGATTATTAGGAACACCATACTAATACTGTGTTTGACCCCCTTTCGCCTTCAGAACTGCCTTAATTCTACGTGGCACTGATTCAACAAGGTGCTGAAAGCATTCTTTAGAAATGTTGGCCCATATTGATAGGATAGCATCTTGCAGTTGATGGAGATTTGTGGGATGCACATCCAGGGCACGAAGCTCCCGTTCCACCACATCCCAAAGATGCTCTATTGGGTTGAGATCTGGTGACTGTGGGGGCCATTTTAGTACAGTGAACTCATTGTCATGTTCAAGAAACCAATTTGAAATGATTCGAGCTTTGTGACATGGTGCATTATCCTGCTGGAAGTAGCCATCAGAGGATGGGTACATGGTGGTCATAAAGGGATGGACATGGTCAGAAACAATGCTCAGGTAGGCCGTGGCATTTAAACGATGCCCAATTGGCACTAAGGGGCCTAAAGTGTGCCAAGAAAACATCCCCCACACCATTACACCACCACCACCAGCCTGCACAGTGGTAACAAGGCATGATGGATCCATGTTCTCATTCTGTTTACGCCAAATTCTGACTCTACCATCTGAATGTCTCAACAGAAATCGAGACTCATCAGACCAGGCAACATTTTTCCAGTCTTCAACTGTCCAATTTTGGTGAGCTCGTGCAAATTGTAGCCTCTTTTTCCTATTTGTAGTGGAGATGAGTGGTACCCGGTGGGGTCTTCTGCTGTTGTAGCCCATCCACCTCAAGGTTGTGCGTGTTGTGGCTTCACAAATGCTTTGCTGCATACCTCGGTTGTAACGAGTGGTTATTTTAGTCAAAGTTGCTCTTCTATCAGCTTGAATCAGTCGGCCCATTCTCCTCTGACCTCTAGCATCAACAAGGCATTTTCACCCACAGGACTGCCGCATACTGGATGTTTTTCCCTTTTCACACCATTCTTTGTAAACTCTAGAAATGGTTGTGCGTGAAAATCCCAGTAACTGAGCAGATTGTGAAATACTCAGACCGGCCCGTCTGGCACCAACAACCATGCCACACTCAAAATTGCTTAAATCACCTTTCTTTCCCATTCTGACATTCAGTTTGGAGTTCAGGAGATTGTCTTGACCAGGACCACACCCCTAAATGCATTGAAGCAACTGCCATGTGATTGGTTGATTAGATAATTGCATTAATGAGAAATGGAACAGGTGTTCCTAATAATCTTTTAGGTGAGTGTATATCAGTTGTATAGAAAAAGTATGTGAACCGCTTGCAGAATCTGTGAAAATGGGAATAATTTTAACAAAATAAAAGTGATCATACAAAATGCATTCTTTTTTTATTTAGTACTGTCCTGAATAAGATATTTTACATAAAAAAATGTTTACAAATAGTCCACATAACAAAAAAAATAGCTGAATTTAATAAAATGACCCATTCAAATGTTTATGAACAATTGATTCTCAATACTGTGTGTCGTCCCCTGATGATCCACGGCTGTTTTTTTTGTTTTGTGATGATTGTTCTTAAGTTCACTGTTTGTCCTGAACAGTTAAACTGCCCAGTGTTCTTCAGAAAAATCCTCCAGGCCCTGCAAATTCGTTTGTTTGTTTTTTGCATATTTGAAACCTCTCCAGCAGTGATGGTATGATTTGAGATCCATCTTTTCACACTGAGGACAATTGAGGGACTCAAACACAACTATTAAAAAAGGTTCAAACATTCACTTAATGCTCCAGAAGGAAACACAATGCATTGAGTCGGGGTGTGAAAACTTTTGAACAGGGTGAAGATGTCCACATTTTTCTTATTTTGTTTAAATATAATGTTTTTTCATTTAGTACTGCCCTACGGAAGCAACAGAAGATACTTGCATATAAGTAAGTACAATAAGTTCCCCCCCCCCGGCTCTTAATGTGTTGTGTTTCCTTCTGGAGCTTCAGTGAATGTTTGAACCTTTTTTAATAGTTGTGTTTGAGTCCCTCAATTGTCCTCATTGTGAAAAGATGGATCTCAAAGTCATACAATCACTGCTGGAGAGGGTTCAAATATGCAAAAAATGCTGGAAAACTGAAGAATTTGCAGGACTTGGAGGATTTTTTCTGAAGAACATTGGACCTTTTAACTGCTGGACAAACAGTGGACTCAAGAACAACAATCACAAAACAAAAAAACAGCTGTAGATCATCCAGGTAACGACAGAGTATTGAGAATCAATGGTTCATAAACTTTTGAACGGGTCATTTTTTAATTCAGCAATTGTTTTGTCTTCTGGACTATATGTAAACATCTTTTAATTAAAGTATCTTATTCAGAACAGTACTAAATAAAAAATAACATGCATTTTGTATGATCTCTCTTATTTAGTTAAAATTGTTCACATTTTCACCGATTCTGCAAGCGGTTCACATACTTTTTCTTGCAACTGTGTGTGTGTGTGTATAATATATATATATGTGTGTATATATATATATATATATATATATACTCACCTAAAGGATTATTAGGAACACCTGTTCAATTTCTCATTAATGCAATTATCTAATCAACCAATCACATGGCAGTTGCTTCAATGCATTTAGGGGTGTGGTCCTGGTCAAGACAATCTCCTGAACTCCAAACTGAATGTCAGAATGGGAAAGAAAGGTGATTTAAGCTATTTTGAGCGTGGCATGGTTGTTGATGCCAGACGGGCCAGTCTGAGTATTTCACAATCTGCTCAGTTACTGGGATTTTCACGCACAACCATTTCTAGAGTTTACAAAGAATGGTGTGAAAAGGGAAAAACATCCAGTATGCGGCAGTCCTGTGGGTGAAAATGCCTTGTTGATGCTAGAGGTCAGAGGAGAATGGGCCGACTGATTCAAGCTGATAGAAGAGCAACTTTGACTAAAATAACCACTCGTTACAACCGAGGTATGCAGCAAAGCATTTGTGAAGCCACAACACGCACAACCTTGAGGCGGATGGGCTACAACAGCAGAAGACCCCACCGGGTACCACTCATCTCCACTACAAATAGGAAAAAGAGGCTACAATTTGCACGAGCTCACCAAAATTGGACAGTTGAAGACTGGAAAAATGTTGCCTGGTCTGATGAGTCTCGATTTCTTTTGAGACATTCAGATGGTAGAGTCAGAATTTGGCGTAAACAGAATGAGAACATGGATCCATCATGCCTTGTTACCACTGTGCAGGCTGGTGGTGGTGGTGTAATGGTGTGGGGGATGTTTTCTTGGCACACATTAGGCCCCTTAGTGCCAATTGGGCATCGTTTAAATGCCACGGCCTACCTGAGCATTGTTTCTGACCATGTCCATCCCTTTATGACCACCATGTACCCATCCTCTGATGGCTACTTCCAAAGCTTGAATCATTTCAAATTGGTTTCTTGAACATGACAATGAGTTCACTGTACTAAAATGGCCCCCACAGTCACCAGATCTCAACCCAATAGAGCATCTTTGGGATGTGGTGGAACGGGAGCTTCGTGCCCTGGATGTGCATCCCACAAATCTCCATCAACTGCAAGATGCTATCCTATCAATATGGGCCAACATTTCTAAAGAATGCTTTCAGCACCTTTTGTTGAATCAATGCCACGTAGAATTAAGGCAGTTCTGAAGGCGAAAGGGGGTCAAACACAGTATTAGTATGGTGTTCCTAATAATCCTTTAGGTGAGTGTGTGTGTATATATATATATATATATATATATATATATATATATATATATATATATATATATATATATATATATATATATATATATATATATATAATAGAGAGAGAGAGAGAGCGCGAAAACAATTACTTAAAATAGTAATAATATTTCACAATACTACAGTTTTTTGACAAGTAAAAATGCAGCCCTGATGAGCATAACTATGCTTTATTTGGTTAAATATATTACAGTACATGTATAAAATTATAGAGACCCACTTTCTACAGCAAAATTTCCTATGTTTCTTTTATAATCTTATTTTTACTTTATATCTGACTAAAGAGCTGCCCATCTATTGTACTTCCTGGTCAAAGTCTTGGAACTCTCACCCCACCGACGGACCTGCCTATTTCACCCTCTAATTCCTCCACGCATGCCTCTTCAGATAAATGTCTTCATACGCCACACCGCATTTCTGTCTCTTCTCCTTTGGATATACCAACATTATCTTCCAGCCCTCCCCAAGCAGATGAATCTGATGAACATATTGCAATGCTCTTAGAGGATATGTTCATGATGGGTTTAAACATCCTGCCATTGGTGCCATTAGACAGAAATCTGAATGAGCAGGATCAGCTAGGTCCTCTTCAGGAGCAAAAAGGTGGGCAAAGGGGTGCTCAGGCCTCTACTCAAGGTGCTTGTCTTTTTTTGCAAAGTTGTAATCCAGAGATGAGGGAATCTGATGCAAGCAAGATAGCAACACCAGTTGGGTCTCCAGGACAAAGAGATGAAGGTAAAGTATAATCTTGGAATGTCTTTAGTTCATGTTAATTTAGAGACTATGCATGTGTGCATGCATGAGTTATTTATTTTGTACTTCCCTGACTTTACTAATTGTTTTTTCAGACCACTCAGGCTTTCACAATCAGTCAAGATCTAATACAGTTGAGCTCCTGACTCAGTCACCTGAACAGAACAACTTGAACAAAGTTCAGAATCTAGCAACTGTGTCAAGGAACTCTACTCCCTCACTTAGAGAAGGCTTGATTTTAACCCCAAAAGCCACAGCTGTCCCAGACTCTGTTGCAACAAGTGAAATGCCAAGCCTGGTTATGACCAGCATACCTGATGACAGGCCAGATTTCAAACTACTACTATGCCTTTCCCCTCTTGAATCAGAGAAAGGAGACAGTGATGTTGCAACAAACTATCAACTATCAAAACCATCAAACGGGCAGGACTCAGAAAAACAAAACGTTCCCTTGTGGCTTTCTGAATCACCACTGATGTTGGACTTCCCTCTAAGCTCAATGATTGATTACTCCTACCCACGTCCACAGCGTGACCTCGACGCCTGCCAAAATCGATCATGCCCTGAACTTGCAGAAATGCAAGAATTAAAGACTTCCTTTTCACACAATGATTTAATCAGTGAAAGTAGCTCAAACATCGTTCAGCCTGATGTGAGCAATGCTAGTGAGTGTCCTAAACAGAGAAAGACGAGAAAACGGAGGCGTGCAACTCGGAAGTCAAAAGTGAAAGGGGAAACTGAGTGCCAAAACCTAGAAAATGAGGATCAGGTTCAACCAAGGATATCCAAGTGCAATAAGCCCCGCTGTGTAAACATTAAGCCATCAAATTCTGACACATATGGAGTCAGTACCCGAATGAGCAGTAGAGTATCTGCAGGTGTGAAGAGAAGACGAGAAATTTCTTCACCTCTCACCAAACAACATGAACATGTAGATGTTTTGCCTATCACTGGTGTTGCAAAACGTGGTCCTGGCAGACCACCTAAATCCCAAAAATCTTCTGTATTTTGCTTTTGTGTAAACACAAAGAAATTGCCTACTTCAGGCCAAGATGATTGTGAAGTGGAAAAAACTAAGACATACAATGAGATTGATCAGGGTAATAAGCAAGAACCAAATACACAACAGGAGAAAGACTCAACAAAAATGGAAGAAGCAGATGTTAACAGCAATTTTGCACAGGCAATGCCGATTTCTCACTTAAAATATGCTGGACAGGCGAAGGAAACAAGTATTCTTGATAAAATTTTCCATCAGGCTCTTCCAAGTGTTGCCAGTCCCGCATGTAAGAGTTCTCTGAATAGTGATCAGCAGCTAACATCAAGCCTGCGAGACATGTCTTTTAGCCTTGAAAAATTCGAAGGAGGGAAAAGTAAAGACCTTAATAGTAAATTAGCGGTGAATAGCGCTGAACAAATCAATAAAGGCATTTGTGGGAAGAAAAAAGCAGAGATGTCTATCCTGATAAACGAAAAGGAAGACATGGAGATATCTGACAACCATGCAAGGTCACCTTTGTCATGTGGAGATGTGCCAGATAATGTGAAATATTTAGTTAAAGATGGAGATATTTTCATGGAGGAAAACTCAAGTAGAACAGCCACTGTTTTACAGAATAGTGATTTCCAAAATGAGATGGGAAAAGACATTCAGGACCATACAACTGAGATTTCTGTCCTATTAACATCTGAGGAGGCCATAATGAAGGACATCATGACACCTGTTGAGCATATTGATGATGCTGACTATGATTTGTCACCCACAAAGAAGGACTGTGTTGTTAATACCAATGAAGTGACAGCGATGGAGGGAATAGAAATGAACTTCTGTTTGAATTCTGGTAGTACACAAGAAGAACATCTCAGAGATGAACAAAACTCGGAAGCTACAGTTTCTAATGAGAGTTCATTTGAGATGACATCAGATAGTGAAAAGAATGTTCAGGCACTACATGGTGTTGACACCCAGGATATTGGCTGGATGGCAGATTGTTTGGAGAACAATAAAAAAGAGGATCAGATGATGGAAGAAAATATGGCGGGAGATGAAACTGAAGTTTTCAGAGCACATGTAGAGGAATTTGTAGAGGAAAATGCTCTGCTAGTGGCGAATGAAGGATGTTGCAAAATCACCAATGGGTTGGATGATGATGATGGTGTTGATGTGGAGGGGGCCCAAGATGCTGAGATGATCAATGGACAGACCTTTCTGGAGGAAGAGGAATTGAGTCAAGGACACATCGCAAGTGCTAAGATTGCAGATGATTCATCAAAAGGAGGTAAAATTGCAACATTTTGAATTATAATTCAACATTTTTGTACATTATTAATAATAATCAATATTCTTGATCCTGCTGTTTTGCCCTCATAGCTTGTCTTCAAGAAATAAGCACAGATGCTCCTTCTGTCCAAGCTGAAGGTTCAAACGTTCACAGCCCCAATGTGTGCAGTGAAGATGTCTTGATGGTGCTGTCCGTTGGGGCCAATTCAGAATCAAAAGATGACTGCCACTTAGATGACGAAGATATTGAAGTAGATGTTCTAGGAGAGTCCATAGAAGAGTTTCCATTAGGGCTTTTGGCAGCTAGACCGGTTGTCACCCTGCCCATTGAGGGTCTTCTGGACCAAGAGGATGAGTTGGATACCACTGAAGAAGAGGAGGTAGATGTCACTGGAGAAGAGACGGAATGAAATTTTATGTTCACGTTAAGCATACATCTTTCACATTTTGAAGTCAATAGCAGATGTTTGAAAGTTCTCAAAACCCAAAGTTTAATATATCAAATGGTGTGAATTCTCTTTTTTGTCCGTTTGATGTTACTAAAGTGAATTGGCCTATCAATTTATTTTTGAATGTCTCATGTATAAAGTTACCTATAAAATTATGTAAATTAAAATAAATTTTCTATATTATAAGTTCATATCATACTTTTGGATGTGTGCCTAATTGTTTGTTAAATGGGACTGTAAATGCTTGAATCGGATTGGTTGACGAACGTTCTAAGGCGTGCAATTATTTTTAGGGAAACGCAAGGCTAAAGTAGTTCAAGGCAGGTCTTGACCGCATTACAGTCCCATATCACTTCGCCAAATGATTTCAGTTATTTCAAAGGTCCTTACATTCTACAACAGCAAAAGAACCAAAGCCCACAATGACACTGACCAAGCAAATAAATATAGTAAACAATAGGATAAAATTGACAAATTATTTCCATGTATATTTCCAAATTTACACTTTATTGTGTACGGAAAGCACATACTCTCTTTCTCCCACTCTCTCTCCCATTCAAACGCACACACATAACATGTTGTCAGCTCTGACGATTTTATCAGTAAAATAGTTTAGCAGCAAGCTACATTCCTCACTAGCGAGGTAATAACGGTGCTGTTCTTGGAGCAGATAAACTTGCAGTTTCGCTATTAGTAGAGAAACTGCTGCCGGACACTGTTGAGAGACATACAGACTTGGGTAATTCACACGCTTAATATCTCTCTCTCTCTTTCTCTCTCTCTCTAATAACTGCAATAGTCTGCTATAGTTGCTGAAGCCTTTATTATTATCTCTAAAATGACATTTTGGAATTTGCAACAGAGGCTTGGGATTAGATGCGTAAGAAATTATTCCTAAACACGAGTGTTTTAAGGACAAAAACTACCAAATGTCTTGAAATACACTGAACAATGTTTTAAGGTGTGGTAACTGTAGTACAAGTGGAATAATTAACTCCAGGCCATTGAATTATTGACAAATAACGCACACCCGAGGTGTAACAGCCACCACCTCGGGTGTGCATTATTTTTCAATAATTCAACGGCCCAGAGTCAATTATTCCTTACATAACTATCTGGTATAATTATTCTGATCTGACTTTATTTGTGTAACTTATCTTTTGTTGTTATCTGCCATTTTTGAGAAGAGATAAGAAAGCTCCTGAACTCCAAACTGAATGTCAGAATGGGAAAGAAAGGTGATTTAAGCAATTTTGAGCGTGGCATGGTTATGGGTGCCAGACGGGTCGGTCTGAGTATTTCACAATCTGCTCAGTTACTGGGATTTTCACGCACAACCATTTCTAGAGTTTACAAAGAATGGTGTAAAAAGGGAAAAACATCCAGTATGCGGCAGTCCTGTGGGCGAAAATGCCTTGTTGATGCTAGAGGTCAGAGGAGAATGGGCCGACTGATTCAAGCTGATAGAAGAGCAACTTTGACTGAAATAACCACTCGTTACAACCGAGGTATGCAGCAAAGCATTTGTGAAGCCACAACACGCACAACCTTGAGGCGGATGGGCTACAACAGCAGAAGACCCCACCGGGTACCACTCATCTCCACTACAAATAGGAAAAAGAGGCTACAATTTGCATGAGCTCGCCAAAATTGGACAGTTGAAGACTTGAAAAATGTTGCCTGGTCTGATGAGTCTCGATTTCTGTTGAGACATTCAGATGGTAGAGTCAGAATTTGGCGTAAACAGAATGAGAACATGGATCCATCATGCCTTGTTACCACTGTGCAGGCTGGTGGTGGTGGTGTAATGGTGTGGGGGATGTTTTCTTGGCACACTTTAGGCCCCTTAGTGCCAATTGGGCATCGTTTAAATGCCACGGCCTACCTGAGCATTGTTTCTGACCATGTCCATCCCTTTATGACCACCATGTACCCATCCTCTGATGGCTACTTCCAGCAGGATAATGCACCATGTCACAAAGCTCGAATCATTTCAAATTGGTTTCTTGAACATGACAATAAGTTCACTGTACTAAAATGGCCCCCACAGTCACCAGATCTCAACCCAATAGAGCATCTTTGGGATGTGGTGGAACGGGAGCTTCGTGCCCTGGATGTGCATCCTACAAATCTCCATCAACTGCAAGATGCTATCCTATCAATATGGGCCAACATTTTTAAAGAATGCTTTCAGCACCTTGTTGAATCAATGCCACGTAGAATTAAGGCAGTTCTGAAGGCGAAAGGGGGTCAAACACAGTATTAGTATGGTGTTCCTAATAATCCTTTAGGTGAGTGTATATATATATATATTTAGCTGTGCTGCTTAGCTATAAAACTTTTTATCAGTTAGAATTTGTTTTTTTATGATTGTCATTTCTATAAAATTATTTTTAAATATCTATATCCAGTAATCACAACTGGAATTCATAGGAATTGTTTAAAAGACGAGAACCCTAGTAATAGCTAATTAAACGTTGATGTAGCCTACTTATTTATCTAGCACTTTTAATAACGGCAAGGCCGACAAGCAAGTAAAATTATAAAACACTTAAAATAAAGCAAATAATACAAAACAATATTAAAAACGGCATTGTCATACATAAAATTACTACAAGTAGTAGTAAAAAAAAAAAAAAATTATTTCATTTACAACCTATTTTTTTACGGTCTATGTTTACAACATTAATGAAGGAGCAACGAAGCAAACGTAGCCTACGTAGCGGTGTTGTTGAATAGAAAACTTTATTGTCAGCGGAAGTGACAATTACAACGCTGGATGGAAAGGATACACGTGGGTATTTCCTCCGGTCAAGCAGCACACGCACTGAAGGTTAAGCAGGCTGTCAGAGCTCTTTGTTGAACGGGACCCACGAGCTGTCCGGTGGGTTTTGGGCGAGGGTGAACTGAAAGGTCATTTGCAGAGATGGACCCCATGAAAGCGCAGCAGCTCGCCGCGGAGCTGGAGGTTGAGATGATGGCTGACATGTATAACCGGTAAGAAGCTCTTATGTATGTGTAACAGCATGCTTTCTGTCAGATTACTGACGTTTTCGATATCTGACATAAGAAAAATATGGACTTGTGTAGTAGACCACGCAACTATTGCATAGTATATGGTAGCAATGTTGTACTAGAATTAGCCTAATGGCTATAGGCAGGGTATACGTTTTATCATTGCATTGTAAGGTCTTATTTATACACAAGGCCTTGCTTAAGAATGCATCGTTTAAAGCACGATCAAACTTAATACTTGCTGCATTAATCTGTAATTTGTGTAACCTGCAGTAGAGTTATTTAGTACGCCAGCATGTACTGCTATCATTCAGAGTTCTTGTAGTTTTTGCAGTGACATATTTAATAGAGTCAGGTATCAAGCAGGTTCACAGTCTTTCTTTCAAGTTTTTCTTAGTTTTGCATCCATATCGGTAAAGTCACAATACCATGCTTGTACTTTAAGCTCACATACAGTTTACAAATCATTCTATATTCCCTATATGCACACAACTCTAATCTTCTTTTCTGGCTACAGTCAGAGCAGTTAGATCAATATTTTTGCATGCATAAATCACAGAAGCCAAAAGGATTTTTTTTAAAGTATATAAAAATCTCAGCAACTGTTGGCCTATGTAATTGACGTATAGCAGGTCAATTTTGTGTAATATGTTAAAAGGCAAGCACTTAAAGTGCAACAGCCTAAAATGTGTATTTTAGGAGGTGTGATTTTTAGGACGTAAATTGTGTTTCCATGCATTGTTTTTATTCCTGTTATGTAGGGTGAATTCAGGGTGATCGGGACACTTTCTGCCATTGAGATGACTTGGAAAAAGTGTCCCAATCACCCTGAATTCACCCTGCTGTATGTAGTAGGGCTACATAACGATTATTTTAATAATCGATTATTCTGTCAATTATCTTATGTTTATCTTTCTCTCTATAGTTCCCAACAAAAGTCTTGTTTAGTGTAAAACATGCTGAAAATTAGCAAACAGGCTGTCGATTCATTAAATAAGCTATTTCTTCACAAAAGCTGTTTATTCAGCATAGTAAAGCCTCTCCTCCATTGATATCCATTAAATAAATGGCCTCGTCTCCTTCCCTGCATATCAGCGTAAGCGTTAGCCGTTACGCTTTTTTGGCTAAAGGAGGCTTGCCTTCCAATTTGTTCAGGCTTAATTGAAAACTACAGGTATGTGTGTTGAAGCAGGAGCTGAGTTTGATACACCTGTGATCTTAACCAAAAATGTATGTACCTCTTGATGATATTAAATGTTGTGATGTTATTTCCGTCGAGAGGTGCTTCAATTTTTGTTCAAGATCTTGTATTGACACTGCAAGAGTCAAGCACTCTGTAAAGTCTACTCCAGCACACCCCAAAGACTCAGAGGTGCCAATTCATGCGTGAAAATGATTCTTCATGCTCCCTTCCAACCATTTTCACAATTTGAGCCTGATGAATCTTGACATTGTCATCCTGTAATATGGCCCTGATTCCTACATGGTTCTGTAAGAAATGAAAAGCTCTCCATCAAATACATGTAACATGCTGGAAACATAATAATCACTGCAATAATGATCCAATCATTGACTCTTAAGCATACGCCTATTTAAATCTAAACTGACTTTTTTTTTGGGCCAGGCAGTGTATGTGTATGTATGCCTAATATGATATAGGCCTAATGCTTTTTAATGAATAATGGTAAACAAAATATAAAGATTTTAATAAAATGCATTCTTTCTATGGCTTCCATATTTCAACAATGAAATTACAATTACATTTTTAGTGACTAGTATCTTTATGTATATGTATGCCCAGTAAAGCTGTTGTTTAATGAACAGATTCAAATCTAATTTAAATGTGGTTTTATGCACACTAATCTGCAGCTAATAGAGCAATTCACACTTTTTTCCCTGCTCCGTAAAGCACATTCCAAAAACATTGCAGTCCTACTCTACGTTTACTAGCGATATTACATCAAATATAGAACATTTATTCACAAGACGAATGTGCTAATCCACAAGAAACTGTGTGAAATGTAAACTGTAATAAAACTCTGAATGCTGACCACTGATGTCACTGCCATTATATGATGGATCATGTGAGGCACCTCAGTCTAAGTTAGCTGTTACTGTTACAGTTTTTTTTTCTTCAATGCTTTTTTCATCTCCCAATAATAAGACAATAGACCTTATTCATGGTAGTGCCATGACAGGTATGAAAGCAAGGCTGTGAGGGATAGACTTAACGTGTTTTCAATGGCATCCACTGTAAAAAGCTGTATAAAGCTCCTAGATCACTTATACTTTTCCACAGCTCATAATATCTGGGGGTTTTTGTCTACTAAAATTTTTTGGAAAGATATATTTTTGCAGTCTTTAGTCAGCAGGACAATCCCAAAACACATTAAATAACAGTACAACCTACTGAAGAGATGTATGTATATCCCTCACAGCCTTGTTTTTATTCCCCTTAAAAATTGATTATGGTACTGCTGTGAATAAGGTCTATAGGTGTGTTAGACTTGAAGCGGCTCTGTGCCGACCAATTGGTGTATGTGAGAGCCGACAGCTCTGTATGCTTTAGCATTGCTCTTGCAGTGCAGCACCGCTTCAAGTTGAACATACCTAATGCTGAGTTCACACTGATCGATTTTAGCCCCAATTTTGACTCGCTGACAATCACGCAATGTGAATTATCAAAGACACGATCTGAGAGAGATCCTGCTGTGTGAAATGTGTTCTGACTGAAAATAACATTGGCGATGACCTACAGCCAATGAGAGAGGAAGATACAGGGCAGCAGGAAGTTCAGGGAGGAGTTCTAGACCAGAATATTAGGATTTTAATAGATGCATTTACAATTATATCAAACAAACAAAGCACAAACATTTGCTTGAACAGAAGCACATTGCAAAATTATTTATTTACCTCCAACTCCTTTTGCAGAACACAGTCCTTGCTCACCGTGTCTCCCCAACCATTTCCTCCTCCATAATCTTCCATAATCCTTTTCGCTGCAAATCAGCACACAGACAATTTGGATCACAAGCTTCTTGTGGGCTATCATTTTTAATAACAATTCCAATCTAGCGCAAGAACTCCGGTCTGACGCACGTGATCTTGCGTTGTTTACTTGTCACTTCTCGCGTGTGTTTGGTTGTGAAACGTAGTTTGCGGACGGGACAGAGTTGTCGGCGATTCTTCCTCTTGTACAGTCATGCAGTGTGAAACCCCCTGTCGCCGATCCATCGTGCAGTGTAAACACAGCAGCGACTGAATGCTGGCCCAGATAGTCTTGCAGTGTGAAAGGAGCAGTGATCCGACGAGTTTGAAAACCGTGCGGTCTAAACTCGGCATAAGCTGTGTCCCAAAGGCCGTTTTTGTCACCGCAGCGCGGTAAAGGTTCCTTCAAATGTGGCCTTCATGAAGGGCCCGTCCACAGGTCCATTAGTGAAGGGAACATGCAATGGTCATTTCGAAGGGCAGAACATAACCATAAATTATTAAATTACTTCCTTGGAGTAAATAGGGCGCATAGGGATGCTCACTTCCGATTGGAATTTGTTCCTAGTTTCTGGCCTGAATGACATGATTAGCTTGATCAGGTGCATTTAAGGTTGAAGCTAAACTCTGCAGGGCTGTGGTCCTCCAGGAACTGAAACTTTCGCTATCCTGGATCAGGTAATCCATTTTACTTAAACCATGCTGGTTTTTCAAAGCAAAATCAGATTGGATCACCCTGATCCAGATACACTTTTTCAAATCTGGATTACCAGTGCTCCAGATGTGGTCACATTTCACAATGTAGGCACAATGTAGAGCAAATAAAACACTTAAAGTGACCACACATTTCAAGAGAAATAAAACCACATAAACAAACAATTTTCAGTTTCCTTTAAACCGTCAGACCCCTACACTAAAGGGACATGGTGATGGGGAAAAAATATGAAATGGGAGATAAATTATATATTTGAATGCTTTTGTGTTCTCTCACAAATGTTCTACTTTTGACTGGTTCCTATCTGATGATCATGCCAATATAGTTTATATACAGTGATTAAACACTTGAAATTAGTTAAATTGTATAATATTGACAACTGTTTGGGGGATTATTTTAATGAAGCCACAATCTTTTTTTACTTTACAGTACTGAAAGGCTTTTAGATGTCTACTTCTAATTTATTACTTTAACGGTTAAACTAATCAAGAGCAAAATAAAAATATAAAAGTATCTTTTTTTGACCAGTTTTATTACATCTTTGTTCCTGGAACCCACTCTACTGCTGGGATCAGAATAATCCTTTTTTTTTTTGGATCAGAGGTATCTCAATCTTCCTAAAAAGTTTTGAACAACACGTACTGATGATTTGATCCAGGTCAAAACCAAGATGTGTGATCTAATCCAATTTCAGAATCCATTTTTTCTTCTGAGCAACCCATTTTCAAGATTTGATCCAATCTGAAATCCGATCAGATTACTTTTGAAGAAATGGGCGTTGGTCTGTCATCTCATCTCTCTTGTACTTTTTCCTTTTGCAGAATGACCAATGCGTGTCACAGGAAGTGTGTTCCACCTCATTACAAGGAAGCAGAACTTTCAAAGGGGGAAGCTGTGTGTCTGGACCGTTGTGTCGCCAAGTACTTGGACTTGCATGAGAGACTTGGCCGTAAACTCACTGAGCTTTCCGTTCAGGATGAGGAGGTGATGAGGAAGGCCGCTGCAGGCACTGGATAAGACCTGATACAGACTCCAAGGGTGGGTCTGAAGGGTTTGTGGGCACTTTGGACATCCATTACTGGGAAATCAGGCAGCGTGGACATCAATATAAATATTATAACATGAATATGAACAATATTGCGACAAATATTGATTTACTGTTAGAAATGCCAAAAGATTTAGACTTTTGGAAGGAGGTGGGACACAGTCTGCCCCACGAGTTATTAATAGTTTGTCAGCATGAACATTATTAACATCACAGGAATAAAACGTTATCTTGTTGTGGAGATTTGAGTGTTGTGAAATTGTGTCCTTGTGAAATTGTTGGTGACTTTTTTTTATGTTGACACTGGTCATTGTAATTTCTTACATTCTGAGTCATTTTACAAAATGTACCTTTATTGCGTAACAAAATTAAAATGTTTACCAATCTGTTTATCTTCTGACCCTTTATTTATTAAAAATTAACCAAAAAGGGTGGTTACATGATGGTTGAGCTTGTAGGTTTTTTATGTTTTTAAGTTTAAAGAGGATTAATTTAGAGTAACAGCACCTGTTGGACTGTCAGTATTCTAAAAATCTTTTTGGGGAGATGTCACTGAATTCATCTTTAAGCACCACTACACTATGGAACCCCATTTCTGCCACATAAGAAAAGAAAATGCTTTGGTAAATCATAATTATGACGAATTACACTCACCTAAAGGATTATTAGAAACACCATACTAATACTGTGTTTGACCCCCTTTCGCCTTCAGAACTGCCTTAATTCTACGTGGCATTGATTCAACAAGGTGCTGAAAGCATTCTTTAGAAATGTTGGCCCATATTGATAGGATAGCATCTTGCAGTTGATGGAGATTTGTGGGATGCACATCCAGGGCACGAAGCTCCCGTTCCACCACATCCCAAAGATGCTCTATTGGGTTGAGATCTGGTGACTGAGGGGGCCATTTTAGTACAGTGAACTCATTGTCATGTTCAAGAAACCAATTTGAAATGATTCGAGCTTTGTGACATGATGCATTATCCTGCTGGAAGTAGCCATCAGAGGATGGGTACATGGTGGTCATAAAGGGATGGACATGGTCAGAAACAATGCTCAGGTAGGCTGTGGCATTTAAACGATGCCCAGTTGGCACTAAGGGGCTTAAAGTGTGCCAAGAAAACATCCCCCACACCATTACACCACCACCACCAGCCTGCACAGTGGTAACAAGGCATGATAAATCCATGTTCTCATTCTGTTTACGCCAAATTCTGACTTTACCATCTGAATGTCTCAACAGAAATCGAGACTCATCAGACCAGGCAACATTTTTCCAGTCTTCAACTGTCCAATTTTGGTGAGCTCGTGCAAACTGTAGCCTCTTTTTCCTATTTGTAGTGGAGATGAGTGGTACCCGGTGGGGTCTTCTGCTGTTGTAGCCCATCCGCCTCAAGGTTGTGCGTGTTGTGGCTTCACAAATGCTTTGCTGCATACCTCGGTTGTAACGAGTGGTTATTTCAGTCAAAGTTGCTCTTCTATCAGCTTGAATCAGTCGGCCCATTCTCCTCTGACCTCTAGCATCAACAAGGCATTTTCGCCCACAGGACTGCCGCATACTGGATGTCTTTCCCTTTTCACACCATTCTTTGTAAACTCTAGAAATGGTTGTGCGTAAAAATCTCAGTAACTGAGCAGATTGTGAAATACTCAGACCGGCCCGTCTGGCACCAACAACCATGCCACGCTCAAAATTGCTTAAATCACCTTTCTTTCCCATTCTTACATTCAGTTTGGAGTTCAGGAGATTGTCTTGACCCGGACCACACCCCTAAATGCATTGAAGCAACTGCCATGTGATTGGTTGATTAGATAATTGCATTAATGAGAAATTGAACAGGTGTTCCTAATAATCCTTTAGGTGAGTGTACGTAAAACCATACAATTCAAAAGGGTGTACTTTCTTTTTCACATCACTGTAGAAGGCCAAAAAAAAAAAACAGTATGACAAAAGTATTTCTGAATTCACAGTGCTCATAAAAATTTTTTTTTTTTTTTTTTTTTTTTTTTAAGTACCCAGATGACCTACTACTTCCGGCAAGATTCTGAAGTGTGCTTACGATGGACACTTTACGGTCCCATAAGGCCACGGTAGAGGATTTGTGAATGTCAGTGAAGCGATGAAATTGATGCTGGTAGGTTACATGATAATGACAACCTGCCGAATGTAGTACATCTGGATTACATTCTAAATAGAACATACTTTTTTAGTTGTTGTGAAGTAATTACTTGTTCAAAATAAGTGCCACTACTTACTCAAGAGTATGTGATTTCGGATGCAACTAATGTCACTAAAAACTTGTATGGAAAACAGCTGCTTGAAGATTATTCCATTAAAAAAAACAGCATCCAGTTTGGATCAACATGAGGGTAAGTAATTTTTTTTTTTTTTTTTTTTTTTTGGTCAGTTGTTTTATTTTTTTTAGTTATGGTAATTGTCCTACTTCCAAAGTCACTTTTATTTCAAGCTTTCTCATTGTGTATTAAAATGAGATTGCATGTGTGAAAGAGTTTATTATGTTGATAGCAATGTTAGCTTTTCCTCGTTCATTTCCTTTCACAAACATTGAGCAAGAGAAGCCAAGCAGACTGTCTTCCAATTGGCTTGTGTCATACTGTATGTGCATAGGCCACATATCGAGGCACTATCCCTTTAAGAAAATGGGGAACTAAGGGAGAACACTTTCATTTCCTTCTCTTTTCTTAATAAAACCCACACGCAACTGTTTATAAGGAGAACGTTTTATTAGAGACTCGTTACAAGTTTCTTAACGTTGCGTTTTAATCAAATAAAAGAGTTTGCAGAGGTTGTCGCTGTAGCAAAGTTCATCGTTACCACTTAGGTGAGTTATATTTGCTCTTAGTTAATGCTTAATGTTTGCTTCGCATTACGGCATCGTCAAGCTTCATTAGATATACAACTGAACATTACCTATATATGTCTTAAAATGTCGCGCTGTGGACATCGAATGAAATGGTTTTGTACACTTGTTTCAGATTTTCTGCCCACAAACCGTGGGTTTTCATTAACTCCAAACTAATTTATGTATTATTTTATATAACATTACAGCAATACAGTCGCCACATTTTCATATTTTTCTCCTCCTTCTTTGCTTCACTTGCTTTTATTTTGATATTTTTGATATTTTTGATTTTCTATTACCTTTCATACACATGATCTACCTGCATTACTCGTGTGGTTAGAGAGCAGTGCAGCAGCCAGATGGCAGCAGTGATCACTGAAGATAACGTGTACAGCGAGGCTGAAGTGAACGGCGCGCCCCCTGCTGGAGAAGATGATCAAGTGCAGCTGCCCGGTCCTGAAGGAAACATACAGGGACAGGTAGCCTCTACCATGCTACACCATGTAGGCTAGGATATTTCTTCTGGTACTTTAGCCGTATTGACGACAAACTGCTTGAAACTTTTTGTTAACAGAAAGTAATTTAATAATTCTACAATTATTTAACAACTGATTAAATAAGTAACCTCTGTTAATATAATGATTCTATATGGTTTCTAGAACTGTGTTCTTCAATAAAAACAATTGTTTATATGATAATAGAACATTAAATATGATGTCATTTTACATGTTGTACGTCTTTTATTTTTATATCATTTTAAGCCATCTTGCATCCATTTTTTCTTTAAATAGGCCTACTCAATATTTATATGCGTGAATCAAATATACTGATATATGTATAGTGAAAGTTCAAAAGTCTAAGATAGTGAAAATTATTCTTATATATTTATTGCAATGTTTTTCTTTACAAATGACCGAATCAAAGATAATTAAAACATTTACACTACCAGTCAAAAGTTTGGAAGAATTATTATTATTATTTTTTTTAAATGCAGTAAAACAGTAATGAAATAGTATTACAATTAAAAATTAAAGCTGCAAGCAGCGATGACGGGCCCAAGCCGGTGGTACCGCCACCCCGGTGGCTTCAGAGCAACTGTACACGACAGGCAATATGCATTTAAACAGGAGAGTATTTTAAAATCGCTCGAATATGCCACATTTACCGCAGCAGCGGGTGCCACTATGACCACAAGCCACACCCATGATGTCATTTAAATATGTTGTAAGTCCAGAAGGCCAGTATTTAATTCAAGGTATTTATATAGGTATTTCACACAAGTGATAGTTATTTGTGATAGCCTATGATATGAAAGGGTTAAATTATCACCATCAAGAGAGAAAGTGACACACACACACACAAACACACACAGAGAGAGAGAGAGCCTGAGAGAGTGAGGGGGAAGGGGAAGGACAGACAGAGAGAGGCAGAGTCAGATTCAGATTGAACAAGACTTTAAACAAAAAATTTAATTCAAACGGTGGGAGAAAGTTATTATTTCACTGTCTGAAATTTTTTTTTAGCAATGACAAGATTTTTATTTGTAAAACAGTGTTCCAAAGGACTTATCCAACCTGGTTCATAAATAAGGCTATACTCCTACCTTCTGGTTATTCTGTATATCACATTGGCTCTCATTTTTTTTTTGTCCTCAAACAAAAGCATTAATCTGCTTATTTTTAAGTTACACACATTTCATTGTTTGAAAAAGAAATGCAAATGTTTTTATAATGTTAATATTATTATAATTTTAAATAAATTGTATAATTCAGAGAATATTTTTTATTGTCAAGAATTAATCTCCAAATACAAAACGTTAAAGAAAACCAATATATTGATCTAAAATATAGGGTCAATAACCAAACAAACAATCATAATTTTATTTAAATCAAACAATAATTTTAGACGAAATGAGACTCTCCCTGTTTGCTTTTTTGTCATTATTTAATCGCTCACCATGATAACACCGTTTGAGATATCCAATCTCCGTTCGCAATTTAGCATCTTCTGTATCTTTGTTTCATGTTAACCGAGTTTGGTGGAGATTGAATTAATCGCCTACGAGGAGATCGTAAAAACTCAGAGCCTGATTTAAAAAAAAATCCACATTCAAACCAAAATATCTTACTTTCTGTTGGTTGGAGCTAATGACTGTAAATTAGAAAGTTGTCCGGCTCGATGAGAACAATATATGTACCGAGTTTGGTGACTGTCGGTAAAACTAACCCCGCCACTTTTGTCAAAAGGTGGCGCTACTGAGCCCCTCCACCACGCCCATTTCTAAGTCTTTGCCTGTATCTACTGGACGGCATCTCTGATGTGTGTGTCGACTTTCATGCAATTTGAAGCATTCTAAAAGCCTCAAAAGCATCGAAAAAGAATATTATAGTTTGATGTGTTGCCATGGCAATAATATTTACGATATCAAGAAGTGCTTACCAGGTTTACATCTGCTATGTTTTGACATTATACTGATGCAGTTTGAAGCAAATCGGGTAAAAATAAGACGGTGATTTAAAGCATTTTTGAAAGTGACACACTTCCTGCTGCCAGTTGGTGGCGCTATACCTTTGACTCACATCCATGTGATCGGCCTTCTACAACGAACACACAGCTGAAGTTTCATCCAAATCAGTCAATGTTTGCAGAAGTTATAACACACTTCCTGTTTCCCTTTTCTCGCCATAAATTTGTCTCCTCGCCACGGCCAAACTGTTCGAGATATCAAAAAGCTGCTGGCAATTTAGCATCCTCAATGTCTTGACTTCATGCTGACCGAGTTTGGTGGCGATCGGATGTTACGCCTTAGAGAAGTATATCAAATTTCAGAGCATGCGTTTTCAAACAACCCATAATAGCTGACTTCCTGTTGGGCTGACGTACAACTATGAGCACGAAAGTTGTTCAGCCCGATGAGATCTATATGTGTACCGAGTTTTATACTAATACATGCAAGCGTTTTTTTATTTATGGACCAAGTTTCAGATCGCATTCAAGGGGGCGCTGTCGAGCCCCCCTGCCACGCCCAGGTACCATCTTCATCCCGGCCCTAATGGCCGCGCATTCCGACACATGTGCAAAGTTTCAAGAGTTTTTGAGCATGTTAAGGCCCCCAAAAGTGACAAAAACGGCGAGGAGATAAACATGGCGGACTTTGTACAGCTCTCTGAGGGTGAGGTCTATGTTAATACGACAGTGTCCATCAACACTTGTGGGCGGGGCCTGTGAAATGTGACGTCACTTTGACAGGAATCTGCAAATGGCTTGTTCTGACACAGCTTATGATTTATGGGGATTCAAAAAAAGGAGTGTGTGGATTTTTACCATTATAGGGAGTGTACACACACTGCCAACACACATTTATGTTCAAACACTATGTAAAAGTGAATTTTGCATAATAGGTGCCCTTTAAAATGTAATTTATTCCTGTGATGATAATTGCTCCAGACTTCAGTGTCACATGATCCTTCAGAAATCATTCTAATATTCTGATTTGCAGCTCAAGAAACATTCATTATTAATACTATTATCAATGTTGAAAACTGCTTTGCTGATTAATTTTTTTTGTGTACCATCATACATTTTTTCTGAATTCTTTAATAAATATAAAGTTCAAAAGAACAGCATTTATTGGAAAATACATATATAAATTATTGAATTAATTATCCATTCTCGCTGCATAAGTTTTAATTTATTTTAAAAAAGGCCAAACTTGAATAATAATAATAAAAATCAAGTTCATATGGTCAATGCCATAAATGTGCTAAATACTGCAGAATCACAAATATTCCATCTTCACTTTCCATCAAAACTTTTCTTTGTTTAAATTTTACAAAATCCTGACACTTTGTCTAAGTATAAAGTAAATATAAATTGAATATAAATTAAATATACATTTATTGTGTAATACATCTTCAATGTGGTCTCAGACATTTGAACCTTTCTTCTACTAAAAGGTGGAGGAGTTCCTCGGCCCACATCCTGACTACGATGAGGAGGAGGAGGAGCGCAAGTACTACAGACGAAAGAGGCTGGGTGTAGTGAAGAACGTGGTGGGGGCCAGTTGTGGAGGAATGATCATCTACAGCGTTTACATGGGTCAGCCATTGCGCATCACACACCACAGGCACACAATATGATTCAGTCAAGTGATGACCTCATACTCTTCAAAGTCTGTGCGCGCTGTTGTATAAAAAGATTCTACTGTAAATACGACATTGAGTAGGACTCTACTTGTGTCACACTGTTGTTTCAGTGGGATTTCATTATGCACTGTCTGCTCCCATGCAATGGCAGAAAATATGACATGCTTTGTGGATGGCATACTTGACTGACTCTTCACTCATCTGGTCATTTTTAGCAAGTTCATTGGCATGCACACGCACAAAGATGTCTCATTTGGTCTGTGAAATCGAGGAACAGCTGACAAATCTCTTGTCACATGTCAAAAGTAAAAGAAGGTTTTGGGAGTGTTGAGCCTGCTTTTTCACAAATTGTTTCTCTGTAGGTTTGTTACAGATGCAGTTAATTCTGCACTACGATGAGACGTATCGAGAGGTCAAGTATGGCACCTTAGGGCTGGAGGATATCGACAACAAAATGCTGATGGGCATCAACGTTACGCCTATCGTCGGCTTGCTCTACACACCAGTGCTCATTAGGTAGCATTCTGAATTTTGTCAGTGTATTTCCTTGCATTTCTGTTTTGTTCGCAATGCTCATGTTCATTTAGTGTGGTTCTTTGGATGTTTGTTTGTCACCCAGCAACACAGTTATTAGCAGCATTTCTTGATCTACTGTCCACTTAACGCTTGAGCAGTTTTGGCACTAAAGGTCTTCTCACACCCGTGGTGTAAACTAAAAAAGATGTGTGATGATAATTACAGTCCAGTACGGCCACTCTTTCACCTTTAATTGAAGTTTATTTCTCAATTTCTTCCTCAGATTTCTGGGGACTAAATGGATGATGTTCCTGGCTTCAGGTATCTATGCTCTCTTTGTTTCAACCAATTACTGGGAGCGATACTACACTCTTGTACCATCAGCTGTGGCCATTGGTGTTGTCATTGTTCCTCTGTGGGCATCGTTGGGAAACTACATTACCAGGTGAGGGTGTTCAAAAACATGAGGTGTGTAGATCACACCATCGTTCAAAACATTTTATTTTTGGAAGAAATTAATACATTTATTCAGCAAGGATGCTTTAAATTGATCAAAAGTGACAGTAAAGAGATTTATAATGTGACAAAAGATTTCTATTTCAAATAAATGCTGTTCTTTTGGACTATTTATTAATCAAAGAATCCTGAAAGAGAATTCTATATTAAACAGAACAATGTCAACACTGATGATAATATTAATGAATGTTTCTTGAGCAGCAAATCAGCATATTAGAATGATTTCTGAAGGATCATGTGACACTGAATACTGGAGTAATGATGATAAATATCACAGGAATTTATTATAAATTGTTAAATACATTAAAATAGAAAACAATTGTTTTAAATTGTAATAATATTTAGCAATATTACTGTTAGTTTTTATTGTATTTTTGATCTAATAAATTTGGTGAGCATAAGAGACTTCTTTCTAAAACATTAAACAATCTTACCAACCCTTAACATTTGAACAGTACTGTACATGTCATTCATTTTAAGCATATTGGTATGTTTTTTAGGCATTTACAGTACTTTACAGTAATTTACAGCAGCTGTGATGCAAGATTTATTGTTACCATATGGATTATTGGCTAATATTAGAGATTTAAAAAAAAAATGTATCTCTTTCAGTTGATATTGTGTATATATATTTTGCAGTTACTGGCCTTAATGTGAAAATTACTGGTATTTGTTCATTGTTATCAAACAGAATTGTAATACTGGTGAATCTTTAGCTGTGTAATATTTAAAAAAAAAACAAAAAAATGATCCTAGTTCTGTTTTTGCAGTTACTGTAAGCCATTTGTAGGTTGATTTCCAATAGTGCAACATTAACTCAACCAATCAAATCTGAGTTGGTAGACAGGAAGTATTTGGGAAACCTGCTTGGTCATTATTTTTCTGATTATTTAACTAGCGTTTCTCAGTTGTATCCCCTCACATTAGCATGACCAAAAACTCACTACTCAGTTATACAGCTATTTTCTTTCAGTATCTAACTTCCCACCTGTGTGCTTATCAGAATGGCCCAACAGTACTATGAGTATGTGAACTATAAGGACGAACATGTCCAGGAGCAGAAGAAGCCCCCCAAAGGAGCCTTCCATTCTTACATCATCATTTTCCAGTCCGTCTTCTACATTTTTTTCCATGTGAGTTAAGATAAGCCATTTCAAGGCACTTCTAATATGTGTGAAAGGCTGTAAGCAGTAATAGTTAACCTGTGATTAGTTGTGCTCTCCACTTTGCCATCATAACTGAAGAATTTATATGCATTCACAGCTGCTTGTGTGTGTATGTGTCAGATGCCGGCTGCATATGTGGGTTTGTGCATTAACATGCAGTTATTTATAGTGTTCGCTCTCTGTCTCTCTTCTCTCCCTGCAGCTGAGTTTCGTGTTTGCCGAGTTCCCCATGGTGCTGTTCCTCAATAACTATCTGAATGATTACAATCACACTCTCTTCAAAGTCACACAGTGTGGTAAAATCCTCTCTCTCTCGATTGTGTCCTCTTTTTAGCTTTACACGCTGACATTTTAAAGGCTCATGAGCAGGTGCTCAGTATGACATTTGCATAGTATTAGTTCTCATATCCTTTTGTGGAGTTTTGACATGCTTGATTCATGTAGAATCAGTCATGTAGAACTAGTACAGTCAAAAACAACTTTATAAAGTACTCAAGACATTCTGAAGTACTGCTGCTGGTTTCACTTATATGTTTTGTTGGATATTTCTGGGAGTTCTAACAACTATAAAAAATATCTATGAAACTACCACACCAAACATAAGGTATACATAGGTATCTACACTCACCTAAAGGATTATTAGGAACACCATACTAATACTGTGTTTGACCCCCTTTCGCCTTCAGAACTGCCTTAATTCTACGTGGCATTGATTCAACAAGGTGCTGAAAGCATTCTTTAGAAATGTTGGCCCATATTGATAGGATAGCATCTTGCAGTTGTAAGCCCGCCCAATCGTTCCAATGGAGGCGTACGATTGGTGGTTGAAGGTTTCTTGCGCGTTCTGTCTTTTCAGCGGGGCAAAGGGATTTCATTCTAATTTATCTTTATCTGACTCCATTTTAATTATGACCTCGAATTTAGGTTACAATGCCAATTGGTTATTTGGTCATTTATATTTAAAAGTTTACACATTTAATTATTCAGTTTAACCCTTTTTTGAAATTATACCCGTTCATAGTTAATAATTCCAGAGTAAGTCAGAATAAATCAGTGTAACAATTTATTATTAGTCAGGTAAATGTATCATGCCAATTACATAATCAGTTCAAAGATAATCCATACATAACATCAAATGCTCTTAAGTATAGAATAAAATATGGATACCTGACCATCTGAGAATTACATAACGCTGAGCATCTAAGAGACACTCAGCGTTACGGGCTGACCGATGTAAAGGTTCGAGCCCCGACCTCTTTGCAACATCTCCTTAAATACCAGACCAAGACGGAAACCTCTTTTAAATGGAAACGTTTTAACAATGGGAATTTACATTTAATCACTGTCCCATAGACCTGTGTTGACAAAAGACCAAATGGCTAAAGCCACACCCAACGTAATAAGCAAAGTATCTCTAAACTCTCAAAACCTTTATTACTTTTTGGTTTACTTCTGTGGGGAGGAGACCTTTGTACCAGTCGCACTGAGACGTTTCAAATAATATCAAACATGTATAATTCTGTATAGTATTTGTTCACTTTAGACCATATAGATTTTGGGTGACTTCTGGAGGGGAGATGGGGGTAGATGCAGGTAAAAGGAGAGACATGTAAATTTAGTCATTCATAGATGATTCACTCAGCGTGATGTCGTCTCGGATGGGGATGCTAAATGCATGAGTCGATTCAGATGCTAATGTCCTCTATTTTCTCAGAGACATTCTGGCATATGCAAACTTTTCCAATCTTCCAATCCAATCTTACACAGTTGATGGAGATTTGTGGGATGCACATCCAGGGCACGAAGCTCCCGTTCCACCACATCCCAAAGATGCTCTATTGGGTTGAGATCTGGTGACTGTGGGGGCCATTTTAGCCATCAGAGGATGGGTACATGGTGGTCATAAAGGGATGGACATGGTCAGAAATAATGCTCAGGTAGGCCGTGGCATTTAAACGATGCCCAATTGGCACTAAGGGGCCTAAAGTGTGCCAAGAAAACATCCCCCACACCATTACACCACCACCACCAGCCTGCACAGTGGTAACAAGGCATGATGGATCCATGTTCTCATTCTGTTTACGCCAAATTCTGACTCTACCATCTGAATGTCTCAACAGAAATCGAGACTCATCAGACCAGGCAACATTTTTCCAGTCTTCAACTGTCCAATTTTGGTGAGCGCGTGCAAATTGTAGCCTCTTTTTCCTATTTGTAGTGGAGATGAGTGGTACCTGGTGGGGTCTTCTGCTGTTGTAGCCCATCCGCCTCAAGGTTGTGCGTGTTGTGGCTTCACAAATGCTTTGCTGCATACCTCGGTTGTAACGAGTGGTTATTTCAGTCAAAGTTGCTCTTTTATCAGCTTGAATCAGTCGGCCCATTCTCCTCTGACCTCTAGCATCAACAAGGCATTTTCGCCCAGAGGACTGCCGCATACTGGATGTTTTTCCCTTTTCACACCATTCTTTGTAAACTCTAGAAATGGTTGTGCATGAAAATCCCAGTAACTGAGCAGATTGTGAAATACTCAGACCGGCCCGTCTGGCACCAACAACCATGCCACGCTCAAATTTGCTTAAATCACCTTTCTTTCCCATTCTGACATTCAGTTTGGAGTTCAGGAGATTGTCTTGACCAGGACCACACCCCTAAATGCATTGAAGCAACTGCCATGTGATTGGTTGATTAGATAATTGCATTAATGAGAAATTGAACAGGTGTTCCTAATAATCTTTTAGGTGAGTGTATATACACTATATTGGCAAAAGTTTTTAGACCTTGCCTTTAGATGCACATGAACTTTAATGACATCCCATTCTTAATCCGTAACAGCTTCAACTCTTCTGGTAAGACTTTCCACAAGGTTTAGGAGTGTGTTTATGGGAATTTTTGACCATTCTTCTAGAAGCACATTTGTGAGGTCAGGCACTGATGTTGAATGAGAAGGCCTGGCTCGCAGTCTTCGCTCTAATTCATCCTGAAGGTGTTCTATCGGGTTGAGGCCAGGACTCTGTGCAGGCCAGTGAAGTTCCTCCACACTAAACTCGCTCGTCCATGTCTTTATGGACTTTGCTTTTGTGCACTGGTGCGCAGTCATGTTGGAACAGGAAGGGGCAAACCCCAAACTGTTCCCACAAAGTTGGGAGCATGAAATTGTCCAAAATGTCTTGGTATGCTGAAGCATCAAGAATTCCTTTCACTGGAACTAAGGGGCCAAGCCCAACCCCTGAAAAACAACCCCACACCATAATCCCCCCCTCCACCAAGCTTTACACTTGGCACAGTGCAGTCAGGCAAGTACCGTTCTTCTGGCAACCGCCAAACCCAGACTCATCCATCGGCTTGCCAGGCAGAGAAGCGTGATTCGTCATTCCAGAGAACACGTCTCCACGGCTCTAGAGTCCAGTGGCGGCGTGCTTTACACCACTGCATCTGATCTTTGCACTGCACTTGGTGATGTAAGGCTTGGATGCTGCTGCTCAGCCATGGAAACCCATTCCATGAAGCTCTCTACGCACTGTTCTTGAGCTAATCTGAAGGCCACACGAAGTTTGGAGATCTGTAACTATTGACTCTGCAGAAAGTTGGCGACTTCTGCGCACTCTGCACCTCAGCATGTGCTGATCCTGCTCTGTGATTTTACGTGGCCTACCACATTGTGGCTGAGTTGCTGTTGTTCCCGATTGCTACCACTTTGTTATAATACCACCTAGCAGTTGACCGAATATTTAGTAGTGAGGAAATTTCACAAATGGACTTATTGCACAGATGGCAACCTATCATGGTACCACACTTGAATTCACTGAGCTCCTGAGAGCAACCCATTCTTTCACAAATGTTTGTAGAAGCAGTCTGCATGCCTAGGTGCTTGATTTTATACACCTGTGTCCATGGAAGTGATTGGAACACCTGAATTCAATGATTTGGAGGGAATGTGAATTCAGTGATTTCCCAATACTTTTGGCAATATAGTGTATATTTATAAAGGAGCAACAAAACATAAAAACAAGAGAAACTTTGACACTGTGGAAAAACAATATCTCACCTCAGCAGCTGTTGCTTGAACACCAGCTCTACAAGACTTGCTAGGAAAATGAGTAACTCAATGACAGAAAAGGAACAATCTCCATTTGCAGTGGCCCCAAAAAGAATTTATATAAGCCATTCTTATAAATGTATGAATTTCATCGCATTACATAACAAACATCATATCAAATGGTATTTATTCATACACTGCCACACAATTTTGTCATTACTTACCCTCAAGGTGTTCCAAACCTGTATGAGTTTCTTTCTTCTGTTGAACACAAAAGAAGATATTTTGAAGAATGTTGGTAATCAAACAGTTGACGGCACCCATTGACTTCCATAGTAGGAAAAAATATACTATGGAAGTCAATGGGTGCCGTCAACTGTCTGGTTTCCGACATTCTTCAAAATATCTTCTTTTGTGTTCAACAGAAGAAAGAAACTCATACAGGTTTGGAACACCTTGAGGGTAAGTAATGACAAAATTGTGTGGCAGTGTATGAATAAATACCATTTGATATGATGTTTGTTATGTAATGCGATGAAATTCATACATTTATTAAGAATTAAAGAAGTAATGACAAAATTGTGTGGCAGTGTATGTGTATATTTTTGTGGAAGCATTATTCATACAAACAGCATTTATTTAAAATATAATTTTTGTGTAACAATGTAAAAGTTGATCATTTTTTTTCTTCTTTTTTTTAAAAATGATTTTAATGACCTCAAACTTTTGAACAGTAGTGTATGTAGTGAAGTGAAACATTTCACAAAACAAGTTTTCTATGTTCTGTTCTAAACAAAATTCATTCAGAAAGTTTATTTTTTTAAATTAATCAATTAAATTAATATATTATGTTAAGTATGGCCTAAAAGTGTTCAAATACTATAAATAAAGTGGGTGAACTGCCCATTATTTGCATTAATGAAATTCACTTGAATCAACTCCAATTATATAAGAAAATAATTGTAAAAACGTATCGAAACCATCTTGAATGCATGTTAGTTCCATGTGTTAATAATGAGATCATACCTCGCAAAATAAAATCGAATGTGTCAAGAATATTTACAGTCAGTTGGATCTGATGGAGAAAAAAAATCTGTCATTTGGCAATTAGAAACTTAACACTTCTGACTTGCTGCAAACCAGAGCGTCAGCACATCTGCCCTTCAATGTTCTGCTGTGTCTGGCTCTCAGCAGAGATGACGTTAAGACTTCTTTTTTAAATAGCCAATCATGCCAAATCTCCAGCAGCACTGCTTAACGTGGAAAGTCGCCCACTTGCCATATTGTATAGTGAGAAACATGAAAGAAGCAGCCTGAAGTCTATAAACCTCATGCATCCACGTCAAACTCTAATTTAAAATGGTTGCAGCCTTGTTAGATACATTATTTTCTCTTTTCTCATCTTATCCTCTCTCTCTCTTTTTCTCTCTCACAGGAGCTAGTGGGAAAGGGGTGATAGAGAATTTCAATAAGACAGTCTTGCGCAGTTTGCCTCGCTCTCTGCTGCTCATCGAGGTGGAGAGTGTGCTCATGGGAGCAGCCTTCCTCGCCATGCTTATTGTAAGACTATCATTTTTTTACATTATTATCACTATTATGACAACTCTCTTCTCCACATACTCTTAAATACCCCCCAAAATTAGGGCTTAACTAGTGATTAAAACACTAGAAACAGTTTATATCCAACAGCAATTTGACCTTGATAGTCCTCTCACATAGACTTTTTATATTGAGCCAAAGTAAGTTTGAGGCTTTTTTTAGGAAATCGAGTGATAATTAAAAAAAGGAATATTTTACTCATATTTCAGAAGTGAAAATCTTTTATTTAGCCTCAAGTTATTACAAATCCATAAGATTTTCTGGTAACACTTGACTTTATTACTATAGTTACAAAAGTAAAAAATTATGCATAATTACAAGCAACTAACCCAACACCAAATTCGGTTACACTTTATTTTAAGGTGTCGTTGTTACAGTTAAATGATATATTTAAGTACTGAGTAATATTAATGAACTACATGTACTTACTATAAAGTTAGGGTAGGATTAGGGTTTTGTTGAGGGTTAGTTGCATGTAATTAAGCATAATGTACGGTTATTATTATGGTAAGTACATGTAACATATGTAACAAGGACACTGTAAAATAAAGTGTTACCCCAAATCCTAACCCTAAATATAAAGTAAGTACATTTATTTCTTTTATAATTAAAATTACTCAGTACTTATTGGTAATTACACTGTTACAAGGACACCTTCAAATAAAGTTTGACTGACTTTCTTTTCTTTATGAAATACTTCCATGTAGTGAAAGTGAACGAGTCAATGACCATCAAGCTCCAAATTGACAAAAAGCACCATAAAAGTATCATATATCAAGTGGTCCATATGACGCATGCACTATATTCCAAGTCTTTGTGGGAAACTGAAATTTGATCATTTATCACTTAAAAGCCATAGCTTTCAAATCAAATACACTGTAGAAGCATTAGATGCATCACATCAGGTTTGACATCAGCTATGTTTGTTTTTCAATTAATAACTTTTTACAATTGAAATTAAGTATGTTTTATTTTATTTTATATTCATATTTTGAATTAGTTTTTATATTTTCCATTTAGTTTTTAATCATTTTTATTTTATTTGTAGTTATTTTAGTACATCAAGTTAAACTAAATGAAAATGGGAAATTATTATTTTTTTCTTTAATTGTTTTTATGGTTTTAGTTTTAGTTAACTATAATAACCCTGAATTAAATTAATTAAAAATCTTGCCCTCGTTTGATATCAGCAACATATATTTTGGTATGTTCCTCACACAAAGTTATTGTATGGTTTCAGAAGACTTGCACGAGTGTTTTTACATTGAATAAGATTTTTCATTTTTGAGTGAACTATCTCTTTTAACAGTGTGCTGCCAATGTTCCCCTAATAGTTCCTCGTGTTGTGTGGAGCTGCATATCGGCCCACAGAGGAAATTGACCTTCGCAGCATCGGCTGGGGGAACATCTTCCAGCTGCCCTTCAAGCACTTACGTGACTACCGTATCCGTCTGCTCTGTCCGTTCTTCATCTACTCTGGCTTTGAAGTGCTCTTCGCTGTGCAGGGACTCATACTGGTGAGAGAAAATAGACTGTGTATCTGTACGCAAATATACAGGTGAAATCTGAATACCAAAAGTCAATGTCGGCTCTCAGCACTAAATATTTTTCACTTAACAAAATCACCAAGTTTTTTTGTGTTTCCATTCCACAATATTAAAGGGATAGTTGACTCAAAAATTAAATAAATGAATAGTTATGAAGGTAGTTGTTAAGTTTAGGTATTGGGTAGGATTAAGGGATGTAGAATATGGTCATGCAGAATAAGGCATTAATATGTGTTTTATAAGTGCTAATAAACAGCCAATATCCTAGTAATATGCATGCTAATAAGCAACTAGTTAATAGTGTGAATTGGACCATAAAATAAAGTGTTACCGATAATTGTATTAAGAAACCCGGGAGGTTTCTGTCCCTCCATTGAAAGTCCATGTAACCAAAACTTGTAAGATTCAAAAAGGCCTAAAAAATGATATGATCACTTTATATGATGAACAGATTTAATTTAGTTTACTTTTATTCACATATAAATACACACATAGAGCAAATCACATACAGTAAACGTGGAAGTTTGTTTAATGTGTCACACACTAGAACAAACCTCATTGGTACTGTGTAGTAGAACAAACTACATTAGTAAACCAACAAGGTTTGTTCTAGCACATGACGCACGCACAAACTTTACTGTATGTGTCGATCATTGTTTAGATGTAAATAAAAGTCTTAATTTAATTCTGTTCGTCATATAAGATATATGACGTGATTTAAACCACTCGATTCATATGGATTCGTTTTATGACACCTTGATTATCTTGAGCTTTGGTTACCTGGACCATCAATGGACGGACAGAAACCTCTCAGGTTTTATTAAAAATATCTTAATTTGGAACGACATGAGGGTGAGAAAATAATGACAGAATTTTCATTTTTAGGTGAACTATCCCTTTAAGCAACTACAAAGAAGCAAGTAAACCAATTTGTCTGGTATTTAGATTAATTGTGCTATTAAAGTAACAGCGCACAATCACTCATTACCTTAAACAGATTTTCTCCTTTTTCTCTCCCTCTCTTTCTCAGTCATATGGAGTGTGTGCGGTCGGGATGGAAAAGCTGTGGTTGTTGGTTATGGTATATGGTTTGTCATCCTCCATCTGTTCGGGCCTGGCCCTGATGCTGCTGCGCTTGCCCAGACCGGTTATTCTTCTGGTGGGAGCTTTCGTGCACTTTGTGCTAATCATAACCCTTATGTGCTGGTCGCCAGGACCCAAAACACCTTACAATCTCCCATATCTGTTGGTGCTCTCTGCCCTCTGGGGTCTGGGCACTGCTTTCAACAAGACTGGACTGAGCAGTGAGTACAAATGGCATTTATACATTTAAAACATACAGGAAGTAGCTATCTAGACTGATTCTGGGAGAGGTTGGATTGGATTGCAATCACATAATGTCACAATATGACATTTAACATAACGTTGTGTGTAGCTCTGCTGGGGATGCTGTATGAAGACAAGGAGCGACTGGACTTTGTTTATACCATCTACCACTGGTGGCAGGCCATTGCCATCTTCATCGTCTACCTTTGGTCTGCATTGCCTATGCGGGTAAGGCCTTTAGATTTTGTTTGCAATCTTTGCACTTACAGTAACAGGATGCCAGACAAACAAAAATAATAGGGTGCCAAATAACTTTAATTTACAAATTACAGAATCAGGTGGTTGTTCTGAAGTGATTTAGTTCAGTGTATTTAGTATTAATTAGTTCAAAATTAATGTTGTTACTTTTGTGATCCTGGTTGTTTTTGTGCCATATAAATAACACTCCGTAAAGAAATAGTTCTGCCCGTTTAAAATTAAATACGTAGCGGTTCAGTGAGGAAGTCAGTTGTAAACTTAGTAATAACTTGATTCTGAATGATTCACTGAGTCTGATTCAAAGGAGCAAGTTCAAAGCCATTTCGTTAAACTTTTTGACTGAAGGCGCAGTGACATTTACTGCTGTTCAACATTGTCTAGTAGTTGTTTCAATAGGAATCCACGTGATTGGCAATTTTGTGTGAAGGCAAAAGATCCTGTAGATTTGCACATCAGGTTCAGTCATTCATATGAAATCAGACCAACAGAAAGCTGCTTTGTTTGCCTTTATCAAGTGACTTTTGTGTTAGTTGTGTTTTATACATTTTAACACTATTGACAATAGATAATGGACCATTGTTGTCCACGAAATTTCGCTAATGTGACCGCACCGTAACTTGTTAAGGACCAGTGCATAAGAGTTTTTAGTTTTGTGAATTGGACATCAGGCTGTGTTATTCCATACAGAAAACTCTGGCATGAAGATGAGATTTGATGAAACCGCATTCAATTATTGTCACACTTTTTTGTTGAATTTTGGTGGCCATTTTAGTCGCAGTCTGGAGTCCTGTCTAAGGTGTGGTCACATATATTTTAGCAAAAGTCTGTTGTCGCTAGTGTAGCGATGTATGAAGCACAGCTCACACAGAAGCTAATTTCAAACCAAGAAGCTTTCTGTTGGTCATTCGCATGGCCAACTTGAACATGAGTGAACCCTGCCTGGGGAACTTTTTCGCCTTTACATGAAACTCCTGACCACGGAGATTTCTATTAAATGACTGGATTTCATCCGCAAAATTCCGCCGAGCATCGGTATATGTTACTGCATCCTAATATGTGGAGATTTTTTGTTTACATATTAACATGTAATTAAAAATCAATGTTTAAAATAATGATTAAGTCAGCTGCTCATTTTCTCTGATCCCTTTCTAAGGCCAAGCTCGGAATGCTGTTGTTAGCTCTCCTAGTGGCATCTTTCTGCTACGTGCAGATGGAGCGTCGCCTGGCGAAGAAAATTCCATTTAGGTTGCCGCGGATTCCACGTCCACGTCACAAGGTAATTCAGCTATTGAAGTTGGCAGGAAACCGAAGTTATGATATAGCATTTGCTTTCCTATTGTGACGTACAATGCCTGGCCAAAAAAAAGTCACTGTTTGGATTTAAATAGGCAAATGCTTAAGAGTCTATGATTGGATCATTATTGCAGTGATTATTATGTTTCTAGCATGTTATACTGTATGTTTGGCAACAGCTCTTCTAACTGTAATTGATGGAGTGTGTATCTGTAGTAGGAAGACACATCATGGCCATATTCCAGGATGACAATGTCAAGATTCATCAGGCTCAAACTGTGAAAGAATGGTTGGGAGGGAGCATGAAGAATCATTTTTACACATGAATTGGCACAGTCCAGACCTTCAATTCATTGAAAGTCTTTGGGATGTGCTGGAATAGACTTTACAGAGTGCAGAGTGCTTGACTCCTGCATTGTCAATACAAGATCTTGACCTATTTCCATCAAGAGGTGCATGAATTTTTGGTCAAGATCTTGTATTGACAATGCAGGAGTCAAGCACTCTGTACTTATTTTATTTCACAAAACTTGATTTCAGCCTTGGGAATTGATTGGATCATAGGAAGTTGGGGGTTGCTAACTAAATGGAGGAAGATCTAAATGGCAGTTTTCAGTCAGAAGGAGGATATTTAGTCCCACCCTCAGTCGATACACACAAAATGCGTTTTGAGGGGGAGGGGAGGTTACCGTTTTTAATTAAAGATTACAAGTACACATACATTTTTTAAAAATAATGACGTGCACAGATAAATCATTTATAATAAACACTGCTACATTCTGTAAAAAAAACAAGAATTGTCACTGCAGCGAGTCTGTGGGAGGTTTATAGTGAATGTATTAAAGAAACAAGTTTTTTGTACACATTATTGTTAGAAGTTGAATTTATTCTGTAAAATTAAACTAAACATTTCTAGGTTCAAAACAACTTTAATGACAGCACCTGTTAATTACCGCAAGCAATAATTTTGGCTCATTAATTTGTAAAAAAGTTTTTTGTATTTTGCTGAAGCACTTATATGACAAGAAATTTTGTTATTAGAAATTATAAGTTTCTAAAATGTCCTTTGGTGGCTTGACTACTGTTCCAGGTGGATAAACTTCTGCTTTTGTCATTATTATACTTCCATATCGCTCTCATTGCTAATGTCTTGCATTACTATCCTGTTCCTCAAAGGTCAAAGGTTACCGATATCTTGAGGAAGAAAATTCTGATGAATCAGACACAGACCTGAGTGATGCTGACGATGATGAGAAAGAAGAGGATGAGAGAAGGTTGGTTGAGGAGGACAAAAATACAGACGGCGATTCCCAGGGTTCACTGGGACCAGAGAGAAGCAGGGTTAGGGACCGCAGGAAGAGACAAGACAACGCTGCCTATGAGCAGGCGGGAGAGAGAGAGGACTATGTCCAACACATGAGGGACTAGAAAAGGAGAGGTGAAAGATGAGGGGAAGTTGTAAAATACAAATAGCCAGATTAAAAGGGAAGCAATGGTATTGGAAACGTTTACTCACTTTTTTATTAAATAAGATTTATTTTCTTTGAAAAGGAAAAGTGTGGGCCATCGATGAAAAAATCAGAATGTAGTACACAGTAAAAAAAGTAGAAGTGACACAATCGTTTCATTGAAATGGGAAGTGAAAAGAGGAAACTGCTGATACCTTGTAAGGTTAGGTGGTTTGTTGCCATAGAAATGGATATTCTCCATTTTGAACTTGGTCAAGGTGATGTGCTCAAGCTGTGTATTTCATTCTAATTCTTTTTTATTTGTGTGCACTAATTCTTTATTCACTTCATAGCTGTTTTCCTCATTGTAACTGAAGAATCGAATGGCTCTCCATTGAAAAAGTGTTACAATTTATTTTCATATATGATGTTATATAACCAATTTTAAATATTGTAATAAAGATAACAGATTTTATTTGATTTAAAATGCTGTTTTTTGAATGTGCTATAATGTGAATATTATTCAAAGGATAATACTTCAATTAAGTGTACAGTCTTTCAGTACGTTTCTCTTTCATTTGCATTGGATGTAGGTGCTTTATGCAGTTATATTCTTAGGGGCTGTTCACAGAAAACATGTTTTTGCATTTCACTGCTCTGCTTCTCCATTGTTTTCTTATGTAAACATGGGCTAGGTGGACTATATTTTTTAAATTGTGTTTTTGCATCTCCAGACTTTTTCATATGACTCCACTAAAGCTGAATCTGCATTTATATTTGAATGTTATAAAACAAATACCGTAATTTTGTTACATTATATAGTGATATGCTACTTAATCTTTGAGAGCAAGGTGGTTCGGAGGCCCTATGCAATGTGTGTAGTTATAGTGTTGTGCCGAATTCTGACCCCTGTCAGAATACTATCCCCTAGTATAGGTAGGTTTAGGTTTAGGATTAGGTGTTGACCATATTTCCATATAAAGATATACATCTTGCCTTGATTTACTGACTCCCCGGTGTTCTCCACTGTTCTTTTGTATAGAATATTAGTCTTGTATAAGTGCTACTGCTTTTCCTTGGATTGTGTGTGGGGATGTGCACTTATAAATTTTGAGTTGGTGCCTTTTCATTAAAAAAGCATTGATGTATGTCTCATTGAGATTATTTTTGTTTGTGTAGTACTAGAGCACCACAAGTGGAAACTACTTGCAACCAGTGAAGCTTTTACAATTTGCCACACTGCACCTCATAGTGACTGCTGCTAGACTGACTGATGCGGCTCCTCTGCTTCCTCACTCTGCACACTTTCCTTGTCCTTCCATTTTTCCCTTAGGCATTAATGTTGGATTCTGCGGATGGACTGGATCTGAGGGGTCTGGCAGTGGGAGCCCAAGTCCTTCCAGTGCTGGTAGTCTCCGCTGTGCTTGTCACACTCCATAACGTACTGCTGTCCTCGATAACCAGGGTACTCATAACACACAAAGCTGCAGGGAAACAGAGGATGCCAGGAGTGTGAGACAGATGGAGAGGTCAAAAAAAAAAAAAGAAGCATGGAAATGAGATGTGGCAACTGCATAAAATATGACAAGCTGTTTGGAAGGGAATGTAAAAAAAGTGTTTTAATAGAATAAGAGTATCTTGAATCAAATTCAGCTGGTTTCTGATGTGCATTAGAAATGTAATATTTCGATTCACAAGCTTGAAATTTGATTCGATTTCTATATAGATTAATTTGGCCTATCATGTACAGTACATAGCAACAACAAAAAAACTAATTCGTAGGCAACTTACATTTAAATTACACATTAGGTCTTTTTATAATAACGGTATTATTATAATTCTGACTTTATAACTCGCAATTGCTACTTTATATCACGCAATTCCGACTTTATAATACCGTTATAATAATATTTTTTTTATTAATGACATGTTTCTACGCGTTTGTTTTTAAATATAAACAGTTAAATGGTGACTGTCATAAAAACGACGAATTTATTCAAACATACATTAAAGTGGGGGGTAACAAACACAGTTTCAGCCCATCTCATGTTAATATTTTAGAGTAGTATTGCATCCTTCATATTTTAAAAAAGTCTTTAGTTTTATTATATTTATAAAAGACAGATACGCTGTTCCGACTGTTTCCGAAAACAGCCGAACTCGTGGAGGAGTGCAGTGGGTGGAGCTAAAGATACACACACACAATACAATCTTGGCATTATCCCTCCCTGGATAACTTTCTATTCACTATACGTTCGTGTTTTTACATTATATGCACTTACGCGTCAATTGCCAACAAAAACAGACATTTGATGCAGTTTCAACTCGTGACGGAACAAACAAACACACTTGCCCTAGTATATAGGTAGGAACAGTCTTTCTAGCATTGTTCGGCAAGCAGACGCTCTGACTCTAAATCTAGACTAAAACACATCTCTTTACTATGGTATACACATAAAACATTTTTTATTTATATTAGGCTATTCAAATCAATTAAATGATTGTTAGGCTGCATTAACTAGGTCAGCCGGAACCGGGAACACTTCCCATAACACCAGATGTAGCCTACTTGTTACATCCTAAATGGCATCTACGTTAATGTTAGTCTCTCTGTTTATCCTGAGGTTTACTGCAGTCAGATGGTCAGATGGTGGACCTGCGCCAAGACATTACCAACGCATCCCTGAAGTGTCTGCAGAGACCGTGTCAATTAAACTCCACCCTGAAATTGCCTCACCGACACGGCATCCATAAACCCAACTCCGGCGTGATGACTCCGATCTTTCGAATATTCCGATCTGAAATGACTTCTGACCTGTAAGGTTGCCAAAATAATAATCATACACTGTTTGTTAATTGGCCAGAGGAGAACTGGCACCCCGACTGAGCCTGGTTTCTCCCAAGGTTTATTTTTCTCCATTATGCCACCTGATGGAGTATTGGTTCCTTGCCACAGTCCTTGGCTTGCTCAGTTGGGTACACTACATTTTCAACTAAATATCCAAATAAATTGAACTACTAACTAAATTAACTATATCAACTAAATTACTGATCTGCCCATATTGTCACTATATGATAATTGAAATGAGCTAGATGACATCACCGACATCACCGTTTTCACCCCCCTTAAATATTGAAGGATAGGCTAAGTAGAAATACAATGGTAATATAGTGCATATACACTCACCTAAAGGATTATTAGGTACACCATACTAATACTGTGTTTGACCCCCTTTCACCTTCAGAACTGCCTTAATTCTACGTGGCATTGATTCAACAAGGTGCTGAAAGCATTCTTTAGAAATGTTGGCCCATATTGATAGGATAGCATCTTGCAGTTGATGGAGATTTGTGGGATGCACATCCAGGGCACGAAGCTCCCGTTCCACCACATCCCAAAGATGCTCTATTGGGTTGAGATCTGGTGACTGTGGGGGCCATTTTAGTACACTAGTACACTATATGATAATTGAAATGAGCTAGATGACATCACCGTTTTCTCCAGAGCAGCTGTACAGCCGAAACAAATTCTGCATTATTTTCCTGTTATCACTGTGAAGCTGCTTTGAAACAATCGGCATTGTAAAAAGCGCTATATAAATAAAGTTGACTTGACTTGCAGAACTCTGTTGCTGCTCCGGAAAAACAAACTGCATCCAATGTTTCAGTAACGCTGGGTTATTTGGGAAGCTGAACAAGGGTTATCTTTCCCTCACAATCAGAAACACACTTCTTAATGACATTGTTGATGTTGTGGTCTAAAAGCACAACTGCCAACAGCTCCCGAATGAAGCTGGTTGATGGACGCGCTCTTATTACTCTCGCATGCGCTCTTCCTGGAGAAGTGGCCATATAAAGAATTCCACCCATTTTGACGTAATACAGGGCCATACTCGAAAAAAACTTTCCGAAACTTGTAGTTCTTGCTCATTTTGTGGGAATAAGGATGAAACACTGATCCATTTATTTTTCCAATGTGAAAAAACTCAAAACTTTTGGAATAGTTTGTATCTTCATTTAGGTAAGCACCTTGATTCTTCCAAATCCTTTCAGTTTAAAGATATAATATGTTATAAAGGTACAACTAACTCTTCATTGAATTACATTGTTAATTTTTTTATTTTGTTTGTAAATGTTTTTATTTTGTTTTTATTCATAAGCAAAAATTCTTCTCTTTCACATTTCTTAAATGAAATTGATGCATTTCTCAAATCTCTTAGGTTGGTTAAAAACAAGAAAAGTGACAGATTCTTTAAATATTATGATGATTTTTTTGATAATGCCACTGATGCATAATTGTTTCCTCTGTATGTGTTTATAGTTGTCACATGTCTCTTTGTGTTTGGACCTTCTGTTTATGTTTTCATTGATCACATGTTCCTTTGTCTTAGTTTTCCCGCCACTTGTCTGTTTCCATAGTTTCCCTCATTAGTTAATTTGTTCCAGCTGTGTTTCATCATCATCCACGCGTTCACTATTTAAGTTATGCCTTTTCAGTCACTCCTGGTCCGTCCACAGTCTTAGTTAGTTTGTGTTGCTGCCTGATTATCTTGTTAGAAATTACCATTAAACCTGTAATTTTGGATTCACCTTCTTCGCCTGTGTCTTCCTTCCTGCAACAAGCGTGACAATATTTCTTTCTTTCTTTCTTTCTTTCTTTCTGAAACTTTACATGATTTGATGTAATTTCATTCCTGTGGAAGTTCTATCTGTTCTGTCCTTTATGTCAGTTTTACTGTTCGATTTATTATAATAAAAAATAATCAATTAAATTTTTGGAAATGTTGGCCATGATTAGCATGAGAATCCAACTCTTTAACAGTGTAAATAAGTCAGAATGCATGAAATATCATTAGACCACCCTCCTTAAATATTGAAGGATAGGCTAAGTAGAAATACAATGGTAATATAGTGCATATACACTCAGCTAAAGGATTATTAGGTACACCATACTAATACTGTGTTTGACCCCCTTTCACCTTCAGAACTGCCTTAATTCTGCGTGGCATTGATTCAACAAGGTGCTGAAAGCATTCTTTAGAAATGTTGGCCCATATTGATAGGATAGCATCTTGCAGTTGATGGAGATTTGTGGGATGCACATCCAGGGCACGAAGCTCCCGTTCCACCACATCCCAAAGATGCTCTATTGGGTTGAGATCCGGTGACTGTGGGGGCCATTTTAGTACAGTGAACTCATTGTCATGTTCAAGAAACCAATTTGAAATGATTCGAGCTTTGTGACATGGTGCATTATCCTGCTGGAAGTAGCCATCAGAGGATGGGTACATGGTGGTCATAAAGGGATGGACATGGTCAGAAACGATGCTCAGGTAGGCCGTGGCATTTAAACGATGCCCAATTGGCACTAAGGGGCCTAAAGTGTGCCAAGAAAACATCCCCCACACCATTACACCACCACCACCAGCCTGCACAGTGGTAACAAGGCATGATGGATCCATGTTCTCATTCTGTTTACGCCAAATTCTGACTCTACCATCTGAATGTCTCAACAGAAATCGAGACTCATCAGACCAGGCAACATTTTTCCAGTCTTCAACTGTCCAATTTTGGTGAGCTCGTGCAAATTGTAGCCTCTTTTTCCTATTTGTAGTAGAGATGAGTGGTACCCGATGGGGTCTTCTGCTGTTGTAGCCCATCCGCCTCAAGGTTGTGCGTGTTGTGGCTTCACAAATGCTTTGTTGCATTACTCGGTTGTAACGAGTGGTTATTTCAGTCAAAGTTGTTCTTCTATCAGCTTGAATCAGTCGGCCCATTCTTCTCTGACCTCTAGCATCAACAAGGCATTTTCGCCCACAGGACTGCCGCATACTGGATGTTTTTCCCTTTTCACGCCATTCTTTGTAAACTCTAGAAATGGTTGTGCGTGAAAATCCCAGTAACTGAGCAGATGTGATGTGAAATACTCAGACCGGCCCGTCTGGCACCAACAACCATGCCACGCTCAAAATTGCTTAAATCACCTTTCTTTCCCATTCTGACATTCAGTTTGGAGTTCAGGAGATTGTCTTGACCAGGACCAAACCCCTAAATGCATTGAAGCAACTGCCATGTGATTGGTTGTTTAGATAATTGCATTAATGAGAAATTGAACAGGTGTTCATAATAATCCTTTAGGTGAGTGTATTTATCAGTTCAATCTCAAGTTAATTTTTCTAGCAGACTATAACAAGTTTTTGGATGTTGAATGGCTTTTCTGAGGTAAATTTAACTTATGTGAGATTGTTTACAAGCTGATTTATTGATGTCTTTCCGTGGCTGAAACACTCATTGAGTGATTACGAGTACATGATACGAATTTAATTGTACTGTATCTTTCAACATTCCTTCTGATGTTCATTCATGTTTATTTCATTCTGTAACTAGTAGTTAAGAGATGATTGGTTCACATGCTGCTTCGCTTGAACTGAAGGCGCTATATGATCAATCGCGCCACATTAAAGAGTGCTAAGGCGATATTTATTGTTGGAATATTTATTACTGACTTTATATCACACAATTCTTGAGACTTTATATCACGCAATTCTGACTTTATAACTCGCAATTCTGACTTTATATCACGCAATTCTGACTTTATATCATGCAATTCTGACTTTATATCACGCAATTCTGACTTTATAACTCGCAATTCTGACTTTATATCATGCAATTCTGACTTTATAACTCGCAATTCTGACTTTATATCACGCAATTCTGACTTTATAACTCGCAATTCTGACTTTATATCACGCAATTCTGACTTTATAACTCGTAATTCTGACTTTATAACTCGCAATTCTGACTTTATATCACGCAATTCTGACTTTATAACTCGTAATTCTGACTTTATAACTCGCAATTCTGACTTTATATCACGCAATTCTGACTTTATATCACGCAATTCTGACTTTATAACTCGCAATTCTGACTTTATATCACGCAATTCTGACTTTATAACTCGTAATTCTGACTTTATAACTCGCAATTCTGACTTTATATCACGCAATTCTGACTTTATATCACGCAATTCTGACTTTATATCACGCAATTCTGACTTTATATCACACAAGTCTGACTTTATATCACGCAATTCTGACTTTATATCACGCAATTCTGACTTTATATCACGCAATTCTGACTTTATATCACGCAATTCTGACTTTATAACTTGCAATTCTGACTTTATATCACGCAATTCTGACTTTATATCACGCAATTCTGACTTTATATCATGCAATTCTGACTTTATAACTCGCAATTCTGACTTTATATCACGCAATTCTGACTTTATATCACGCAATTCTGACTTTATAACTTGCAATTCTGACTTTATATCACGCAATTCTGACTTTATATCACGCAATTCTGACTTTATATCACGCAATTCTGACTTTATATCTCGCAATTCTGACTTTATATCACGCAATTCTGACTTTATATCACGCAATTCTGACTTTATATCACGCAATTCTGACTTTATAACTCGCAATTCTGACTTTATATCACGCAATTCTGACTTTATATCACGCAATTCTGACTTTATAACTCGCAATTCTGACTTTATGTCATGCAATTCTGACTTTATAACTCGCAATTCTGACTTTATATCACGCAATTCTGACTTTATATCACGCAATTCTGACTTTATAACTCGCAATTCTGACTTTATATCACGCAATTCTGACTTTATAACTCGTAATTCTGACTTTATAACTCGCAATTCTGACTTTATATCACGCAATTCTGACTTTATATCACGCAATTCTGACTTTATATCTCGCAATTCTGACTTTATATCACGCAATTCTGACTTTATATCACGCAATTCTGACTTTATATCACGCAATTCTGACTTTATAACTCGCAATTCTGACTTTATATCACGCAATTCTGACTTTATATCACGCAATTCTGACTTTATAACTCGCAATTCTGACTTTATGTCATGCAATTCTGACTTTATAACTCGCAATTCTGACTTTATATCACGCAATTCTGACTTTATATCACGCAATTCCGACTTTATATCACGCAATTCTGACTTTATATCACGCAATTCCGACTTTATAACATGCAATTCTGACTTTATATCATGCAATTCTGACTTTATAACTCTCAATTCTGACTTTATATCACGCAATTCCGACTTTATAACACGCAATTCTGACTTTATATCACGCAATTCCGACTTTATAACATGCAATTCTGACTTTATAACTCGCAATTCTGACTTTATAACTCGCAATTCTGACTTTATATCACGCAATTCTGACTTTATAACATGCAATTCTGACTTTATAACTCGCAATTCTGACTTTATATCATGAAATTCTGACTTTATATCATGCAATTCTGACTTTATAACTCGCAATTCTGACTTTATATCATGAAATTCTGACTTTATATCATGCAATTCTGACTTTATAACTCGCAATTCTGACTTTATATCATGCAATTCTGACTTTATATCACGCAATTCTGACTTTATATCACGCAATTCTGACTTTATAACTCACAATTCTGACTTTATATCACGCAATTCTGACTTTATAACTTGCAATTCTGACTTTATAACTCGTAATTCTGACTTTATATCATGCAATTCTGACTTTATATCACGCAATTCTGACTTTATATCACGCAATTCTGACTTTATAACTCGCAATTCTGACTTTATATCACGCAATTCTGACTTTATATCACGCAATTCTGACTTTATAACTCGCAATTCTGACTTTATATCACGCAATTCTGACTTTATATCATGCAATTCTGACTTTATAACTTGCAATTGAGACTTTATAACTCGCAATTCTGACTTTATATCATGCAATTCTGACTTTATATCACGCAATTCTGACTTTATATCACGCAATTCTGACTTTATAACTCGCAATTCTGACTTTATAACTTGCAATTCTGACTTTATAACTCACAATTCTGACTTTATATCACGCAATTCTGACTTTATATCATGCAATTCTGACTTTATAACTTGCAATTGAGATTTTATATCACGCAATTCTGACTTTATATCACGCAATTCTGACTTTATAACTTGCAATTCTGACTTTATATCACGCAATTCTGACTTTATAACTCGCAATTCTGACTTTATAACTTGCAATTCTGACTTTATAACTCACAATTCTGACTTTATATCACGCAATTCTGACTTTATATCATGCAATTCTGACTTTATAACTTGCAATTGAGATTTTATATCACGCAATTCTGACTTTATATCACGCAATTCTGACTTTATAACTCGCAATTCTGACTTTATATCAAGCAATTCTGACTTTATATTAAGCAATTCTGACTTTATATCACGCAATTCTGACTTTATAACACGCAATTCTGACTTTATAACTCGCAATTGAGACTATATCACGCAATTCTGACTTTATATCACAATTCTGACTTTATAACTCGCATTTCTGACTTTTTATCACACAATTCTGACTTTATAACTCGCAATTGCTACTTTATACCACGCAATTCTGAAAAAGAAAATTCTAAAAAAGAAAAAGTAAAAAATATATATTTTCATCCGCCATGTAAAAACAAGACTCAGATTGCTAATAAATTATCACTGTGTTTAATTAGCAGTTTCTGTGATGATGTGCACTGAAATGTTGATATAACATCATTACATAACAGATGCAGTATTGCTGTTATGTGATGCATGATCTCTCTGTGAGTGCTGATGCAGTCAAACAAAGATCTTTTATCTGACGGTATGTTGCAATGGACTGTTTTGTGAAAGCAAAATCATTAACACTTCACAAGTACAAGGACTGAATACTAAGGAATGTGAGCTAATGACGCTGGTCTTGTCTGTGTTGTGTGTATGTGTATTGTCAACGCAGCTGTTGAGCATGAGTAATGTTCAGGAGAACAGTAGTTTGGTACTAATTTTGTGTTTTGCCGAGCATACTCACGCGCCACACTGCACATGCATGGAGCCCACTTGCTTGTCGCACCAGCCCATGGCCTGAAGAGACGGGTAATCGTCACACAGCTCTACATTGCGGCCCAGGAAGTTCTCCTTCTCATAGATGACCATGTGACTGCTCTGGTGGGCCTACAAATGGAGAGAGAGATTGGAAGGAAATAGGGAAAAAAACTTTAAAGAGATGGTTTTGATGAGAGACACTTGTTTGCTTGAAGTCACTTCAAAACCATCTAAAACATCACATGCACCATCAATCTCATTGGTCATTTTTCTTGCAGCTGCATGTTGTATAGGGGGTTTAATAACATGTTCTGATTTTGCAGTTGCTAAGGTGTTTTTGCCTGTTGCTACATGGTTGCTCATCCAAAAAAATCCACATAGTCCCTTGATATGGCTCAGCTCTGTCTTCCATTGTGAGCCTATGAGATTTTCTCTTCTCGTTTTACTGTCAATCAGGCAAAATAGAAAAGTTTGAGAATAAAAGCCTTTGAAGGCATCAGTATGTGCTTACACACTCACAGCGCTGCAGATAGGGCGCAGGGACATCATCCTTTCCACATGGTAGCCAAGACTGCCGCTGTAGGCATCCCAATGGGGATATTCTCCTTTTTCCAGGACAAACTGCTGCCCTTGGAATTCGTGGTGCTCGTATCCCACCCAGCTGCACAGAAGTAAAAAGGGAATTAAAACATTTACACTACCGGTTTAAAAGTTTGGATTTATTACACTTTTTTTTTTTTTTTTTTCTTATGCTCACCAAGGCTGCATTTATTTGATTAAAAATACAGTAAAAACTGTAATATTGTAAAATATCATTGCAATTGAAAAGATACACTCACCTAAAGGATTATTAGGAACACCTGTTCAATTTCTCAGTAATGCAATTATCTAATCAACCAATCACATGGCAGTTGCTTCAATGCATTTAGGGGTGTGGTCCTGGTCAAGACAATCTCCTGAACTCCAAACTGAATGTCAGAATGGGAAAGAAAGGTGATTTAAGCAATTTTGAGCATGGCATGGTTGTTGGTGCCAGGCGGGCCGGTCTGAGTATTTCACAATCTGCTCAGTTACTGGGATTTTCACGCACAACCATTTCTAGAGTTTACAAAGAATGGTGTGAAAAGGGAAAAACATCCAGTATGCGGCAGTCCTGTGGGCGAAAATGCCTTGTTGATGCTAGAGGTCAGAGGAGAATGGGCCGACTGATTCAAGCTGATAGAAGAGCAACTTTGACTGAAATAACTACTCGTTACAACCGAGGTATGCAGCAAAGCATTTGTGAAGCCACAACACGCACAACCTTGAGGCGGATGGGCTACAACAGCAGAAGACCCCACCGGGTACCACTCATCTCCACTATAAATAGGAAAAAGAGGCTACAATTTGCACGAGCTCACCAAAATTGGACAGTTGAAGACAGGAAAAATGTTGCCTGGTCTGATGAGTCTCGATTTCTGTTGAGACATTCAGATGGTAGAGTCAGAATTTGGCGTAAACAGAATGAGAACATGGATCCATCATGCCTTGTTACCACTGTGCAGGCTGGTGGTGGTGGTGTAATGGTGTGGGGGATGTTTTCTTGGCACACTTTAGGCCCCTTAGTGCCAATTGGGCATCGTTTAAATGCCACGGCCTACCTGAGCATTGTTTCTGACCATGTCCATCCCTTTATGACCACCATGTACCCATCCTCTGATGGCTACTTCCAGCAGGATAATGCACCATGTCACAAAGCTCGAATCATTTCAAATTGGTTTCTTGTACATGACAGTGAGTTCACTGTACTAAAATGGCCCCCACAGTCACCGGATCTCAACCCAATAGAGCATCTTTGGGATGTGGTGGAACGGGAGCTTCGTGCCCTGGATGTGCATCCCACAAATCTCCATCAACTGCAAGATGCTATCCTATCAATATGGGCCAACATTTTTAAAGAATGCTTTCAGCACCTTGTTGAATCAATGCCACGTAGAATTAAGGCAGTTCTGAAGGCGAAAGGGGGTCAAACACAGTATTAGTATGGTGTTCCTAATAATCCTTTAGGTGAGTGTAAGTGTTTACTATTTTAAAATGTAATTTATTTCTGTGACGACAAAGCTGAATTTTCAGCATCATTACTTCAGTCTTCAGTGTCACATGATCCTTCAGAAATCACTTTAATATGCTGATTTGCTGCTCAAGAAACATTTATTATTATTGTCAATGTTGAAAACAGTTTTTGGAAAACCACGATACAATACTATTCGATAGTAAATACAAATACACAAGCATTCCAAACTTTTGACTGGTAGTGTATAAAATACTTACAATAGGTTTGGAGGAATATATGATGTTTTGTTTTCATTTTAATATACATTTTGATATAGTAAGTTATTATAATAAGCATTGCGTCCATATTGCTGGTCTTTCTTGCTTTGTTAACTAGTCTTTAAATTATATTGAGTTAAGTTAAATTTAAGTTATGTCGTTTTTTCAAAGACAATTCTGAAACTATACAAATATTCTTGAGTTATGGCAGCTCAGACATTCTCATAATTATTTCCCAAATCATCATCACATTTTACAAATCATCTCAGGATGAAACACTTAAAAGCTTTCAAACACAACTAAAAGCGTAATTTCCTTATTAACTGGCAAGATTTTGCAATCATTAACACAGAGTGGGCGACTCACGCGCCGCTCTCCACACGGATAGAGCGGATGTTGTCAAACCCACGCTCCTGGATGTTTCGGCACTCTGAGGTGAGTTCCTGACACTTGCCTTGGAAATGCTCCTGCTTGAACACGGTCACCTGACAAACACAGACATGCACATGCCACAGTTCCATTATCTAATTTGGAAAAACTTGAAATCTCTCTCTCCTATACACACAACCACAGGCCTCTTCTCCTTTCATTATGTCCTCTGTTAAATAATACAGAATTCTGCACATCTTGGACAAGAATAAGCAGCAGCAGCAACCGTCCACAGAGCATTCATCTATAAAGTCTCAAAATCAATGCCCAAGCAGAAGAAGCCTTTGTTCAATCATTGATGGTTTGGTGCCTTGTTTCTCACTCTCAGACAAAGAATCAATAGTTTCTCACTTTTTCATTGTGCTTTGTACGTTAGAGAAAGAGTGGAAAGGTTTTTACCTTAAAGCAAGGAGCCATGTCTATCCCAGATGTTGATGGGTTTGTTTGGATCTTAGTAACTTTGTTCATCTTCTTTCCTGCACAAGAGGGAAGGCTGAACACTTCTTCAAATGTATTTTACTATAAAAACAAACCTACTGAGATACTGTATGACGTACATTTGGGCATTTTAGACAATTCCTATAAGGACTGCTAATGAATTTTTTTATCATCTTAATTCAAGTATTTATCATTCTTAGAATATGTATGTATAATTTTTGATAAAATTATATTACACAGCTCTCCAGAATACTTAATTCTGATAAGGATTTCATGTCTCTTGTATCACTTTTGTGCAAACTTTTTGCAGTGAAAATGTAAAATGTAATACTCAGCAGTTCTCAGGAAAGAAAAATGAAAGACAATCATTCAGATATTGCTTGTCCATATTTAAATAGGCTTAATATATTATGTGTGTGTATATATATAAAGCCCATTTAATACTAATGCTATATAGGCCTACATATGTGTATGTATAAAGAGCTTCAAATGACAACTCCTTTGATGTTGGCCATATAGGCTATTTTATTCTAGGCAATATCCCAAACGCAACAGTCAAGTTGACCAAGTTTGACTTGGCGCTCCTAATAATAACTAGTTGACAAATTACTTGGTTATATTTTCCCTTTATAGGTAAATTACCATAAAACAATGTTTTCAATCTATTACTCTAACTTTATCTTACCTGAATCTCCACCTCTCCTATTTTACAGCTATGCTCGTCAGTCCCGTTTTGCGAGGAGTTTTATGATTATTTTGCGCTTCTATTTTATAGCGACCATCACAGCTGAGTGCACGACGCGACGCTGAAATTGATGGAAAAACCTGTAAGGGAGTGTGTGTGTGTGTGTGTGTGTTTGGGAGATCATTCTCTTCATTGTGAGTCCAGAGTAGTGGAGCATTTTGCGCCGTCAGCGCATTGGATTTGATGAAACCGTGAGTGAGTGAGTGAGTGAGCGCACACACGGAGCACAATGGGGCTCAAGCGGCTGTATTCCTATCGGTCAGCACTGTGCATCGTATGGTACACAATGAGCGGCCTATAGGTGGAGAATACAGGGATTTGACCCACTGCATGGGTGAACGTCCTCTCTTGCAAACCTCAGAGAAACATATCTGTAGTTTGTCTGCTGTCTTAAGGTCACTACAGCTTAGTAGCCTAATCTTCAGAAAGCTCAAATTCATAATATAACTGATGGGTAGCACAGTTTCCCAGGTACATGTACTTATTACAGTAATAACAATTACTGGGTAATAACTAGGTACTAACCCTGAACCTAACCGTAACCCCTGTAGACCTTATATCACCCAGTATTAACTTAGGTACACTGTAAGTAGGCTACATGTAAGTACACATAGTCTACTGTAAAATAAAGTGCAACCAACAGATGTAACAAGTTTGGAATAGTCATACCCAAAATATTGATTTATACTGCTTTTTTTAAGGTTTAAAATAATATGTTGTTGGCCCTATTGTAAGTTTTGGGATTGTTTTTCTTTTTCGGTATTATAAAGACATCATGAATCCTATTCAATTTGTTTAGTTTTTTCCTGTCATCTTGGAAAAAAAAGATATTGACATTTTGTGACTGTGTGCAAGAAAAAAAAAGTATTCACGTAGTTTTGTAACATGTTTTTAAGTTACAAGTATTAGGCTAACAGTATCTTCAATTCAAAGAAGCTTCTATTTTAATCGGTGCAGTTTTGCTGGTGCTAGCATATTACTCAAAAAAAATAAAAAAAAACATTCACAGTTTGCAGCACGGCTGCCAGAGTTTTAACACAACATATGGACTGCATTAGCAGGTTAACTGAGACAAAAACTTTTACTGGCGTCAAATTAATGAAAATACACTCACCTGAAGGATTATTAGGAACACCATACTAATACTGTGTTTGACCCCCTTTCGCCTTCAGAACTGCCTTAATTCTACGTGGCATTGATTCAACAAGGTGCTGAAAGCATTCTTTAGAAATGTTGGCCCATATTGATAGGATAGCATCTTGCAGTTGATGGAGATTTGTGGGATGCACATCCAGGGCACGAAGCTCCCGTTCCACTACATCCCAAAGATGCTCTATTGGGTTGAGATCTGGTGACTGTGGGGGCTATTTTAGTACAGTGAACTCATTGTCATGTTCAAGAAACCAATTTGAAATGATTCGAGCTTTGTGACATGGTGCATTATCCTGCTGGAAGTAGCCATCCGCCTCAAGGTTGTGCGTGTTGTGGCTTCACAAATGCTTTGCTGCATACCTCGGTTGTAACGAGTGGTTATTTCAGTCAAAGTTGCTCTTCTATCAGCTTGAATCAGTCGGCCCATTCTCCTCTGACCTCTAGCATCAACAAGGCATTTTCGCATACTGGATGTTTTTCCCTTTTCACACCATTCTTTGTAAACTCTAGAAATGGTTGTGCGTGAAAATCCCAGTAACTGAGCAGATTGTGAAATACTCAGACCGGCCCGTCTGGCACCAACAACCATGCCACGCTCAAAATTGCTTAAATCACCTTTCTTTCCCATTCTGACATTCAGTTTGGAGTTCAGGAGATTGTCTTGACCAGGACCACACCCCTAAATGCATTGAAGCAACTGCCATGTGATTGGTTGATTAGATAATTGCATTAATGAGAAATTGAACAGGTGTTCCTAATAATCCTTTAGGTGAGTGTATATAACAAATTCAGTGTATGTTTGGAAATTCGCCAAGTCTTCAATTTGGTGCCTTTAAGGTTTGGCTTTGGTGTTCCATTACATTGACAGCGATTTTATTCTTTCAATTATTACACAACATAAGTGTATTGTGGCAGCAGGTGAATGCAGTTTGTAAATAAGACAAAACCATAATAAATTGGCATAATAATAATGTATTAATTTATTTATTGCCATAATAATTCTTGGCACAAAATAAACTAGTCTTTTATGGAAAATACCATAGCATTATCCGTAAAAGAGTGGAAAATATGCTAATCTAAACCTTCAGTTTGGTATGTGAGGGTTTGGCTATGCTGTTCATCACCATCAAATGTGATTTTTTTTCCCCTTTGGTTTTACTTTTATCAGGTTTTATGTACTTCATTTCACAGTCTGGAATTTGTCCTGTGAAGGTGTCCAACAGCTTAATTTTGTCGTCACCTTGTAAAGTTTAAGAACTGGACACACACTCACACAAGGTAAGCTTACATGGTTATGAAAAAGACTTCTTGAGTTATAAAGAAGTACTACTCTCTCCTCTTTCCCTTTCTTTCTCTCTCTCTCTCTGTTTGATGATGGGGTGATTTCTTTTCTGTGTGTGGGTTGGTGAGCTCAGCGAGTTTGTTTCTGTTGGCCTAATCCCCCCATGCTAGGCGCCAGCCTATAAAAGGGACACATGTTTGCTTTCAATACACACACTGACACACTGATTGAGACAGACAGCGGCTACTGACTAACACACAGGTAAGAGACTGGGGTCTGTGAGCAAAAACAAAAATTGAGAAAGTCATTCCCACATTTAATTTGGTTGAATAGTCTACAGCAAAGAAACTTCAACATGAGAATGTAAGAATATCTCTAACAGTTTTGACACATTAGTCACCGGTAGAAAGCAATTAAAATGTAATCCTTTTTGAGCATAGCAATTTATACATTGTGAGGGTGAACTGTAACCTTTTAGTCATAACATAAAAATGTATACAGAAAAGATAAGAGCTGTGTCTATGCTGTGAATATGAAGAGAGTGAGAGAGAGAGATAAGGTGAAATTAAATGAAAAGGTAGTTTATAAAATATAAAAAAGTAGTACTAAGTGATGAGTTTTATATATTTATTAATCACAGAGTGTGCATTTTAAATTACTGTTAATTACGTACTGGGGTGGCTGTAAGTTTAATTAAACAGGTTTATGTTTAAAGCCTTGTGAAAATATGTGGCCAGGCTAATTAAATATCTGTAGAAAAGTCAAGAACTAAATCAGTCATTTTGATAATATTTCATCAGCATTCCATCAGATACCTTAGAGGTCTCACTCCATGTTTAAGTTTTAATATTCGGCTTGAACAATGTAACATTTTGTCATATATTTCTAAATGAGTAATCTCGGGCAAAATATATGTTACGTATGAGCATTGCACATCTATAACACTATTGTGAAAGTGTTTAAAAGTGAGTGGGTGAAGAATTCATCCAAGGGCTATACATGTACTCGATTTGAAAGAATGAGATTCATTAATTGCTTTGAGCAATATTTAGCACTTGACATCACTACATGTCGAACAATAGATATTTCCAGCAAGGAGGCTGCAAATTATTCACATTTCTTCACTCATGCATATGTTCTCTTATTGTAGTCATCATGTCCACTGGTGGAGAGAAGTCCAAGCCCGCCTCCCAGCCTGATGGGAAGGCTGCTCAGACTCAAAAGAGAACCGAGATGGGAGTGGGAAACTACAAGGTATTTACCAATTTACAAATGCATAAAAGTATGACGGATAAAATTACAACGTGTATGCAAACAGCTGATCAAAACTCAGTTTCCATAGAAATAGATGTGGGTGTTGTATATGCAGTATTTTTAAGCTAAGCTAAACTAAACTAACTTTAATTTATAGTTGCATACCAAGTGAAAATGACCCGATTGTCTCCTCCCTTTCCTCTCTTTCAGATGTATGTGTTTGATCAGGAGAACTTTCAGGGCCGCATGATCGAGATCTCCAACGAGTGCATGAACGTGTGTGAAATGGGCATGGATAGAGTGCGTTCCCTCCGCGTGGAGTGTGGCCCGTGAGTCTTTCTGTGGTACATATGAGTGACTTACCAATTATTCTGTATGTCAACACTTCCTCAATTCTCTCTGTTCTTCTTTCTCCTATTTAGTTGGGTGGGTTGGGAACAGATGAACTTCTGCGGAGAGATGTACATCTTGGAGAAGGGTGAGTACCCCCGTTGGGACTGCTGGAGCAACTGCCACAGGAATGACTACCTGCTGTCCTTCAGACCTGTCAGAATGGTATTTATTTATTACACATATATATAAATGTTTTATTTAGTTTTTTTGCTAAATCTTCTAAATATTAATCAGTTTGATTTGTTGAGCCATGGTAATCATTTGGGCAATGCAAGTTTGAATCTCATTCCTATTTTGTTCCTGTCCATAAGAGTGGCAAAAAGGCTAAAGGTAAACTGAAAAATACAAAATTATTTTAAAATCCATATTCATGGATGTATTCGCTGCCACACTGAGTCATGGTGCTTTTGCAGGCAATGCAAATTTGAATCTCGAATCTGGATCCCAACATTTCCTAATTTCATCACACTCTTCTCCTATCATTTCCTGGCCTATCATCTCACGCTCACTAAATACATCAAAGTGTCAAAAAGGCCAAACATATTTAAATCCATATTCATTGATGTATTCACTGACACACTGAGAAATGGTGCTTGCTTTTGCAGGAAACACAAGTTGTCCACTTCCTACTCTCTTCCTAATCTCTTCCTACTCTTCTCCCATCATTTCCTGTCCTATATCACTCATATTAATTTCTTAATAAATATTATACATTGATTTCCTTGTTCGTGCTCCTCACAGGACCCAGAAAAGCATAAGATCTGTCTGTATGAAGTTGGTGAGTTCAAGGGCCGTAAAATGGAGATTATCGACGATGATGTGCCCAGTATGTACACCTTCGGCTTTACCGACCGCGTTGGCAGCATCATGGTCAGCTGTGGCACGTAAGTGGTCTCGCATCGAAGAAATCTGAGTGCAAGTAGACTGTGATAGCTGAACATAAAAAATAGATCTGATAACAGATGAAGTCTGTGATCTATAAATCATACACTCACTTCCTAAACCCACTGAGTTTGAAGCAGAAGTTTGTAGTTTATTTTTTTTATGTTAAAACACCTTCTCCTAGCCCTTAAAAAGTTATAAAATGTGGCACTATCAAAACATTTTTTGCAGTACCAACCCAACATCACGGGAAAACGTAACTATGTTACGAGGTGGCGATTTTGTATGAAAACGTGATTTAAAAAACCCACCACTGAACATAACTGTCACTGGGGCGTAAGCAGATCATACGCATTAGCCAGCAGTTTGCCAAAACATAAAATACTTAAAAACTGCCATGAGATTGTTTTGTTTAATAGCAGGGTTTCTGGAATATTTCAAATATTAAAATATTAATAAAATAATTTCCAGTGCGATGGTTTTTACAATATATAAGTGATAAGAGGCTCTTCTCTATTCTCAATTCTGTTCTTCATTTTTATTTATTCTCTCTGTTTGTGGTGTCTGTTTGTCTTTCCTCTCACCTCTGGTCTTAGTTGGGTGGGTTACCAGTATCCTGGTTACCGTGGCAGCCAGTACCTGCTGGAGAAGGGCGACTACCGTCACTTTAATGAGTATGGCGCTCGTCATCCCCAGATGCAGTCCGTCAGGCGCATCCGTGACATGCAGTGGCACCCAGACGGCTGCTACACTATGGCCACCAAGTGAGGGCTAGGGAGGACGAGAAAGAGAGGGAACAGGGGAGAGAGAAAGAGAGGAGGAGGAGAAGATGAAGGAGGGGGAGGGTGGAGGGCCAAGAAGGAGAGGAGGAGCGCACTACCCGTATGAGTCATCCTGGGAAGGGAAAGAAGGAGAGAGGGATGGAGGTCAGTCAAATATGGGCAGCAGCTTAGCAAAAGAAAAAAAGTGACAATAGAGAATGTGGCTGCTGATATCAAATGACTGCATGGCTTTTTCTTTCCCACCCCTCTTTATTCTCTCTCCACTCTTCACCTCTTCTCCCATCTTCTTCCCTCTTCCTCCTCTTCCTCATCCTCCATTCACTTTTCCCCTGAGGAAATCAGTCCATCACAACGAGCCTTAACTAATGCCTGCCTGATGATGATTGACAAGGGTGGGTTGGGGGCGGGTCAGTGGGTGGCAGGGGGAGGGGTGTTTTGGCCTAAAGGCCATGTAAAACCTCTACATCCTTTTGGAACGGTAATAAAAGTGACATTTCCGTTGTTCCCTGATATCACTGCTGATTGTCTCACTCTTAACATTAATACATCAGATCACATTTCCACTCAGACTAAAATGACTAACATCAGAACAAAACAAAAAAAGTCTCATGCCAGAACACATTATAACACCGATTTAACAATGATTTAGTGTTCAGCATACTACTATTATTCAAGTTGGTATATAACCAAATATAATACTGTCAATATTTAAATTATTGCAATTTTGAATAATTTAATAAATTAATACCTTTTTACAGTATTTTTAGAGGGGGCATAAATATAATAACTGGCCTTAATAATAAACATCAATAAGCCTACTAGACAAACAAAACGTGGTAACATATTTCAATCTCAATATTTATTTAAATAGGCTACTGACAAATCGCATAATGAGTATCTTTATACAATGTCGTCACATGAACAACCAGTAACCAGAGAGCTGTGTTTGGCTTATTAAAAAGAACAGAATCATAAGAGTCGTTCATATGGGAAACAGACTGGTTGCGCTGTAGATTCAGCAAAGGTGATGCAGCGCCACTAGAAATCTGTCCAAAAAATGCATACTTCTTTTGAAGTACATAGATTGTGACAATTAAAAAAGTACATTCTAGTATGAAATGTGAATGTAAACTGACAATCTACATTTGTCATATTGTCATTGTCATTTGACCTACAGTGTCAGTTGTGTCGCCATTTACAAATCTTCTCCCATGAATTTGTATGATAGAAAATTGTCTCCTGGATTTCAGATGAATCTTATATTTAGAGAAAGTTTACAAAGAAAGCTACAGCAAAAATACATTTAATTTAATTTAAATATAAAACATGATCCTAAGTGTCATAGAGAATATGGTCATAAAAACTAAATTTTGACACTTTTAATGCAAAACATAATCCAATAAATGGAATAAAAACATTCAAATATTAAAATAACATTATCATATGACCCATTAAATGGTTTAAATACAGCAGTAGATTACTCTTTTATAATGAAGATTCTGAGTCAGCTGTCAAGTCAAATGAGCTAAGATAATTACATAAGCTGATTATTATTAACACTTTTGGAGCATGTGCATGTGCAGTGCGTACACTGAATAAAAACCAGTGTTTGTTTTGTCTGTCGGTTCTTTGGATTGGAATTTAATAGTGGATTGAAATTTAATAGCATCAAAAAAAACCAGACGAAAATTAAGACAGATATAGGCTTCTGTCATCATGAACAGAATGATTGTGGGTTTATACAACACCTGACCAATTTCTCCATGCACATGCATGAGTATGCATTTTTAAACCTTCCTGAATGAATTAATAATTCATTTGAAACTGACATCATCCTTCCCACAAGGCCAAAACAAATACACAAACACAATTAAGATTCACCTCAGCTCCACACAAAATCAAGCCCTTTTATTGACGTCAGTCGTCCTGGGGTCTTATTCACGTAAACATCTACACACACACTCCAGGCACCTCGGGAAATCTAACTTCACATCCTAAGTGTGTGATCAGCCTGTCTCTCACACATTTTCCTCCTCACACTCTGAGAGGTAATGAAGAGAAGATAGAGGATGGTTTAGGACAGAGGCTGGAATGATTTAGAGGGAAGCTAGTTATCACACAGCTCAGTGGGATGCTGAGATAATTGAATCTCACTCTTGTAGTACTACACGGCCACCACAAGAAGGTACTAACAATTAGATTGTCAAAGAAGCTTGTGTTTTGTCAGTCCTCTTTTGCTTGTCAGTCCATTTTTCTGTACTTTTCCATGGAAAATAATTTGTAGTAGCTTGCTATTCGCAACTGTCGGGAAATACGCCAAGATGACGTCAACACCATGGCTTCACATCTACACACACTTTCTTCCAGTGAAGATGTGCAAATGATACCTTAAGAGACTATTTCTACCTGATCTGACTTTTACAAATACTTCAGTCATTTAAATCATATTTATCATCAGTTAAATAAGATTAGCACATTAGTTTATCTGACAAAACCCTTTTACAGTGCAATATCCTTTTTAACTAATGGATTTTCTGTTTTCCATGTAAACACACACACACAGAAAATCTACAGACATATCCTTTGCCGTTTCATCTCGTTCTTTCTGAACCACATGCATAGAGAGCCTGCAAGAGCTGTATGTGTGTGTGCGGCTGGTCTCTTTCTTGCGTCACGGCTGTGTTGTGAGTTAGCCGGGGGAGAAGCGGTTCTTTTTATGGAACTTCCTAAAAAGTCTTTCCGCCGAGAGTGATGTAAGCTATTTGTCTCAATGTTTAACAAACGAGTGGGTGTGAACCTATCAGTGAGATAGAGAGAGTTAGAGAGAAAGTGACAGAGAGAGAGAGAGTGGAGCATAGGCAGAGTGAAGACACCTACAAATCTGCATATTTATCAAAAAGGTGAAAAAGTGTTACCTGCAAGAACTGTTTCTACCTGATCTGACTCTTAAAAAGGACTTGTAATGGTGTCTGCCGAATATTTTAGGTGAATATTAGGTCATATTTTGAATAAACCTAGTTTAGATGTTACCTGACAAAATGTTTTAACAGTAGGCTTCCTACACTCTTTAACAACTTGTCAGTCATGTATCTGATGCATTCAGGTGTACATTATGAGGATTTTTATCTTTGTTCATTATCGAGCACTTTGTTCTCCCTCCGTCTCCTCTCTTTGCCACAGCTTGTCCCCGTTTTGCCAGCCTCCTTCTCTCTTTCTCTCTCTCTGGCTGATGGTGTCAGTGCTGCATGTGGATCTGCGTCATCGGTGAGTCTGATTGACTAGGTTAAAAATAAAGAGTAGAGAGGGGTGAGAGTGTGCGTGAGTGAGTGCATGCGGCTGAGAGGCCAGAAACTGCGTTGGGATGCTGGGGCAAGTCTGAGGAATCTGGGGGAAGAGCCATATGTGAATAGAGGGTATTTTTAGAAGGTAAAATGAGTTAGTGTTAGATAAGAGTAACATTGGAAACAGGAAGATATATGATATTCATAACCTCTATTTGAAAAAAAAAATTATATAAAGTTTTAATTTGTTGGGAATAAAAACATAATAAAAAGAGAACTGGTAGCCTAGATGTGGAAGTGTTCTGAATTTTTATTATTTTTGTTGTGTTTTCGTCAGTTTTAATACTTTTAAATGTCTATATGTTTTTTTTTATAAATGTTCTTTTTTTCTTTAGTTTAAACTTTAGTTTTAATAATTTTATTACTTTAAGTTTAACTAAATAAAATAAAATTACGTTTTTTATATTGTATTTTTTTATTTATTTAAAGTGATAGTTCACCTAAAAATGATCATTTTTGATCATTTACTCACCCTCATGTTGTTCCAAACCTGTATGGGTTTCTTTATTCTGTTGAACACAAAAGAAGACATTTAAACATTGGTAACCAGACAGTTGACGGCACCCATTGGCTTACATAGTATTTTTTTAAATGGTTTTAGTTTTAGTTAACGCTTATAGCCCTGTCTTACATTCAGTACAATATAACATGATTACAAATGTGATATTGGTTTAATATTTATTTATTTAGCAGATGCTTTTATTCAAAGCTACTTACACATTTGAAATACAAGCAGAGGAAATAAGCCAAATTCCTGCAAATACCAGAGTAGAACAGTGCTAGTGTAGAAGCTGTAATTTTGTGCAAAAAGGCTAGTTAGTTTATCATGTGCTTCTAGAGGTGTGCATATGCTGACTGGGCTGAGTCTGAAAGCTTAGGCAGCTGACTTGTTGCCTCCTTCCCCTATTAGCCACTTAAGTTTGCGTTGAACTAAACAGAGAGAGCTTTTTTGATAACCAAGCAAATATTTAACCACTATACTAATTTCTTCACTAAAAAGTTTAAAAAAGAAATTGGCAAAAAACTACATTTATGCACAAACTGACTGCCAGCCGAAATTTTCAGATGCCATTGTTTTCCTTACGCTCAACTGCATGCACAGGATAATGGACATCATAAACAGTGAAAGGATACATGCTGCCTTCAAAAATCGATCAGATGAAGGTATGTCATTAGACAAAATCAATGTGACATGATCAATGAATTTGGACGTCAAAAACAAACACAGCAACATTTTGCAAAACATCTCGGGTCACTCAATGTAACCATGGTTGCCTGAGAGGAGGGAACAAGATTTTGTGTAAATAGCTTATGCTTTGGGGAAACTCCTTCGTCCGAAAATCCTGAAGCTCAAGTGCTCACACTGTGGGCAGGGTCAGCCACTATATAGGTATCGCTGAGCACCAGATATCTCAGAATTTTTTGACTTAGCAGAACTACTCACAGACACTGATGATTGTGTACATGGCGTAGTATCTCATTCCCTCCTCTCAGGGAACCATGGTTGAGTAGATGTTCCTTCAGAATAGGAGTCAGTCTCTCGACATTGCATAATAGCTTACGCTTTAGGAAATGTATTAAATCCCCACTGTGTAAAAACAGTTATTTCCCAAATCTATGCAGAGTGGACACAGAAAAATGTTACACAGGCCATAGAAGGTGAATACAATAAAGCACGAGGGGCACGCCTCACCTTGGTCGGGTACCAAACCAACTTAAAACACTAATGCTTCTAGCTGGCAGAGTGACAAAATGGCATTTGTGCCTTCAGCACCGTCCTGCGTACAGTTGAGCCAATCAGAACGTTGTTCTCGTTTTCTAAGAACGGGCGTAACAATGTTTATCCACCCCTTCCACCACTGAGAGCAGGTGGGTTCCTTGGGCAGAATAGGTCTGGGCTGAATAAGGCGAGCACCATGACCGTGTGAGCTCCTTGTGGGGTTCAGAGAAGAAGGGAGCTGGTCTCTGTGAGGTGTTTAACTGGCCGCCTGCATGGAAATAAGACCCGGCCTCTGAAAGGATACTCATGCGCTCCCCATACAGAGAAGTTGGTAGCGGTCAAACTCATGATTCCTTCATGAAAGTTGGGTACCACACAAGCCCACAAGTCACTGCTAATCACCCTGATCCACACATCTACGACCCTTTCTTGCCCATCAGGACATGAAAGTTCTGCAAGAACGTCTAACGTGTTCATGTTTTATGTGGTGTTTTGAACTGACACGCTGAAAAGGCTATTGAGCGTTGCGATTCCTCCAATCAGTTTTCTATATGTTGTCTGTCTCCTCCTTAGGTCTCTGATATCACTCTTAGAACATGACTCGACCAATAAAATTAGAGGACTGAGACTGACTGTTGAATAAAAAACAGGAAATGACACCTCTGTTTGACAGAGCTATGATCACATTGTCACATTTACAGGGAGACAAATAAACACAGTGTAGTGGTTCAAGCTGTGTGACACACAAGCGCAATTCCACAATGCTGTTATCGCACACATACAGGGTCGTACAGTTCTAGCTGTGTCTGTACACAAAGACACAAACATCACACACTTTGCCCACACACAGAAGGCAGTGAGCAAACTAACACTTGCATCCTTCGCTTTGAGTCTGACAAAGAGTCAGTGCAGAAAAGAAGGTGAGGAAGAAAAGAAGGAGTGAGAGAGGAAAACAGCACGGTAGAGGAGGAAAGTGAAAATGTCACCAGAAAAAAACAGAAAAACAGAGAAAGAATGAGGCAGGAAGAGAGTTATGAAGAATAAAAAAGGGACATGTCAGAAAGCTAGAGAGAATAAATGTGCCTAAAAGAAAAACAGAAATAAGGAATCGCAAAGAGCGTGAGAGACTGCTTTTGTGGAGACTACTGTGCATTGAGGGTTTTATTTGGGAGAAAATGAAGGCAGACACTAGTGACTGTAGATCATCAATGGCAAAGAAAACAGATGAGTAAGAAAATAACAGAGAAATGGACTGAAAGATGTGGGTCAGGTTTGCAACAACTGCACAAAGAGCTAAGGAAGGGAAGAGTTTGTTACACACAGATGTATAGGTATGGATATGCATGTAAATACAGATAGGTGCCTATAGACCAGTGCTTCTCGAAACCTGTCCTGTCTCATCAGTCACATCCAGTCCAAGTCTTGCAGTCTCTACTAATGAGCTGATGAGTTGAATCAGGTATGTTAGATGAGGAAGACATACAAAAATGTGCAGTGGTGGGGGGTCCCCATGCAGGACAGGTTTGAGAAGCAGTGCTATAGATAACCCTGTTCCTGGAGTACCCCCAGCACTGACCATTTTAGATGTCTAAATATAGTTGTGAAACCCCATGTTTTTTTAAGAATAAGGTTAAACATATGTACATTTGATCTTCATTTTAACAAAATTGAAAGATTCAAGTAATATAACTAAACAAATAAAAAAAAACAAAATTATCTGTAAAATGTATTAAAAAAATGCAATTTCTTGTGATGAAAAATTTAGGACACCCCCACATTTATTCGTACTTAAAATGGCTAAAATTACCTACATGTGTATCATATCAGGTGCAAATGATTAGAACATTGTGACATTTTGATGGAGGCTTGCCTTATTTAAACCTCAGACATTTAGTTTGGTTTGCTCTTAATTGTTGAAGTGAGAGGTATCACCATGGTGAGATCCAAAGAGCTCTCTGGTGCCTTCAGAAAGAAGATTGTAGATGCTTATGAGTCTAGAAAGGGATATAAAAAGATCTCAAAAGAATCTACAATCAGCCATTCCACTGTCCGGAAAATAATTTGCAAAATGGAGAACATTTAAAACAACTGCCAACATGGCCAGGTCGTTCAAGCAAATTCCACCCCAAGAGCAGACCGCAAGATGCTTAAAGAAGTCTTCACAGGACCTACAGCAAGCTCTTGCTACAGCTGATGTCAAAGTGCATACATCTACCATCAGAAAGTGACAGCACAACTTTAATTATCATGGGAGGTTTGCAAGGATGCAATTAATGCAATTATCTAATCAACCAATCACATGGCAGTTGCTTCAATGCATTTAGGGGTGTGGTCCTGGTCAAGACAATCTCCTGAACTCCAAACTGAATGTCAGAATGGGAAAGAAAGGTGATTTAAGCAATTTTGAGTGTGGCATGGTTGTTGGTGCCAGACGGGCCGGTCTGAGTATTTCACAATCTGCTCAGTTACTGGGATTTTCACGCACAACCATTTCTAGAGTTTACAAAGAATGGTGTGAAAAGGGAAAAACATCCAGTATGCGGCAGTCCTGTGGGCGAAAATGCCTTGTTGATGCTAGAGGTCAGAGAAGAATGGGCCGACTGATTCAAGCTGATAGAAGAGCAACTTTGACTGAAATAACCACACGTTACAACCGAGGTATGCAGCAAAGCATTTGTGAAGCCACAACACGCACAACCTTGAGGCGGATGGGCTACAACAGCAGAAGACCCCACCGGGTACCACTCATCTCCACTACAAATAGGAAAAAGAGGCTACAATTTGCACGAGCTCACCAAAATTGGACAGTTGAAGACTGGAAAAATGTTGCCTGGTCTGATGAGTCTCAATTTCTGTTGAGACATTCAGATGGTAGAGTCAGAATTTGGCGTAAACAGAATGAGAACATGGATCCATCATGCCTTGTTACCACTGTGCAGGCTGGTGGTGGTGGTGTAATGGTGTGGGGGATGTTTTCTTGGCACACTTTAGGCCCCTTAGTGCCAATTGGGCATCGTTTAAATGCCACGGCCTACCTGAGCATTGTTTCTGACCATGTCCATCCCTTTATGACCACCATGTACCCATCCTCTGATGGCTACTTCCAGCAGGATAATGCACCATGTCACAAAGCTCGAATCATTTCAAATTGGTTTCTTGAACATGACAATGAGTTCATTGTACTAAAATGGCCCCCACAGTCACCAGATCTCAACCCAATAGAGCATCTTTGGGATGTGGTGGATCCTATCAATATGGGCCAACATTTCTAAAGAAGGCTTTCAGCACCTTGTTGAATCAATGCCACGTAGAATTAAGGCAGTTCTGAAGGCGAAAGGGGGTCAAACACAGTATTAGTATGGTGTTCCTAATAATCCTTTAGGTGAGTGTAGATGTACTGTATGCATCTGTAAATGTATCGTATCATTGTAATTGTCATATATAATTGAGTATATCATTAAACTGCAGTACAAATACATATAAAGACAACAGTAGTAAAGACTTAAAGCTGCAGTTTAGCATTTTATATAGAACAGCTTGCGTATACAAATAATTGTGTTATACCAAATACTGAAGATGAAAACCTTAGCGCAGTGATGCAGCCTTTCACGAGATATGCTTTATAAAAACATCAGTGACGTTCAGCTTCTTAGTGTATTAGAGGCGCATTTTGAACTTTGCAATACATAATTAATAAACCGTCTCGCCCAGTACAAAGATCTGAGAGTGTCAGCTTAACATTTTAAATCCTCTTTTATTCACACTGAATCGCATGAAGGTCTTTTCATGCTTGTATTATTCTCAGCATGGTGTACGACGGTGACACAAACCACAGATGTGGGAAAAAAGCTTTTCAAATGAAATCAAAGTCACATCAGGCATTTGAACACAAAGCGTCTGAACGCGCAACTAGGCTGTTTTTTTCCGCATGGATGATGTCATCACACACTAAAAGAAAGCAGTCTAGTGTTGATTTTAGTATTGTGAATTATGTCATGTGTACAGTCAGCTTACTGTATTTAATGCTGTACCTTTACCTTGATTTACTCTGGCCCTCAAAACACCTAAGTATACTTAAAAACTTTTGAATAGAAGTGCATTAGATAGGCTAACAAAATATTAAAACAAGTGGCATGTGCAAAACAAATACAATAATTTTTGTTCCCAAGAAAAAAGTTTAAAAAGTTTAAAAAAACAGCAACTGTGGTTGCTAGAGCTTATCTGGAAAAATGATAATAAAATTATAATAAAAATAATATATTAAATATATTATAAAAATAAATATTATGTTAAAATACCAACCTACTAAAGTACTAAAATCTGTTTTGTCCATTTATAATACCCTGACAACCTCCAAAAAACACAGGTGGTAATAAGAAAGCTACTTATCAAAGTTCGGCAGCATTTTATTTTACAGTCTTGTTTCACATGAACATAATGTGTACTTATTGTAGTAATGACAACTAGGTACTGACCCTGAATCTACCCCTAAACCTTAGCTTAAAGGTGCTCTATGTAAGTTTTTGACTGTACTAAAGCATAAACATACCATAATATGTTTGCAGATATTTAGGAAACATGCAAAGTTCACATACTCGTTTCTCTGAAAAGCAATGCTGCAGCCAGTTATTCTACTTTGAAATATGCGTTCCGTGTCAGAATGTCTGCACGTAGCCAGTTTCCATTGTCAATTGCGTTCGTTCCTGTTGCTTGTCCTCAAACTAGCAACCCGCGCCTTGGACTGCAGTACCCATTTCAAGCACTAGCTGTCATTCTTACATACAGCACCTTTAACCCAAGTAGTTACCTTAAGTATACTGTAAATACAATGAAATTGCATGTACTGTAAAATAATGTGCAACCCAAAGGTCACTTATTGTAGAATCGAAGTTCATGACAACTTTCCAAAAGCTGAAGTATATAAGGTGCAAACAGTGTCAAGCACACAAAAATGAAACATCATCATAGTAACACACAAAGCCTAAAACAATGCAATAAACATTAATTTACCAACATAAGATGTAACATAAATTCTTAATGCACATAACTGATAAAAAAAAACTAAGAAGAAGCAGTTATTTCAATTAAAAACCTTCAAATGTGGAATTCTGGGAATGTCAAGTATGGATTTTCACTGTAAATTTTCACTGTTTAAACTGTAAGATGCCAATTTATTACAGTTATTCACTGTACAGTATATAGTAAGGAAATGTATCATTAGCCAATTAACAGGTTTTTGCTGCTGTATTTTTACCGTTAAAATATAATCATTTTTTACACTTCAGATGTAGTTCTTCATAATTACTATGTAAATGTTCTACTATACGTGTCACCCTAAAAGTGTGGAGGAATCATAACCGAACCTTCTTTTTATGATTTTTTTTGTTGTTGTTGTTAAAAAAAGCACGCTACTATATCTTTCCTTATGTGGATGTTGTTTTAAAGGAATAGTTAACCAAAAAATGAAAATCACACCATGGTTTACTCACCCTCAAGCCAACCTAGGTGTAAATTACATTCTTCTTTCAGACGTTTTTATTAAAAAATGTCCTGGCTCTTTCAAGCTTTATAATGGCAGTAAATGGCAGCCCAAAAGACCAAAAAGTAAAATGAAGACAAAAAAGTAAAATACCTAGCTTCCGGCGGACCGCCTTCCATATTCAGCTTACAAAGAGAGTGTAACTGGCACAACAATGACGTCCGATGAAGCGTAAGTTTAATACGGAATGCAGTCCGCCGGAAGCTAGATATTTTACTTCATAATGTGTTGAATATGGATATTTTTCTTACAAAAACCCATTGACTCGCTTTAGACGGCCTTTATTAACCCCCCGGAGCCGAATGGAGTACTTTTATAATGGATAGATGCAGTTTTTTGGTCATCAAATTTTGGGCCATCCACTGGCATTATAATGCTTGGATTAGCCAGGACACTTTTTTAATATAACTTCAATTGTATTCATCTGAAAGAAGAATTTCATATACACCTAAGATGGCTTGAGGGTGAGTAAATTATTGGATAATTTAAATTTTGGGGTGAACTATGCCTTTAAGACAACATCCATACATTTCTAAGTGCTACTTCTAAGTGTCCAAATACTTTTCACTAGATTCATTGATCGATTTCTTAATTGTTACAGTAAATATGGCCAGTGCAGAGTGCATGACAGCTGTTTTAAAGAGTGTGAACAAGTATGAGAAACACAGAGAGGAAGTGGCTCTGTAAGTAGGCAGAGGAGAAAGAAAGACAACGATTAACTAAATACAATGCTTCTGTCAAGACAGACAGAGGAAAAGTCTGACAGCTTGTCGTTCTCTTTTTGTCTGAAGCGTGACTTGACGTATCTAACTAATTATAATCTTGTGTTGTCATAGCAGACAGTGATGTATAAGGCTGAAAAACTTTCCAGATGCAAATGGGTGTTTTGTTTTTTATAACTACGGGCACTTGTATGTCCATTTCAACTTTTTTTCACATTAAACAATCTAGTTTTAATTTAAAAAAATTAAATGTTATCTTCCTAAAATAGTATTGCATGTATAATCATTATACATAAACTCATTGTAACATTTACTGTATAAAAAAATATTTTTCATCGTACTGTCCCTCAGTTCTGGTGTGGTATCATAACCAAGAATTTTGCTATAAAGGTTACAAGTGCACTTGTTTACCAAGGACCCAACAGTGCTGGTGAAGAGCAAGAATATGATGAAATATGAGAGTTGAAGAAAATATGGTATGAGAAATATGAAATATGTGATCTGTAAAGAATAGGAAAACTCAAGGGAAATATCTCTTGCAAACAGAATATTTTCATTGTGAGTCATATCAAATAAAGCTGTACATTTGTTAAATAAAAAAAGTAAGAATATTATTTAATTGTGCAGTTAAGATCTAAAATGGTGGTTTGAGATGGAAATGCAAAATATTTACAGAATATTCCCTGCTGGACATATAGTAGAAACATTATTTTGGTCCCATGATCCAACTGATATTGTTGTAAAGTCCTGAATAACTTCTTGATTGTTATGCAATCATGGCAGCATTATCATTATGTTTTTACAGTCTTCAAGATGATCCACTTGAGCCAACCTCAATGCTTTAGACAACAGCGGCATCAATTTTCTGCCGAATCTCTAGTCGACACTTAGTTTTGAATAGACCAGCAAACATGTCGAAGATGGATTTCATCTAATCAGAGCAATCAAAGCACATTTTCAGAGGGGCGATTGGAGCAGCTGCTCTATAGTCATATAAGCCAAAAGACATTCTAAAACACACAGATAAGTTATTTACACCTATAGACTGCAAATATGCATAAATATTCATAGAATTAATTGATGAGTGTAGGTGTGATGACAGTTTACATTAGCATGTAAGGCTCCTGATACTACCACATCAGAATTTTACATTAACAAAAAACAAATATTTACAAATTTATGTATAGATTAAGGTCCAAAAACACAATAACTATAGTCAAACATCGATAATAAGGATATAACCTACAAATGACGCACACAGGAGGATGTAAATTGAAACACACTAAGCACCTCCTCACACTGGTGATAAAAGCAGCAAGACATAAAGAGTTCTGGGAGGAAGAAATAATGAGCAAGCGAGGGAAAAAGAGATAAAGAGAAAGAGAGAGAGTAAAGGTACCCCAGGGGATTTTAACATTTGATTGTGGTTGTGCATCATTAGATTCTCCTGAAATCTGATTACACTGCTCTTGGCTTTGTTGTAACTATTCTTGTACCCATGCTGAGAGAGTTACTGTACACAGGAAGTACTGTAGTACGTACATAATAGTTAATAGTGAGAATTGGACCCTAATCTAGACAACCCATCTAATGTGTGACCAAAATATTTATATAAAATATACAATTTAAAGGGATAGTTCACCCAAAAATGAAAATGACCCCATGTTTTACTAACCTTCAAGCCATCCTAGCTGTATGAGATTTTCTGTATATGAGTTAAATTAAAAAATGTCCTGGCTAGTCCAAACATTATAATGGCAGTAAATGGCAGCCCAAAATTTGAAACCAAAAAAAGTGCATCCATCCATTATAAAAGTAATCCATACGGCTCCAGGGGGTTAATAAAGGCCTTATGAAGTGAATCGATGGGTTTGTGTAAGAAAAATATCCATATTTAAAACTTTATAAAGTAAAATATCTAGCTTCCTCCATACCACATTCAATTTACGAAGAAAGTGTAACGCCTCTTGCAATTCAAAACGCTTACACTACGTACGACGTCATACGTCACGCCAGTTACGCTTTTTCCGAAGGCTTCGCTTCAGAAGGCCTTTATTAACCCCCCGGAGCCGTGTGGATTACTTTTGTAATGGATGGATGCACTTTCTTTGCTTCAAATTTTGGGCTGCCATTATAATGCTAGGATTAGCCAGGATATTTTTTTTATATAACTCTGATTGTATTCGTATTTTTTCAAAATATCTTTAGTGTTCCACAGAAGAAAGAAAGTAATACAGGTTTGGAACAACAAATAATGGCATTATTTTGGGGTAAACTTCCCCCCTAATTTGGGGATCAGACTCCTCCAAACCACCCCTTCACCCTCAATTTGCTTCTATAACACACAGAAAACCAATGAGGGTCATGACGCAGGTCTCTAAAGTTATCACTGCTGATTATATTCTGCTATCTCTATGCAACAGGGCAAAGCAAATCTGTCATTGTATGTGGGCTGCCACAGTAGAGCACTCCCTTAGGGCACTACAAAGCCACTCTTGGAACACTACAGGGGATACAGCTTTCATGCATTAGGGCTGCTGGCCCGCACACTAATCAAGCCTTATGCGCAATATCCCTCTAAGTGCAGTACCATATCACTCTTGTTCCACAATCTATGAGTCACACTTCTCTCCCATGTTTTTAATTCCATAAACTCCTCCTTTCCAACCACACGCTGTACTTCCTCCTTATCCTATTCTTCCCCGTCACTGTCTTTTTGTTGTTGCCTTTTCATTCATTTTCTTAGACAACTGTACCACGACCCAGATGCTGTCAGTCATTGCATTCACTTGACTGACTGTTGGCAATAGAGTAATATACATGAGACATGAAAACCCTCACACACACTCACACGTCCAGCTGGTAGGTGTAGGTGGAGCGGGGAAAGCCTGTTCATCCAGTCATCTTGAGTTTTTGTGGAGGTGGAGAGGGAGGGAGGAAAAGAGAGAGGTGTCCAGAAGATGAGCGAATGGAGGAAGTGCTAAACAACAACATGGACATCCTCGGGTCTACCGTCGTCTTTCGGTTTGTCTGTCTGTTTATTACCAGGCTCTCTGGAATAGCTACTTGATTCTGGTTTGTCAGTCATGGCATTGACAAGGCAAATACTTCTGAATAATGACTAATGTCCAGGACAGTACTGTATAACTGACCACTCACCCTGAAAACCTATTTACTACATAGCTGTGCTTGTCTTTGCTCTCTTCTTGGTCTCTACGAGAAAACTAAGAACCCATATAATTTTACAGGTTGATCAATACTAATTGAGTTCAGTTTTCCTGGACACACGTGTTTTCATATATAATAATTTCAACTGAAATCAATATTTCATGTCCATATATTTGTTTATTTTGCGCCAGGGTCCTGATTACCCTAGTTTATTTTGGAGTAATGAACATCTGGCTTTAGATTATCCCATTACTGGAATAGAGCTGTATGAGCATAAGAAGAACTTTTCAAATATACACTTTTAATGAATATAATATATATATATGAAATAATATATGGGCCAGTGTTATAGCATAGGCCTATACCTACATGGCGAAAAGCTTTGGAGTAAATAACATTCAATTGGAAAGTGGCTTAAGAGTCCAGGAAGCTGCCTATATTTTGCTGAGACCAAATTTGGTATTGGTTTGTCTTTCCTTTCAGCAGTAAGTGGCATTAATTGCTTTAGTCTCCCATTATCAAAATCCCTTAACGATTATCTCAGTGTTAAAGCTTCAAATTCTATATTTGAAGTCATGACTTATGTCTCTAGAGCATAAAGTCTCCCCTGCAAACAATGCGTTTGTTTCATTCAGGCGTCTCATTAATAATGCGGAGGACAACATAATCCAAAGAGACGCAGATGCAAAGCCAAGAAACGGGCTGTGTGCCTCTTTCATGTGCCTCGTGCGTTCCTCCTCGCATGCTCTTTGTTCAGTCATTACCGGGCGCCGTGCCTGCGCTCCCCCGCCCTTTCCAAACTACGTCTCTACAATCGTAACTCTGAGCTAAGACGTCGAACTTCCCTCGGTCCAAACTGGTGCGCGAGAGCCCTCCCCTCGTCTCTCCGTACCGCCTTTTCCGTTTGCCACCCTCGCTTGGGCTTGACCTGACTGGTGACGTAGGAGAGAATCCGTGGTGCCCACAGCCGTAGGCGCGCGCTGCGCTCGGGTATAAATTGGGCCCAGGACCCATCATTCGGCACTCTCTCAGTCGCTCCGACTCGGGAACCAAAGCACCAGCGGAGATAGCAGGGAATCAGTCGCTAAACTCCTCAGGCTAACTCGCTCTCGGCTTTGGTTCGGAATGGAAACATCAACTTTTACGCGGAGCCAACGCTCCTTTGCGCACAACTTTAAAAGTGAGTTTCTGCTTATTTTATTTCAATCTTTAGTCTGAATGTGCTTTTTTACATGCTTAACTTTCTTAACTGTTCTAAGTAATGGAAATGAATGTATTTAAAATAATTCAAGAATTTAGAATAGGCTATGACCAAATTGGCTGCTTGGTTTTACGCAGGGACAGTTTGTTGGAATATATTTTGTCTTTGGTGCTTACGATGTTTTGTATTAATGTTTAAGTGCTTTATATTAATATTTTATTTGTACCAAGTGTACGCATGTATTTAAAAGTTTAAAGTTTTCGGAACTTGGAAATACATTTTGATTGAAATAGATGGAGATGAGTAATTGGATGTAAAAAAAAGAAAAATCTAAACTGATGCATTAAATTTGTAAGTTACAATCTGCAGTGATAAGTTCGAATTTAATATTTAAACTTTCAAATTAACTTTAAATGTAGGAGTTGAAACTCTGTAAACGTATAATGTCGATGAGAGTTAGTTCATCTGTAGATTAGTTTATCTGTAGAAGTTCGTTTTGAGATTCATGAATTTTGAACATTTCTCAAAAATCATTAGTAATTATTATCTTTTGCATTTTATTTTCATTAATTTATGTATATAAGACGAGACTTACGGAACAGCAGAGCTCCCCTCTAGACATTAAGCAGGAAACATGCACTTTAATGCGCTAATAAGACTTTGTGATGTGACGTGCTCCTCTCTTTTCTTCAGGCGCGTTCTCGCTCTGGCTGGTTGTCTGGCTGGTCGTGGTAAAACCCGTGCCTGCGCTGAACTGCCCTCACCGGTGTGTGTGTTACCCGACCCCCATGACTGTGAGCTGCCAGGCGCAGAACTTCACCATCGTGCCCCACGGCATGCCCTACGAATCCCAGCGCGTTTTTCTGCAGAACAACCGCATCACTGAACTGAGAGTGGGGTCTTTTGCTTTCGGCACACAGGTAAGGGAGTGTATATGGGCTCTATATATGGGACAGAATAGAACATTTAATATTTAAATTTGTAAATATATATTTTAAATATATCAGTTCTTTTGGTTGTGTCATTTACTAATTTTATATTCTTTCTCTACATCTTCACCTCATTACCTTTTCCTTCCTCTACCCTTTTTCTTTCTGTCCATCAATTCATCACATACCAGGTTTTGTGGCTCTTCTCCAACAACATCACCTGGATTGAGGCTGGTGCATTCAGCGAGCTGCGAGATCTGGAGGAGCTCGATTTGGGTGACAACCCTCACCTGCACCGTCTTGAGGGTGGAGCTTTCCGCGGCCTGGAGAAGCTTCAGAGCCTCCACATGCATCGCTGCCGGCTCGCCGCCCTTCCCCATGACATCTTCCACAAGCTCTACAGCCTGCAGTTCCTCTACCTGCAGGAAAACCAGCTCCACTTCATCCAGGATGATCTTTTCGCCGACTTGATCAACCTCAGCCAGCTCTTCCTGCACGGCAACCGCATCCGCACTCTGTCCGAGAATGTGTTCCGTGGCCTGGTCAACCTCGATCGTCTGCTGCTGCATGACAACAGAGTCCGTCAGGTCAATCGCCGCGCTTTCCGTGACCTGGGCCGGCTGACCATGCTCTTTCTCTTCAACAACTCCCTGGCAGAGCTGCCCGGTCAGGCCATGCGTGACATCACCTCCATTGAGTTCTTGCGTCTGAACAACAACCCCTGGGCATGCGGCTGCGAGGCTCGTCCCCTGTGGGAGTTCTTCAGAAGTGCCCGTGTGTCCAGCTCCGAGGTTATGTGCGCTTCCCCAGCTCCTCGTCGTGGAGAGGACCTGCGCTTTCTGAGGGAGATGGACTTCGCTCTGTGCCCACTTCCCGACCCCGGCTCCCTCGCTGGCACCACCACCACCACCTTCAGCACCAAGACTCGCTGGTGGTTCTCCAAGCACAAGCCCGTCAGCACTTCCAAGGGCATCTTTGAGAAGAGCTCCGAGACCAAGGCGTACCCCTTCACTGGAGGAAAATCCCAACATCCCTCTATCACATCTACATCCACAAAGTATGAGCTTGGGGACGAAGAGGCTCTGCTTCCCAAGCTTGACCCAGAAGAGTATTGGGCCAACTATGGCAATGAAGATGCAGGCATCACCTCCCTGCGCTGCTTCGAGCTTGAGTGCCCTCCCGAATTTGACTCTCTGCCACCATCTTCCTCGTCTTCTCGCTCCTCATCTTCTGTTCTCTTGCTACTCTCCATGTCTGTCTTGACTTTCTGCATCCATCTTCTGTTTGGCTGAATCTGTCTATCTCAGAAGAACCCTCTTCCCCATAATTTTTTCTCCTCTCTGGAGGAGGGAAAACCCTGTTTGCTCGATTTAACTCTTCAATGCCTTGATTCCTGTTTACCATCAGCCTCACCTGTATCTTTGTTCTGTTCAGTTTGAGCCTCTAGTTCCTGGTATCTAGAGGGCGCTACACTGATTTAGGATACAGTGTGTAAGCAGGGAATGTTGGGCAGTACAGGCCCATAATGGAAAGTAATGAAAGCTGTTCACAGGGCTTGGCAAGTTAAGCAGATACTCGGTCCTTCTTTTTTGGAGGACAAGTGTATTCTAAGCCATTTCTGTCACAGTCAGTGCAGACAGAGGATAGAAATTTCCATCTTAGGTTTACGTACAATATTTGTATGCTTTTAGACTTTTCAGCCACTCTAAGTGCTTCTATGATAGTTGTAATTATAGCTTGTGATATCACCATGACACCCTCTTTCCAACAACGCTACAGCTCCATTTTTTTCAGTAGTTACTGGTAACAATAGCATAATGAAAAAATCTTTTTATTCCCATTGGGAGTGATCGAATGTAATATTTCCTCTATTATAACAGAAGGGGCTCAAAATCATTCAGGGCTCGAAAAGCACAAAGGAACGGCGTGCAGCAACAAAGCAAGATAGAAAAAAGCACAATGAAGTGAGGAGTTTGAAAGTGTTGCAATACAGCTAAAACGAGATAAGATGCACAATGTGTGAGAGAGAGAAAGCACACGCAAGAGAAAGAGAGCCAGAGAGTATGCACAAGAGAAGGCGAAAGATTTCATTACATCACCTACCAGCTATGACAGCAATTATCACTTGTGTAAATATGACATGCTGGCAGAGGGAGCTGTAAATAGCGCTATGAAAGGCCTTATGTTTGTCACTGTTCTGAATGGCCAAGAATGTCACTGTGAGTAATGTCTGTGATATTATTTCAGTGGTCAGTGCATGGAAAGATCAAACAATGGCAGTTTGCGAATGTTGGGTTTTTTGTATTTTTGTCAAAATACTGTTAACATGTTATGTTATTACTGTAAAATACACAACTTACATTGTTCCAAGACTTATGTTTTATTCTTCTTTTCAAATTGAAGTATAACTGATTTTATCTGGATAACAGCAAATTCCATCCTTTCTCATCTAAAGTATTGATTTAAAATCAAACCAGTCAATCAACAGCTTGCAGCTAGTCAAAAAAAGGCAAAATGCTAAAACTAAGACTGAATCCAAGGCAAGGCAATATATGGAGGGCACTGTGGATAGATTGTTTCTTAATGTGAATTGAATACTCGGGCAAAGCCGATTGGAATATCAGTAAAATATGCTTACTGACAGATTGGTAGACATTTAGACTAATGTCTACCATTGGTCACGGCCGTGATGAAAGCAGGTGCAATTACAGACTGTTTGGGCTGCTCTTTGTGGGCATGCTGAAGGCAATGGCTTTTTTTGCTGGTCCTTGCCTATTCCCTTTTCCTCCTCTTTCGAACTGCAATAACAAATCAAATTGCTTTAGGAAAAACAAACAGAGAGAGCAAGGACAAGAGGAGAGAGAAAAGGAAAAGGAGAAGGAGAGAAAAAGAAAAAGCATAGAAAGCAGAGGTGGATGTGGGCGGTACAGGCGAAGAGATGGATGATAAAGGATGGACATGCTGATAAAGAAAGAGAAATGCAATCTAAAGTTCCTTAATACAATAGGTAAAGACTGGAAAGATTTTTTTTTAACTGTTAATTCTAGCAATATCCTGTTTTGTGTTTACCCTGAGACAGTAGAGAAGCAAATAATGCTGGTTTTTTTGTCCCACAGATGTTTCTATGACAAATTTATGTATTGTAATTGTTTTTATGACGTGTGAATGTATATCTCAGCTGGACGGGTAAGGTCAAACTGCCTTGAGGTGCTCTCGAGTGACCATGTTTGTGAGGTCGCTCACAGATGACCAAAGCATTAGTTATACCTTTTTACCCAGAATGTATGCATTTGAATGTAAGAATGTAAAAGAATGAGCTGCTGAATCTTTTCACTATAACACAAATTGACGGACAGAAAGCATGACAAAAGAATAAATGCTTATCCGTGGATACGAAACATCTCTGGTGTGGGCGTACTTTCTTTATATCTTCATCCAACGGCTACGACTCTACAGTACAATCTCACATGTGCCTTCTCTCCCTCGCATCTTTCAGTCTGACCTCCCTTGACACATGCAGACAGACAGACAAATAAGACAGATACACTGGTTCACACACATCTACTCTTCACTGCTTGTAAAGTTCTTTGAAGGCAACATCATTCACTATAACACACAGCCTCCATTCAGAGCTTCAATTCATTTCAGAGTTGCAGAGTACGCAAGATGTGCGCACACCGGCCAACACAAGTAACCGCACTCCTTAGGCTATCAAAAAGATGCAAAAGGAAGATGTTATTGGAAAAGGTATTCACAAAGCACTCCAGCTGTGGTATTGAATTGGTTTTTGTCCATTCAGATTCAGAAAGCCTTCTTTCTCTTTATTTTTTCTTTCTTTCTAAAGCTGTACTGTTTTTGGCAGATGGGTCTCACTGAAAGAGCAGCAAGATGCAGAGAGCTTGTTTCAGTCTCCCACCATGTGCAAAGGCAGGCTGTGCTTAACACAAATGTGAACGCACACATATACACACACACACCACGGTCCCGGTGAGAGGCTCAAGTGCTTTTTCTCTCGATTCCACTGTAAATGTCCATGAAAACTACTGCCAACAGGCTGTTTCATTTTCCATCCAATGCTTAATCTTCAGCCTGTTTGCCTTACATCTTGCACTGATTGTAGATTAAATATAGCAGTGTCATGTGAATTATGCTTTTGTAAATTTCAAAATTTTGTGCCAGACTATGATTACTATATTATTCTAAGTCAATCAACTAACAAATTGAGTAAACTGTTTAAGGCCAGTTATGATGCATGCATGAGGCTATTTTTGAAGCAGGCCTTTGAATGTAAGACATCTACATCTCGATGCCCCATTAGACGGCGTAGAGTTGCGCAAATAGTCCCTTCACCATCCCACCCACCATCTGCGTTCCCATTGGCTGTCGGCCACGCTACTTAACAATGAGACACAATGAGTTGGCTAGCAATGGAGGGGTGGCGACCACGTCAATATCACTGAATATTAGTTCAAGAATGAGTCATTGAGTCGCATGAATGGGGATATGTGTGAGGAAGACAGAAATGGGAGGGGCAACGACTTACTTTGTTTTTGTGTGTGTTTGTGTGCGAGTGAGTTTACCGGAAGTTGCTCATCAGTGAGTGTTTGGAAGTGTTGATAATCGCCCCCATGAGAAAGAAATGTCAAATATATAAGATTACTGGTAGGCTACATATCGACAAACAGACAAACCTTTAGTGTGTTGTTCAGTTCATTTATGCAGCGAGCAGTGCACACTTTTGCAGAGCTGAAATCGCATTTTCTCTCCAACAAACATGATTACAAACTTATAATTACAAATCTCTCATTTCTAGCTGCTGCTGGGGTTTCATTCAGTATAAATTAGCAATAATTTTAATACATTTCCACATCTCTGTCTAGCATGCAGTTCAGCACAGCTCTAAGCTCTCTTTCTTTGTTACACGTGCCTTTTTTTTTTCACACTCTCTCTCTCTCTCTTCAGTCTTTCCGCTCTGTTTGTCGTCATCAGCTCCTCTCTCACCCCTCCTTCACCAACATTTTCCAATTCACACCCGCTGCTTCCTTACTTTCTCCAGCTCTTTTTGACATGCATGTCACCTTTATCTTCATATCACTGATCTACCATCCCCTGACACTCCTCTCTTTTCTCAGGTTTAATTATAGGTGTTCAGAGACCGGTGCTTTGTTAAATAATGAACCCAAGTATCGATTTGTGTTTGATGCCCAGCATTTAATGATGTCCTCATTACCAGTAAGCCTATCTGTGGCGTGATGGTGGAGAGGCTGCTGATTTGATGTATGCCTTAGACTAAACAGGTTTTCATCTTGTATGTTGTGCCTTCTAAGTATGAGCGCCGTAAAACTCATATTCCTCTGCGTAAATGGACGAAAGAGACAGTGGCTGACGTAAAAACTTGAAAGGGAACCAAAAGGGAGACAGAGAGAGAAAGACAGGCTGCAAGAGACATCAGCAGGGCTGAAATAGTATGTGAAGCGAATAATAAAATGCAGGGAGGAGTGAGAGGAGATGTGAGATATTTGAGTCACATTCTTGGCAGATTCCGGCGCCACAGCCATTTGGAGAGTTTATGAATTGCGTATGCAAAGTCGCACACTTGCGCGGGTGCGCACACACACACACACACACACACACACACACAATCATTTAGTCCTAATCACACTTTTGCAGAACGCTGCACTCTTCCCGCAGTGAGGCAGACGGTTTTCAAATTGAGTGCGTCATCGCTCTCATCACTGGACCGTATAGGGTTCACGTGCCTCCACTACCTGCATCATAATATCAATCAATCTCATACACACCTGCAACTCAACTGTCTGACGATACTTCTTTTATGTGAAACTTAATCCTAAACACTCATATTCACTGCATCTATATGAGTCTGGCAGGTCTTTATATGTAGGAGAGAGCGGGGCACAACCTCTTTTAACTTTCTCAGTTTCTCAGTTTTTTTTTCACACATTCATTTCACACACGTCTAGTACAATTATGTGTGCATGTTTTTGTGATATACGAGGACACAAATGTGTATAATGACATGGGTATTACACTGGTATTACAACGTAAACGTGAAATATGAGGACTTTTTATATGTCCTCATATTTCAAATAGCTTTAAAAAACATACTAAACAATGTTTTATTAAAAATATAAAAATGCAGAATGTTTCCTGTGATGGGTAGGTTTAGGGGTAGGGGTAGTGTAGGGGGATAGAAAATACGGTTTGTACGGTATAAAAACCATTACGCCTATGGAATGTCCCCAAAATTCACAAAAACAAACGTGTGGTTTTGTTTCATTAATGCAGTGTATACTTTTTTCTTGATTTACCCCGAAAGAATGGAAGTGAAATATGACAACATGCCCCATATGTGGGGTACATTGTAACATGTGAGGGTCACATTGTAACATGACCAAATGACAGCTTAAAATGTTACCTGATATAATCAAAAATATATCCAAGACAAATTAAAATAATTTGTCAATAAAATACAATAATTATTTTTTTTAAATAAAATAACGGCATTTTTTAATTTTTTTAATTAATTTTTTGAGTTTGACAACAAACACATCGCTAAATACAACTATACAGCATAGTTAAAAACATAATAATAATTAATAATTTCTGAACTTTGACTCTCAGTCATTATTCACCTTTTCTCATGGTTTCTCAATAGAATTCATAAAAGTATATAGAATAGCATAATTCTAATAGGTGCTCATTGTAACACAGTGTGACAACATGCCCCACCTGCGCAACTGGGATTTAAACCCGGCTTCTGCTGGTTAGATCAGCTTTAAAGAACTATCTCAACTGTTAAATAACATATATAAGATTAAAATTATATCTTATTTTAAATAAACACAAAAAACAGAGATGAAAAATAAACTTAGGTCAAGTAAGAAATGTACTTGGCTATGGTTAAATAAATGTTCAGTGATATCTTTAAAAGTTTTTTTTAATTTTGGCGAAATTTTCCTCTAAATAATGTTGATATGGCAACTAGTAAATACACTAAGTTTCGTCATCCTGGCATATGTGGAAAGTTTTAAACCATGTGTGTTACAACTAACCCCGCGTTAGGTTGTGCCCCGCTCTCCCCTATGTATTTGTTTGTTTGTGTGTGTGCATGGCTCATTTCCAAAACCTGAAGAGCTGCCTTCTAACCCCCGTTTCACACATACTCCGTCTGCAGTCCGTATGCGGTGCAGGAGCAGCTCGCGCTGTTGTGCTTTCATATATGCCGCGTTTGCAGTGCGCAACTGATCCGCGGTTGTAGCCTATACCACAAAAACGGCATTTATTATTTTTTATTTCAAATCCAAAAGTTGTTACTGAACATGGCTTGTCATCATTGCAATTATCTTTGTATAGCCTACACTCTTTCATAGATGTCACGTTTAAAAACGCACTACATTTAAACAACGTTTTATTCAATTAATTCCTTTATTTATATAGCCTAGTAGCCTAATTTAGATTGAGCTATATTACTTGCTCACGCAAGTGGCAAAACATTTAAACATAGGTTATTGCCTAAAATCACAAACATTTTAAATTAAAACTTACAACAGGCTAGACAAAAACAGCCGACTCTCGTCTTTTCTTTTGTTTTACATCTTTTTTTTTTTTACAAGAAATCCTGCAGGTCATAAAGAAATTAGTTTTACCACCTCCAAGAAAGGACGAGTGCTAACCATTATGTCACATTTTTTGCCTAAATGCCAGGTACGGTGTTTCGTTTTCCTTGCTTTACCCGAGGAAAAAAGCCGTGTTGACTTTGAAACAGAGTAGACTTTAAAATGATATGCATCTGTGGTGAAATTACTAGATTTTCGTGTCAATACATGTTTATTTTAATGCGAACAATGCGCTGTCCCTTTAATTCAGCGCGTGCAGCACAGCAAAAAATAGACTCGGTGCGGAAACCATCGCTGCACTGCTGCAGACGCACTGACGGACCGCATCCGCGTGCAGTGTGAAAGCTGTAATCCGGATTGTGGTACATGGTACGGGAAAAAATACGCACCGCATATGCACTGCAAACGGAGTATGTGTGAAACGGGCGTAAGGCTACATAACCCAATCTCACAGGAAAACATAAATATTTAACAAGGTGCCAATTTAGTATGAATTCATACAATGTGAACCCAACCCCTAAACATAACTGTCACTGGGGCATAAGCAGATTGTAGAAATGAGATTGTATGAACTCATACGAATTAGTAATCAATTCACCAAAACATAAAATACTTACAATTGCCATGACTTTTTGTTGGGCAAAGTCCTAATCAGAATGGAACTTTATCAGTTACTTAGAATGCTTTGCATAGGCAGCTATCTGCACTGCACAAATAGTGCTCTACCAATGAGATGACTGGGGTATTAGCATGTTGCTATGCATACTTTCAATGATATGGTCCCACAGAAGTGTAGTTGTGTAGTATAAAAAATTAGCATCTGGTTTAAGAAATGCTTTTTGGGAATTAAATAATGCCGAAAATACCAGTAAATTGACTAGCGCAAACCTTAGTAAATCACCATGATTCATTTAAACATTCTCCTCCCATAAATTTTGCGTCTGAAAGGGAAACTTCTACAAATGCATATGCAATAAGCTCAGCTGCAAAAATAACAGTGTCCACGCTTCAGCGCAAATTTTTCACTGCGTGTCTTTAGTAAATCCTGATAGTAGTTTTTTAACGGCAAAAGAGGGTTTGAACTGGCGCAAGATGTTAGTAAATCTGCCCCTAAGAGTTCTCCTAAATAGCAGTAAATTCTTAGTTAAGAGTTTTCCCTTAAAACCCATTCACAAAGCTGCTGAGACCAACTTTTACTAGAGAGAAGTCTTAAGCTAAGAGAAAGGGCGGGGTTGACCTTGTTGCTATGGATGATGTCAACACACTTACTAACTATGCACACAGTGATTGGCTGATGGGAAAGGAGTCTCTGTCAGTGATTTAATCATATAAATATTGTAGAATGAGGTATTGTTGCCATATTCAATAAAGATTTTCAAATTTAGGCTAAGTGTCACTAATTAAACAAGTATATGTTCAGCGAATTGTCAGCCTCTTACATGTCTGCATCTCAAGAGATTGCAGAATTCAAGCGACAAATTATGTTTTATATTCAAATGATCAGCTCGAGAGGAGGCATATACACAGCCGACTCACCTAGTTACCCTGACAGTTTTCTGCATCCCTCCTGTAAGGCTACTTTTAAGCCTTAAGATGTTTTGTGAATACGGCCCCTGGGAATAGTCAAAAAATTCTTAGTAAAAAGTAGGACTTGTCTAAGAGTAGGAGACTTTTATAAAGAACCTAAAAGAAACTTTCAGTAAAGTCTAAGACTGATTCTTAAGTGCTGACTGAGGTGGAACTTAAGTGTTGCAAACTACAAACTACAATGATGTCAGCGCAAAATGGCCGCCCTCAATCACTGAATCAGCCAATAGTGAGCCTGCAAGGGTGAAGTCACAGCAGCATGACACTAATCATTTTATGTAATTATAGACACCGAAACTTTAATATTTTAATTTATTTGAAAAAATTGCATTGTGCAAAATTATCATGAATAAGTATTGATGCTGTGGGATCCTTTTCTATTGATATATCTCCTCAGTTACAACCAGAGCAATGATGTGAACACGAGTTCCATCAATGGCTCCAACAACTCAAGGGAAGCCCGAAATCCTCATAAAAGTGTCTTGCTTTTGCCGCATGGTTTGAATGTTAGTTGGGAAGTCAATGAACTGCCATACAGTAGTGGCCAAATAGTTGTGACTGGAATCAATTGTTTTATTTGTGATAACACAATGAAACATGCCAAATTGTACAGACATAATTTTCCATGCTGTCATACAAAGAAATTATGAACACATGCAAAAACAATGAAATATTAAAAACTGATTATGTTGCAGTCAATCTCTTTTGTTTTTCTAAATCATGTAGCTGTAGTTTGCCTTTTTTGCCAAATTATTTTGTCATATAAATACCTTCACTTAGTTCAGTGTTTTGTTCTTCCCTCATATTTTAAAATATTTAAAATATATAAGTATTAAAATCTTGTCCTCATATTTTGATGTTTTAAGCAAACTTGTAGGGTCTTTAAAAAAAACCTCCACACATCACTTTTGGCCACTACTGCATATTTGGTGTGGTCAGTGCCACAATAGTGCTCTTTAAGACCCTGTATACTGTGTGCTTCCCCGCTGCTGGGTCCAAGTCATCACCGGTGCACGGCTCCATTTTTCCTGTCGCCAAAATATGTAATTATGACTTTTATTTCTGCAGTTAAAGTATTGATTTGTAGAGTAGGAGAAGTTATTAAATTTCTTACTAGGTCAGTTACAAAAAGAATATCTTGAAGATCAAGCTTTTATCATTTTATGAACTTATGAAGTCATCATTTAAATCCAATACATTATATTTTCTTTGGAAAGTGTGTGTGAGAAGATTTTTTTCACATACTACATCTGCCGTTCTTTGACATATTACTCGACATGAAAAGCAAAAATTATTTACTCCACTGAAGTACAATTTAACTATGATAACAACTTTCTTGGTACCTAGGAATTGGGTGATTCTTCAACTATAGTAACTTTTGGCTCTGAGGACATTTAAAACATAAACTTAACACTTTTCTCATAATATTGAAAAAGAATGCATCAAAGGAGAATTCTGTCATTTCTACCACATCCCAAATTATGTATTGTGTTTAATCAATTTCTGTTGTGGAAATTACAATGGTGAAAATTACATTTTTACAATTTTTGGAATAAAATGACAGACTACTTTGTTTTGCCAAGGCTAATTACCTAACTAGCATGTTATGTATCCTAAATACATACAAATATGTTTTGCACTTCTTGCATAATTTAACAAAATAACAGCTCGACCTACAATAAAATATTCTCTATTTACCTTAATATTTTTTTCAAGCATGCTCTTCTCTGACACTGTTGTCTCCTTGGCAACCAGGTGCACTAAGTTTAAAAAAAAAACTTTATTAGTAGCAAAATTATAGAAACCAAAGTTGAAGAAACACCCACTTAGAATTTACAGTTCTTTGCCATTTTTTTTTTTACTTTCCAGTGTGACCTCTCCATAAATACTGCTTATTGCATATTTTTTATTAGAGATATATGCATATTCAGACACAGTGTGTGGATGTCAGTGTATATCTTTTTTGTGAGTGCACTGAAGATAGATTAAAAATGAGAAAAACAGTTGCAGTGGCAACCTAACCGCTCTGCTTCAAGTGGGATTTGAACCGGCATTTCCGGTAAAGGTGATGCATCGAGCCAGCTGCCACAGAGGGTGAATACACAGGAGTGTCACTGACTAAGTGCTCTAAAACTGCTAGTGCCATCTGCTTGCACTTATTTCTGCAACGCTAGATCAAGCACTCTTGTTTGCATTAACAACCAAATCAAGATACAAGTTGGAACAATGGAGATGAGATGCACGCCTATCTCTAAGGGGCCGTTCACACAGCATGTGCTCTTGCATTCAAAACAGCTACAGAGCAAAATGCAGAGGAGACAGTCTCCAGACGTTTCTAAAAGCTGAACTATTTTTAACTTGACGCGACATCTTAAAAAACACATTACATATGGAGGAAAAAAAAAATCCTGACTACTCACAGCACCTAAAATATGCACTTTGTTATATTGTCACAGCTCGTTGAAATTATGAAGGAGAAAAGATCTAATTGCAGCAGTGATATAGTTTAATAAACAATGGACTCAGGAAACGATCTGAGCACATGGTCTGAAGCGCATGGCACAGGTGCACTTAGGGCGTGTCCAAATCCAGTTTTGCTAATTTAATGATGGAAAAACACGGTCGGTGCGCCAAGCACATGGTTCAAAAGGGTTGTACCTAGTCTCTTGAGTCATGGGTGTGTTTTGGGCATAACATGCAATAAATGTAAATGTAAATAAAATGTGCGCGTAAAATGTGTGCGTAAAATGTCCCTGTGTGTGTAACAAGAAGAGTGTATTCACATTGTGCACCCGCATATAGGCACATATTACTAACGCACCCTTTAAATAACACAAAAAGTACGGACTTTTTTAGACCAGGTTTTTTTGGTCAATGGCGCAGTCATTTTCAGTTGCCTCAAAATAGCAACGTGCCAACAGTATGCCTGAACACACCTCTTTTTCAGACCAGCACGCCCATGGGCAAAGAGATAAGTGTGAGTGCATTTGCTATTTAAACAATGTGGTGCTGGACATGAAAATTATAACTGAGTCGGGCTGAAACTAGCAAATAAACACTTGGCGTCGCATTGCACCAGGTGTATGATAGGGCCCACAAACTGAACAACTGCAGTAAAAATGATGAAAACGGTGAACTGAATAGATTAAGTACACTGAAACAAACCAATGAACATCAGGTGCAAACACTAATTAACTCACGAGTAGCCATAGAAACTAAGGGTGCGTCTCAATCAGCTCCATAGTTCAGAAGTCAGGGCACTGATCAGGGAGTCAGCCCATTGACTGATTCCCTGATCAGTGCCATGACTACTAAACTATAGGGAGCTGATTGAGACGATTGAGACCCTAAATGAACACACAAAAAGGAAACTGATCTACAAAAAGTGAAAACTCGTTCACGGTGAAAACTCGGCTACGTTCAGTCTGTCAGTCCAAATCCAATTATTTGTGTATCCGATGGGAATCTAATCTAAAATTATTGACTGTCTATATTGTGTATCGCAACTGTTCAGATCCGATTTGTGTGTCCATGCCTCTCTTTAGTAAAAAAGAAAAAGAGGTGAATGCCAATGTTATGCTGCCTTCACGTGCTATTGGAAATTTCGTACTTCCCACTTCTGAAGTCGTGATTACGAGCTCATCGTATTCAAGTTTTGACTTGGGAGGGCGTTCATGTCCAATTTTTTAACAAGGAAACTAGTATTTATGATAATTCCGATAGCACGTGAAGGCAGCATTACTTCTCAAATTCCTATTTATTTCTTCACTGTCTTCTACTGGAAGTGTACCCATAAGTCCCTGAGGCTGAATAATTTGCATATAACAGCCTGAGTTTGACTTCTTAGAATGCTGTTTCTGATAATTGACATTAATTCTAACAGTTTAGTGCTGTTGTTCTTCTTGATAGTGGCATATTTCTGTCACACTATATCAGGTGAGAAGAAAAGTCTTGTGAAGACAATTTCAGCTTCCCATCGACCCACATTATTATTACTATTAATACATTTCGCCAGACAGTTGATGACGAAACAGATAAACAAATTAAGCGTCATCCATTTTTTTCATTCTTCTGGCAATCTTTTGATTCCACATCCAGAGTCATAATCAGTCACACCCCACTAATATACACTCATATGAATAATATGAACTTCTGTAATATATCCTCACAATTATTAGTATATTCAAGGTAGTTTAAATAAAAGTACTTTGTACTGCTTTGTAATGTCTCACATTTTGTTTATGTTTTATGTGACAGACCAATAGATTTGCAAACATGAATTAGTTGTTACAAGTGGGCAAAAATCTATATTTCATTTGTGCAGTGTTCTTTATAAAAGCTAGCACTGTTGTACTGTCCATTACCCTATAAACTCTACTGTATCATATTTGATACAGAAAACTTCTAGGCCATCAAAATTATCTATATGATCAACACTTTGCTGAAAACCCTGTTGTACACAATCTTCTACATGCCATCTGTTATCTGATTGCTATGTTATACTATTTTATTGAATGAAAGGACTTTTAGTATTCTAAAAATTTCCATCTTCAGTGGTACATTTTGCTGTGAAATCTTTACAGATTTTTAAAAAGTAAACTTAATACATTTTATATTGTTAGTAACATTGCAAGATGAACAATTCTGAACTTAAGAAAAAGGCTTACTTGATTATCCATACATGATTTTGTTTTTGTTTTTTTTGTTAATCATGTTAAAATGTAAGCATCAAACATGATATATCATACTTTTGAGTGATTTCTAATAGTTATTTGTACATCTCTCAATCATCTCTGTACTGCATTGCATTATACTGTATGTTATACCCTATATACACTCACCTAAAGGATTATTAGTAACACCATACTAATACTGTGTTTGACCCCCTTTCACCTTCAGAACTGCCTTGATTCTACATGGCATTGATTCAACAAGGTGCTGAAAGCATTCTTTAGAAATGTTGGCCCATATTGATAGGATAGCATCTTGCAGTTGATGGAGATTTGTGGGATGCACATCCAGGGCACGAAGCTCCCGTTCCACCACATCCCAAAGATGCTCTATTGGGTTGAGATCTGGTGACTGTGGGGGCCATTTTAGTACAGTGAACTCATTGTCATGTTCAAGAAACCAATTTGAAATGATTCGAGCTTTGTGACATGGTGCATTATCCTGCTGGAAGTAGCCATCAGAGGATGGGTACATGGTGGTCATAAAGGGATGGACATGGTCAGAAACAATGCTCAGGTAGGCCTTGGCATTTAAACGATGCCCAATTGGCACTAAGGGGCCTAAAGTGTGCCAAGAAAACATCCCCCACACCATTACACCACCACCACCAGCCTGCACAGTGGTAACAAGGCATGATGGATCCATGTTCTCATTCTGTTTACGCCAAATTCTGACTCTACCATCTGAATGTCTCAACAGAAATCGAGACTCATCAGACCAGGCAACATTTTTCTAGTCTTCAACTGTCCAATTTTGGTGAGCTCGTGCAAATTGTAGCCTCTTTTTCCTATTTGTAGTGGAGATGAGTGGTACCCGGTGGGGTCTTCTGCTGTTGTAGCCCATCCGCCTCAAGGTTGTGCGTGTTGTGGCTTCACAAATGCTTTGCTGCATACCTCGGTTGTAACGAGTGGTTATTTCAGTCAAAGTTGCTCTTCTATCAGCTTGAATCAGTCGGCCCATTCTCCTCTGACCTCTAGCATCTTACTACATATTATTAGGAGATATAGAGGGACAAATGATATTTTATGCATTTTATGTAAGTAGTCTGCTATAAAAAAAAGTCGAATTGATTTACATTTCTTCTTACTCTTTGGCCATATAAATATCAGCAACAAATTGCATATTTTTTTGCTCAGTCCCTTATGAGCTCCATATATACCCCAATGCTCAAAATAATTAATTGGGTTGAGTAGGGTAAACGGAAATTAAATAAATTAGTTCAATTAAATGAACTTTTATGAATATTTAGCACTTTCTTTTTCTTTTGAGTTCAGAAAACTGACACATTTTAAGTAATCAGAATTGTTTCAATGTTTTGAGTTTTATGAACTTGTTTCTTTTAATTCAGACAAACTTAAATGTATCTGAAACCGGGCAGGGATTTCTATTTCCCATTATGCTTTGCCATGTCATTTGAAAGGAAGAGTAAATGCTAAAATTAAGTGCTATATAATGATTTTTGTGCAAGATTAATGTTAAGTGGGAGATTTACTGTTTAATGTTTAGCTATGCTAATTTAGAAGAGTTTCTGTTATGTTGGGTTTTTGGGGGTTACATCATGGTGACGAGTGAAGCATGAGCTTGGTTTGAGAACATACACTCACCTAAAAGATTATTAGGAACACCTGTTCAATTTCTCATTAATGCAATTATCTAATCAACCAATCACATGGCAGTTGCTTCAATGCATTTAGGGGTGTGGTCCTGGTCAAGACAATCTCCTGAACTCCAAACTGAATGTCAGAATGGGAAAGAAAGGTGATTTAAGCAATTTTGAGCGTGGCATGGTTGTTGGTGCCAGACGGGCCGGTCTGAGTATTTCACAATCTGCTCAGTTACTGGGATTTTCACGCACAACCATTTCTAGAGTTTACAAAGAATGGTGTGAAAAGGGAAAAACATCCAGTATGCGGCAGTCCTGTGGGCGAAAATGCCTTGTTGATGCTAGAGGTCAGAGGAGAATGGGCCGACTGATTCAAGCTGATAGAAGAGCAACTTTGACTGAAATAACCACTCGTTACAACCGAGGTATGCAGCAAAGCATTTGTGAAGCCACAACACGCACAACCTTGAGGCGGATGGGCTACAACAGCAGAAGACCCCACCGGGTACCACTCATCTCCACTACAAATAGGAAAAAGAGGCTACAATTTGCACGAGCTCACCATGTAAATAAATGTACTTGTTACCACTGTGCAGGCTGGTGGTGGTGGTGTAATGGTGTGGGGGATGTTTTCTTGGCACACTTTAGGCCCCTTAGTGCAAATTGGGTATCGTTTAAATGCCACGGCCTACCTGATCATTGTTTCTGACCATGTCCATCCTTTTATGACCACCATGTACCCATCCTCTGATGGCTACTTCCAGCAGGATAATGCACCATGTCACAAAGCTCGAATCATTTCAAATTGGTTTCTTGAACATGACAATGAGTTCACTGTACTAAAATGGCCCCCACAGTCACCAGATCTCAACCCAATAGAGCATCTTTGGGATGTGGTGGAACGGGAGCTTCGTGCCCTGGATGTGCATCCCACAAATCTCCATCAACTGCAAGATGCTATCCTATCAATATGGGCCAACATTTCTAAAGAATGCTTTCAGCACCTTGTTGAATCAATGCCACATAGAATTAAGGCAGTTCTGAAGGCGAAAGGGGGTCAAACACAGTATTAGTATGGTGTTCCTAATAATCCTTTAGGTGAGTGTATGTTAAATGTTCTATGTTGTTGTACTCTTTCAGCAATTGATATGCTATGCTAATGCTTGATTAAAGTTTCAATAAACTGTTACATAAAAAAAAAAAAATCTGACTATTTCATATGCCAGGCTTTTTTAAAATTAAAATAGCTTTTTAATTATTCATATGTATGTGTTGTGTTTGTGTATTTGTCAGGAGATGGCGCTGTAGTCCACATGTTGTTACCTATCAAAGGTGTAGAGTAAGAATGGAAGGTTGGTGCATCTGCTGCCAATCATGTAACACCTGACACTGTTGGCTTGCGGATTTGAATAAATCTTTAAGAATTGAGACATTTCTTGTCCTCATGCTTACCAGGATTTAAACATAACAAATTAGTAACAAGAATTTTGCTGTTCTACATGAAAGATGTCTGCTGTTGCTACAAGACTCTTTGCTGCCTCCTTCTGTTAAATTGGTGACGTATTTACGAGATCCAATACCAGTGCTTTGCTGTCTACCTATTACTGTTACCAGAGATGATATGAACTGTAATACGTCAATCTTTATAGTTGAAAGCGGCACTGCTCTTCTTGGAATGGATTTTATTAATGGATTGCATCTCAAGTTTGAAGGTTCTTCTATACTTCCAGGACCTGCTCAGTCTTCAGTCCCTGTAATGCAACTTTCTGTGCCTGTTGCTAAGCTAGGATGTGCAAAAGGCTTTGTGCATAAGGTAAAAATTTCTCCAGAAACCTGTACGTCAGAAACTCAGACGGTTGCCATTATCTGTTCGAAATGCTGTCAGTGATGAACTTCAATGCCTTCTTGACTTGGGTGTTATTGAACGAGTGGATGCATCGCAGTGGATTTCTCCAATTGTAGTTGCTCAGAAGAAGACTGGTGTAGATCTGCGAGAACCAAACAAAGCTGTTGTTGTGGACAGTTATCCTTTGCCCCATACTGATGAGATGATGTCTATGCTGCATGGAGCAAGGGTCTTTTCTACAATTGATTTAGAGAACGCTTACTTCTAGCTTTTGTTACATGAAGAAAGTCGTGATCTGACTGCATTTATTACCCATGAAGGACTATTCAGATTCTGTCGAGTACCTTATGGCCTTGCTTCAGCTCCATCTGCATTTCAGAAAATGCTAGCAACTGTACTGCAAGGATGGCCTAACATAGCCAATTATCTGGATGATGTCACTGTCTGGGGACGCACAAAAAGTGAACATGACCACATGCTCAAAGTGGTTACTCAGCGCATACATGATGCAGGCTTACAGTTGAATGATTCAAAGTGTCACTATAATAAAAGCAGTTAGCGCTTTCTTGGTCATACTGTATCTGCACAGGGTATTTACCCAGATGAGGATCATCTCAGTGCAATGCTTCATGCTCCTGTTCCTAAAGATGCACATCAGCTCCGTTCCCTTCTTGGATTGTTGTCATGGTACAATAAATTCATTCCAAATTTTGCCACAGTAGTAGAACTGTTGCGTGCTTGCATCAGACAAGGTTCTGAGTTCAGATGGTCAGTTTCAGTACTGTAAAGTAGTTGTTACTTCAAAAACCCTGCTTTAGCATTGTTTGACCCTAACTTGCCCATGGAAACTTGTAGTTTCAATGTATGCATCAGATTATGGACTAGGTGCTGTACTCTCTCAAATTCATGAAAACAACACAGAGCGTATTGTTGCATTTGCTTCAAGAACATTGTCTACTCCTGAACAAAAATATTCAACGATTGAAAAGGAAGCTTTAGTGTGTCTGGGCTGTTGAAAAATGGAGAACAAAAATTTCTTCTACGTACAGATCATCAGGCCTTGACAGTGCTCCTCTAAAGGCACAGACCGTGCTGGAATGTGGATAACATGTTGGGCAGTGCGACTCTTGTGTTTTAACTATGAGGTGAATTATTATCCTGGCTCTCAAAACCAGGTTGCTGATTATCTTTCTCGCCTACCCATGCCTGCTTCTGATGAGGATCTTTCTGATACTGAACCTGAGTTTGTTGCATTTTTGTCTTCTGAAATGTCTGCTATGTCTCCAACTGAATTTGCTTCTGCATCATGCTCAGAAATGATTGCACTATGTGCTCAGATTGTTTGTGGATGGCCTTCTTTATCAGCTGCTGTGGATACTGTTCTACGTCCATATTTTCAAGTACGTGATAAACTTGCTGTGCAAAAGGACTATGTTTAGAGGGTCACGTCTTGTTGTTCCTGTTTTATTACGACATGTCTTGGTGAATCTGGCCCACTAAGGTCATCAAGGAATAGTGCGTACGAAGCACCTTTACTGGTGGCCTGGTATTGACTGTTTGGTTAAGGAGCAGATTGAGAATTGTGTAGTTTGTTCTGATAAGACTACAACTGTCCCTGCTGCACCTTTACAACCTGTACCTTTTTCATATATGCCATGGGAAAAAGTGGCTGTTGACATTGTTGGCCCATTGGAAACCGCTACCTGGGATTGTCAGTACATTATGACATTGATTGACTATCATAGTAAGTGGCCAGAAGTAGCATTCACTTCTTCAATCACAAGTAAAAATGTGATCAACTTCTTGACATCAGTCTTCAGCAGATTTGCAAATCCTCATTACATTGTATCTGACAATGGATGTCAATTCAAGTCACTGGAGTTTTCTGCATTTCTGAAAGATGGAGACATTCAACACCTACATACATCAGTGTATCATCCAGCTGCAAATGGAGCTATCAAGAGATGCCATAGAGTAAGAGTTCTGAAGAGTTCTACTCAATCGGCTATTCTGTCTGGAAAGCCATGGAAATCAACAGTAACAGCGTTTCTTCAAACTTACCCCATTCTGTTACTGGACGGTCTCCTTCTGAGTTACTCTGTGGCAGAAAAATGTGTACTCGTCTTAATGTTCTCCCTCTTCCTATCACTTGTAAAGATGCTGATGTGAGTCAGAAAGTGTCATTGTCCCAAAAGAAGATAAAAACATACACAGACCTCAAACGAAGTTCAAACCTGGAGATTGAGTGCGTATAAAAATTCCAGTTCATGTTCCAAAAGGATTCTCAAAGCCTTTGAAAATTGCACATCAACTTGGTCCATGCACTTACCAGTTATCAGATGGGAAATCTTGGCATGCGTCTGATCTTTCTCCAGCTTGTGCACCTATGGAAAATGCCATTGAGAGTGAATTAGTGTCCTTGCCCCTTCAGTCTGTTCCTTCCTCTACTGTGTTGCCTAAAAATGAACTTGTGAACTTGCCTACTCAAATTGCCTCTCCATCTGTTCCTGAAAGGTCTTCATCACGAGTGAAACGCCCTCCACGTTGGTTGCATGACTATGTCACTTAGTAAAAAAGACATTGATTACCTTGTGCTAAATGAGAAATTAATTATAGTTCTTATATGTATGGTTACAGAATGTAGAATGTATTGTTAAACTAATTGAATTAGATGTTACTATTGTATTGGATTTGCCATTGCACCAACCAGGTATTTTGGGTGGAATTTACAGTTTTAATTACCGGGGGAATGTTGTGTTTATGTATTTGTCAGGAGATGGCGCTGTAGTCCACGTTACCTATAAAAGGTGTAGCGTAAGAATGGAAGGTTGTTGCACCTGCTGCCAATCATGTAACGCCTGGCACTGTTGGCTTGCTTGTCCTGCTTGTGGATTTGAATAAATCTTTAAGAATTGGGAATCTTGTCCTCACACTCTTAAAAACTTTTACTATGATTTACAAAAATTTTTTTGGTTAAACATTTTTACACTAAAAAGATGTAGTAAATTTACAAGCAGTAAAATCAATTACATACACCGTATGAAATGAGTAAATGTAAGTAAAAAAAAATTAAGTAGATCTGAGTAACTGCATTTGGTACAATAAGAAATAAAACTGAGTATAAATAATTGGGGAGAAACATTTAAAAAACAATATTTATGAGTAATATTAACTCATAGTATTAATATTAACTTTTTTTAATTTCCTCTAAACCTTTGTAAAATACTCCACACAACCACAGGTATACATGACATTGGCCTTTATTGTCGATGAGTACAGCAATACAGCATATTTTATACTGTTTTAACATCTGTACAATATTGCCTACATTTAAACTCAAATAACAAACATATTAGAAGTAAAAATGAAACATTTAAAAGTAACTCAGGTGTAATCAACTGGTCTGTTATCCATTTCCACCGTATAAGCGCTGGTTCTCGTGCCGGAGTGGGACTCGCGCTCTGCGGGTGAACTTTGAACTTCAGACTGCCCTCCTGCATTTCACTTTTAGCGAAAGATGCTGCGATGCGCCTTACTCCATAACATGCCAATAAACAGTGCACAGTTCTGAGAACATTTTATCATCCAAATTAATTATATTCATTATCTTTAGGAATAAAGTCGTGTGTTTTGAGCAAGGCACCAGGCATTTCAAAGACAGATGTCTCGATTCGGTGACTCACATTGTGACCCTGTATGTGGTTTTGTATTAAACAAAATAATTTAAAGCACATTAATGATTTTGTAGATAAAATAAAACACACAAACCTGAATTTCACAGATGAAATGCACCAGTTCTGCGACGCTGAGAAGAAGGAACTGCTCTGGAGACTGAAGAGAATTCAAACAGCCTGCGCTCACTCAGCCATTGAGTTGTGGTCGCGTCAGGGGGTGGGGGAGGGGTGCATTGATTTAATTGCGTAAACACACTCAATTTCTTGAGTGTGTGTTAAATATTAATAATGTAGATTTGAATAAAGTAATATTTTTGTTCTTGAAACAGAACGGTTTATTTCTCCATTCTCAAATATTTTGATAGAAATTTCACAAATATATTAACTATATTTTAAATAAATAATTGATTATTCAAATACTAAATTCGATTAGTGAAAAAACTTAAATATAACTGTACATTTTAGACTTAATTAACTGTTGGATTTTTTGTCAATTATTTTAGTATGTTCAACTCAAACAATCAAGTAAATGATATTAAGAGATTTTATTAAGTTAATTATTACTGTGATATTTACTAAGCCGCTGAATTATTTTTTAGAGTGCATGCTTACCAGGATTTAAACATAACAGTATGCCCATATTTATGTCTTCCTTCCTGCGCTCCTTATCAAGTCTTTTAATGTTCTGTCCCTCATCTTTCACTATACGCACACTGCCTCTCTCTGCATCATCTTGTCTACGTCCTCCCTGCTGCTGTTTTCGTCATTCTATTCTTTTGTTCAAATTCCTGCCTCTTCTCCTTCTACACCCATTCTCATGTCTCCTCTTCAAACTCTTTCGCTCTTTGTTCTACTTCCCGCCTCAGCCTATTTTTGCTCCTGCTTGTCTCGGCAGTGCGTAGAAGGATCTCAGTGAGTAAAAAATAAACCAGGACAGATGCAGAGTTGTGCCCTGGGACACTCACGGATCCCCCATCATCCCTCTCAAGATGGCCGATGAAAATGAGTCATCCGCTGCCTCTCTAATCATCTGCCTGGTAGACTGTGCAAGCTTAAAGAAAGAAAAAATCACTTCTTCCTACACAGACTTTACTTTACATTGAATGTTTTTGCTTCACCATCTGATCCTGATCATTTGTAGTTTTCATGGGCTTCCGATGCCCTCAAGAGGTAAAATTTTGCAACAGAGTTATCCAGTGACCCAGATTTGCCTCTGCTGCTCAGTATGGTTTTTATTAATATAGTAAACTGTTGATTAGGTCTATGGGAATCCTTTGTCTGTTTATAATCTGTCTGTTCATTTCATAACTGAGAATTGTGTATGCACTAAAGTGATTTAAAACAACAATAATAACTAAATAAAAATACTCAAATTCTGATGGCATATAACAGTTTTAGCTGATGTATACAAACTCCTATATTTATACAGATCAACAGTGTCAGTGATGGTTTTTAGCAATAAAAGCATATTTTTTATGTTTTAAATTAATTATTAAGTTGTTTTTTCAGTTAGATACTGTGATGACATACTGCATTAAATCCAATACAGTGGATGGATGCTTTGTATTTCCCAAGCCTGTTTAGCACAAACTTCTCCCCAGAGTCGATTCAAAAATGTCATTACTTATGTCAATCACAGTGCTGATTGTCTACATGCTACAACAGATACTAAGCCCTAAACCCTGACCTTAAACTGGTTTGGGGGGGAAACGCATCCACTACGAATTGGATTTAATGCAGTATCAGAATTTTTTTAAATAATTTTAACTTTAGGGATACAACAGCTTGTCACTGGGGCAGTACCCTAAAAAGGACATCTTTGTACTTTTTTACCCCTAAATATTAGTATCTTAGAGTAGCAATACGTACCTTAAGGTACTACTATGAACCTTTTAGGGGTAAATAAGGTAAAAGATGCTCTTAAGGGTACTGCCCCAATGACAAGCTGTTGTACCCCTAAAGGTACAATTTTTACACATATTTTCCTAAGAGTGTACACAACTGCACTAGAGGCTGCAGCAAGGACCGCTTTCTTCTGCCCACAAATCTGTGATACACACCTTCTCACAAAATGAGATACAAATTCTGGACACGAGGGGGCAGCATTGTACAGATATCACCAAAGTAAAGTTGTATACTGAATTTGAACAGTGCAAAGTAAAAAAAAAACTTTGTTAGTAAGTGAATACAAAAAATATATATATTTAAACAAAGCATATAGAAAGCAAAGCACAAGAAATATATGCCTGAATTAATCAGCTGATCTTGTATGTTAAACTTAAAGAACAGAATTGATCATATTTAAAACGGTGTCACACTGCATGGTTTCAGCTTTAGGTTTTTAGCAAATGCATTGATTAAACTTATTTAATAGCCAATGCATACAGGGTTCAATAACATAAATTAGTTTGTGTAACATATAAAGCGTCTATGAACATGGAATTACATGGCTTGTTATACAAGAAGAAATGAACACAAATAAAAAAAATAAAAAGTATTATTCAGTATCTTAAATTTCAGTTCTGTAAAAAGTCATGGCTTTGATTACCAGGAAATGCATGAACTGATAAACGGTGTGCCTGTAATGCAGTGTAATGCAGTTGCTTTGGATAAATACACTAATGCAAATGCATAGTGCTGTGTGATTCAACAGGGGTGGGAAACATAAGAGGAGTGTTCTGACATGCTACCTTCATTTTTTTTTTTTTTTGTCTTCTAATATCAAACAGTAGATTTGCATGGGAAACATTCAAATAAAATCATTCCTATCTCTTTCATAGCTCTTTAATTTTATTGTTCATTCCGCAAATACTGGCATCAAAGAGTGTGAGATTTTCAGTGAATAATTATCTACTATAATATGACTTCATACAATATGACACTTGGATTATGGGCACACGAGTCATCACATTTGTGCTGATTTTGACCTTTTTGGAGCTTTCATTTTAACAACTGAATTTTTTTTTGAAGATTCTCACTTTAACCCTTCATATGACATTTATATTGAATGGACACAGTACAAATAGCCTACACTAATACACACATGACATGAGAGCAGAGGAGAAAATAAGGAAACCCCTTTTAAATATTCAATGAACTAACAGTGTATTTGATCCCATTTCAAGTGAAGATAGTGGTGCTGCTGACACATGTACATCTCACATTAATAATCATCCTCAGCCTAATTTTTTGTACATATTTGTACATAGACTGAGAGACACAACAGAGTATATTGAGCACTATGAACATAGACATTTGATGCTGCCCTAAATGATTTGCACCCTAATTTGTTAAAAACATTACTTTAATCTCTGTTTAAGCCATTTGTTTTTATTGTGTGTCTCATGCTTGATTAAAAATCAAGTGGTTCTTTGTTATTGTGTTTTATATATATATATATATATATATATATATATATATATATATATATTCTGTTTTTATATACATATATATTATATACATTCTAGTAACCTGCATTTTGTCATCAAATGTTGATTACCTTCATCATGCATAACTGACCATTACCTTTAACTTCAATACTGAATTTGCAATTACTAAAATAAATCACACTTGGATCCTACATTCAGTTTGTCAGGCTTACTATATGCGGGTAATGCATGTAAATACACTATATTGTCACAAGTTTTGGGACGCCTGCCTTTACATGCACATGAACTTTAATGACATCCCATTCTTAATCCGTAGGGTTTAATAAGGAGTTGGCCCACACTTTGCAGATATAACAGCTTCAACTCTTCTGGGAAGGCTGTCCACAAGGTTTAGGTTATGGGAATTTTTGACCATTCTTCTAGAAGCGCATTTGTGAGGTCAGGCACTGATTTTGAACGAGAAGGCCTGGCTCACAGTCTCCGCTCTAATTCATTCCAAAGGTGTTCTATTGGGTTGAGGTCAGCAAACTTTACACTTGGCACCCCCTCCACCAAACTTTACACTTGGCACAATGCAGTCAGGCAAGTACCGTTCTCCTGGCAACCGCCAAACCCAGACTCGTCCATCGGATTGCCAGACAGAGAAGCATGGTTCGTCACTCCAGAGAACACGTCTCCAGTCTCCACAGCTCTAGAGTCCAGTGGCGGCGTGCTTTACACCACTGAATCTGCCACTTTGCATTGCAGTTGGTGATGTAAGGCTTGAATGCAGCTGCTCGGCCATGGAAACCCATAGCTCTCTACGTACTGAAGGCCACACGAAGTTTGGAGGTCTGTAGCTATTGATTCTGCAGAAAGTTGGGGACTTCTGCATACTGTGCGCCTCAGCATAAGCTGACCCCACGCAGTCTGCATGCCTAGGTGCTTGATTTTATACACCTGTGGCCATGGAAGTGATTGGAACACCTGAATTCAGTGATTTGGAGGGATGTCCCAATACTTTTGGCAATATAGTATCTCATTGTATGACAATAGATTACAATTCCCTGAACTTGGATTAGCATTTGTTATGATGAACTTGTTTGGAAGGTCACACATCATGTAGGATATGATGCTGTGCATATCCATTTGCCATACATAACTACTGTATTCTAGTAGCCTACTTTATTTTTACACTTTTTGTCATTTTGACCATATCTAGGCATTTCAGACAGTTGATGTTTTCCTGTATATTTCACAGGAAATTACAGTCTGGTTTAACCCAGGCATCTGTCAGGGTGCTTGTGTTTTATATGTATTGTACACAGAGCAGTAGATTTGTGTTATTTGGTCTAAAAGAGGTGGTGTGACAGATGTTGGTCAGATTTGTGGGGATATTAGAGTGGGTGAAGGAGACGCTTATCTGTAAAACTCCTGCTGTCCCTTTAATCCTCAGAGCAGCACAAGCGTCTTGTCTGTCTGCCTCCCTCTCAGACACACGTATTTAATATGTCACTGTGTCAATTTTTATCCTTCATTAAGCTGTTTATGTCTGTCAGTTTATTACAGGCTAAAAAATTATTAACATATGAACAATTTGGAAGCCCTACCACTGCTCGTTCTCACGGTCCTGTACAATAGCGTTCAGGTGTCCGTTACGCTCTTTCATCAACAGTAACACCTGAGATTCAAATGAGTTTGACAAGTGCCGTCAAACGCTTTCTTGCGTCTTATCATTGGTAGCTCCGGATAGAGCGACAGCAGCCCTCGGCCAATGAGCTTACAGGAGGGCGGGGACGTCAGACTGTTCTGGGAGGCTCATGGATGTGGACTGGAGCTCGTGCCGCTTCGCTGAGCTGGGTGAAAATACGTTAAACCTGTCGTTAGCTTTAAGCTACGCGAGCTTTATCAAGTCATACGCAACAGAATATAGATTTGAACGATTATAGAGAGGACCCAGAACTTGAATGAGATTGTATAAGCTCGAGTGTGTAAAAAAAATAAGGCGAAAGATTCATAGTTTGGACGCAGGCTAATTGGCTAAGTGAGCCGTCGGCAAGACCCCACCACCCAAAGATTGAAACGGAGATTAAAGCAATCATCTAATCTATTAAAGAGGATAACCAATGTCACACACATACCAATCCTCTAAAGCAGCGACGCCAATGAACTGACAGGTAGGTCGCCAGTGGTGTTATATTATTTCAACGTAAACACTGTTTTGAAAAAGGGGCGATATAATGCTAGCTGTCATGCTAATAGTCCTGCCCAGCTGTGCTACAACTAGTTATGATTGTATGTCAATCTAACGCTTCCATGTTAACAATGTATTGATTTATTTTAACGTGAGTAATTTATTCTGGCCATGTCTTTGCTGTCATTCCTCGTGTAGCAGAATAAATCGTGTTTTCAAGGGGGTGACTACAGACTGACTTAACATTGACATGTATTTGCTGCAGTGTTCGGGTAAACGCCTGGAATTTGCCGTATTAAATACCATTTTCGATGCAGTTTCACTGAGGTGTCGATCGAGGCCCCGTTATGCTTCGCGCGACACCAAAGCCTTGATCGCGGATTCATGCTAGGGCCTAAACAGTGCAGCTGCAGAGAGAAACACACCCAAAAGATACACTCAACGCCTCAAAGACAGACAACGGCGCACTGCTTTTTGATTCCTTTTAGCCATTTAAGCGTGTCACCTGAACATAATGAGCTCATGTTTATCAGTTCTGCACGTTTTGTATTTTAGTCATATGGGAGTCATTCATTTTCATCAGATCACTTGCTTATTAATGCCCTATTATAATTTCAGTTAACAATGAGTAAAGAATAGCAATCAAATGAATTCCTGACAGTGCACTAACCTGGTTACATACAATCAGTGACTCACGTATGAATGAAAACGTGCTGAACTTGAGAATATGAGATGTGCACGTGAAAATCAAGCGTTTTCTGGCTGTAGTCCAGTGTGTTTTCCTAGTATTAGGGCGCATAACTAGCTGTACCAACTTAGATCTGGTGTTTATCTTTATTTGTAATTGGAGTGCAGAGGGCTGTGTCGGAAGACTGGGAAATTTAAAAGTTCAAAAGGGTATGTGACCTCTCTCTCTCTCTCTCTCTCTCTCTCTCTCTCTCTCTCTCTCTCTCTCGTTGAATCAAAGAGAGGCTTTGCTTCACTCTCACCATGTGAAATTGGCAGGCATTTAGTGGATTGTGGAAAATGCAGGTTGCCTCAGTTGGCAGGGAGTGTAATGCCACATGGCTTTAGTTTCAGTCATTCTGTTGTGTTAGTGGACAGTGAGGAGGAGTAGAGAGGGAATTCACATAAAAGGGTTTAATAAAGTGGACGAATCAGTACACTGTGCGTGTGACGTAGGCCTGAAACATACTCTACACAAATACATAATTGCAAATTCCTATAGCTATGCAAGCATGATTTTGTGCTGTGCTGCATTTTGAAATCAGACAGCAATGCCCAATGCAACCTAATTCTTAGGTTTTGTAAAAACCAAAAGTGTCAGGAGAAACACTGACATTGGGGTGTTCTATTCCCACAGAAAACTATAATCGATTTGGAGAAAAGGCATTTGTTTTAAAAAATCAGCTTATTCTAAAAATGACAATGCAACAAAACCATGTTTATATGAAATAATTATAATTATGTCATCATTATTTAGTTTTTGATGTCACAAATGTTGACAGACATGCACACATTGAATAAGCTGTTCCTAACCAAATGTGACGCATAAAAGGTATCTTTTCTAGGGGTATAACAATACATCAAAATGGATTAAAGGTTTAGTTCACTTCAAAATGAACATTTCCTGATATTTTGCTAACCCCCATCTTATCCAAGATGTCTTTCTTTCTTCAGTCGAAAAGAAATTAAGTTTTTTAAGGAAAATATTACAGGATTTTTCTCCCCATCACAGACTTACATGGCAACCAAAATGTTGAAGGTCCAAATCAATGCAGTTTCAAAGTCCTTCGAAGGGCTTCAGAGGCTCTGCGCGATCCCAGACGAGGAATAGGGTCTTATCTAGCGAAACGATTGGTCATTTAAACAAAAACAAAAAAAATGAATATACTTTTTAACCTAAATTGCTCACCTTGCGCTGCTCTGCAACGTGCCATGGATTGCGCAATGGCGGAAGTACTGCTGTGCACTTTTTTCTTTTTTTTCTACAGAGAACCGTTACACCCATCTTAAGGGTGGGAATCGCCAGGGGCCCCAGGATACGATATTATCGCGATACTTAAAAAAAAAAAAAATATAATTGCAATATGCTGAGTATTGCAATAACATATTAATACGCCCATTATGTATGGCTGTGCGCGTTTTACTTTCACTTTAGAATTAGCGCCAATTCGGGGGCGGCAATTGCTTGAATGGTTGGCTCGTTGTTATTCTTAATGAAAAACACAACAACAAAACAGTACAATGACAAACTCACTTAAATAGGTGCTTTTACATTTCGCGTTGAAACCAAATCTTCCACCGTCATCTTGTCATTCAGCTCCTCACTCTCATGATGAATGAGATCTGACTCCTGCTGCTGATCTGTGCTGCGACTCATTCAGCTCATGCTGCACGTTCAGTTTATAATTGTAGTGTCTGTTCTCTAACTGAACTAAATGATTTTTTTCTACTATTAAAAAATCTAAACGACGGTGTGGGCGGCTGAACACCGGCAAAACGACTATCGCAGCAAGCCTATTGTGTTGTATAATGAATGAGTGCGCTGACAGTGTGGATATGGAATAATATAGACATCTTCTTTGGTTGTAATTGCGATTAAAAGTTCTGCTGCATTGCAGTGTTCAGCTGGCTTGCACTTGCGTGTCAAATCAACACTTAACTAACACACAAACATGGACAGAGCGGTCCACATTCAGAAATATGTGAGAATGCGCTTCCTGCACACACAGCTCACTGCGCACGTGTGTGTGAGCGAGAGTGATGTGCTGTTTGTGATATTACAGTCTGAAATAAATATTTCAAATTATTATTATTTCCTGCATTATAAGCGGTAAAATCTATGGTAAAATTTTGCGCAGTACGAGCTGAAATTCAGTCCCTGAAAATATTGATACTTGCCGACCTTGTATCGATACAATGTCCCCACACAAAATATCGCGATACTATGCTGTATCAAATTTTCCCCATATTTATATATATATTATACACTCACCTAAAGGATTATTTGGAACACCATACTAATACTGTGTTTGACCCCCTTTCGCCTTCAGAACTGCCTTAATTCTACGTGGCATTGATTCAACAAGGTGCTGAAAGCCTTCTTTAGAAATGTTGGCCCAAAATAATAGGATAGCATCTTGCAGTTGATGGAGATTTGTGGGATGCACATCCAGGGCACGAAGCTCCCGTTCCACTACATCTCAAAGATGCTCTATTGGGTTGAGATCTGGTGACTGTGGGGGCCATTTTAGTATAGTGAACTCATTGTCATGTTCAAGAAACCAATTTGAAATGATTCGAGCTTTGTGACATGGTGCATTATCCTGCTGGAAGTAGCCATCAGAGGATGGGTACATGGTGGTCATAAAGGGATGGACATGGTCAGAAACAATGCTCAGGTAGGCCGTGGCATTTAAACGATGCCCAATTGGCACTAAGGGGCCTAACGTGTGCCAAGAAAACATCCCCCACACCATTACACCACCACCACCAGCCTGCACAGTGGTAACAAGGCATGATGGATCCATGTTCTCATTCTGTTTACGTTAAATTCTGACTATACCATCTGAATGTCTCAACAGAAATCGAGACTCATCAGACCAGGCAACATTTTTCCAGTCTTCAACTGTCCAATTTTGGTGAGCTCGTGCAAATTGTAGCCTCCTTTTTCCTATTTGTAGTGGGGATGAGTGGTGCCGGTGGGGTCTTCTGCTGTTGTAGCCCATCCGCCTCAAGGTTGTGCGTGTTGTGGCTTCACAAATGCTTTGCTGCATACCTCGGTTGTAACGAGTGGTTATTTCAGTCAAAGTTGCTCTTCTATCAGCTTGAATCAGTCGGCCCATTCTCCTCTGACCTCTAGCATCAACAAGGCATTTTCGCCCACAGGACTGCCGCATACTGGATGTTTTTCCCTTTTCACACCATTCTTTGTAAACTCTAGAAATGGTTGTGTGTGAAAATCCCAGTAACTGAGCAGATTGTGAAATACTCAGACCGGCCCGTCTGGCACCAACAACCATGCCACGCTCAAAATTGCTTCAATCACCTTTCTTTCCCATTCTGACATTCAGTTTGGAGTTCAGGAGATTGTCTTGACCAGGACCACACCCCTAAATGCATTGATGCAACTGCCATGTGATTGGTTGATTAGATAATTGCATTAATGAGAAATTGAACAGGTGTTCCTAATAATCCTTTAGGTGAGTGTGTGTATGTGTGTGTGTGTGTAATATATATATATATATATATATATATATATATATATATATATATATATATATATATATATATATATATATATATATATATATATATATATATATATATATATATATAATATTACACACACATGTATGTTGCGATATTTAAGTCCAACAACGGCCAGGGTTTTTTGGCCCGCTGAATACCTTGGTCCAAAGCGGCCCAGCTCGGGCTAGAGGAGTGGTTACGAACAAAGGTGGAGTTTATCTGAGTCTCTGGAGACTGCAGCACCAGGGGCGCAGATGATTTCATATACCAGCTAACATCAACATTAAAGACTTTTACAATTATTTTAGCTCAAAGCTCACTTTCAGAGAGCAGCGAGTGTTTGAAATAACTAATGTTTGTGATCCGATGTGGATTCTGATCACTGTATAAGGCAGAAATAGTGATGCAAAAGACTATTTGCACTAATCATTACCATAGTAAATAAATACGACCGCTTAAAGAAATCAGACAAATCATATAAGCTGTCACAATCGTATATTTATTTTATCTGTCAGTAAAATAGGTCTCGTCTCTTTTTACCGGACTGTCTTCTATCCATATTTAGCTTTGCATTTAAAATAAAGCAACTCCAGTTTTTCGAGAGCTTCCTTTGTTTATCTGACTGAAAATATAACTGTATTGGACTGTCACTGGAGAGAGTGCTAAAGCTCCTCAATGTATCGTTCTCTAAATGTTATGTAGGGCTACTGTCAAATAAAGAGAAACAGACGCGACTGAATAAGTATGCATCATCTTTCTTTAGTGAAATAAGTGACTAATGCGCAATCTCGACACAAATTCATTATGATCAATGTATCACTTATTATCTTAAATCTGTGGTAAAACATTGATGCTTGGGTTTTAAATCTTTAAATATAAACAACAAAAATGCCAACAAACGGCCGCTTTTATCATGTTGGTTTTGCAATCTCGCTAGTTTCCATTTAGTTTTCTGATAAAACTTCCATTTGTTGGTGAAATGTGTTTGTGTGACTTTGTTCCAGAGAGGCGTGTTTAGTGAAGCGCTGCGGAGCTTCTAGCCTGACAGTGGAAACGCAGCGTGGTTTTGGGCTTGGTGTTACAGGTCCGAGGTCATTAGCCCAGCCCGGCCCATTGAAAGACCTGACCTGGCTCGCACTAGCTTGACAGTGGAAACACGGTTATTGATGAGCTGTCATCAGGCCATTGAAGATCTTGTGTTAATAGTTTTTTTGGTTTTTTTTTTTTGATTTTTTTATTATTATTATTATTTTAATTGATCATTTATTATAGTTGCACTTGTAAGTTGTAATGTAATTGGCTGTATAAAATAGACACATAATGTTAATATATCAGTTGCAGGCCCCTGAATCTAATAAAATTGTAATTGTATCGCAGCATATTTTAAAGTGCCCCTATTATGGTTTTTCAAATATCCCCTTTCATGCAGTGTGTAATATAGCTGTTTGTGAATGTAAACGTTCTGCAAAGTTGTAAATTCGAAAGTGCACAATAAATAAAGTTATTGTCTCCCAAAAGAAAGAATCAACTCTGAACCGCCTAAACGAGTCGTTTTTAATTAGAATCTCACTGTGAGACAGGTCTACGTCAATAGAAAAGACATTTGCAGAATACCCGCCTATGTTTTATGTTGTCTGATGAAACGTCTGATTTATACCCCTAATCATTTCCATGTTATTCAGAGTTTTGGACCTAAACAGTATACACTCACCTAAAGGATTATTAGGAACACCATACTAATACTGTGTTTGCCCCCCCCCATGCGTTTTAAAGCCATATCACTCTCAACCTTACAGTCTATGCTCTCAACTTGAGCACACACACCCCCGACGCATGCGCACAGAGAGCTGGATGTCGGCGCGTCTGTGAGTAGGCTATTAAACTAGACTAGTTCTCTTTCATGTGTTATTGCGATTAAACTGTCAAGTGCACACAAGGTTATGTCAGAAACACACAAAGTTCACATGAAAACAGTTGGTTATATCTGTGCAGGTATGTAGTTTATAAATTGATTTTATTTTTTAAAATATTAAAAAAAACAAAAAAACAAATGCTTGATCAAGGGCCCGGCCCGGCCCGATGATAGTGGCGGGAAATATCGGCCCGACCCGGCCCGCAGCAGGGCAGAGAATCTAAACTCTAGTCCATACTAAGCCTTTCTAAATAGGGTGACCTCTAAAAAAATTATCAGCCAGACTATTTCATGTCTGTTGCTTGACACAACTACCTGATCCAGTAGTTGATGCAAGCTTTCACAAATGTACTTGCTGTAGGATGCACTGCTTCATTGGATGCTGATCTAGGTTCAGACTTTCCCAAGGTGATGATCTTATGTTGAGTCTACAAAACAAAGCTGTTCAGATATGCAGCTTCTCACTGAAATACTTTGGAGTGTTGTTCCTTGGACATTATGCAGGGTTACACAGCTATGGCAATTTTAGACCAAACCCCAGGTCAGGTTACCAAATGTCAGGCATGGCTAAACTGATAACAAGGCTGTCTGAAATTGGTTTGAACTGCTTGGCTGAGCAGGCTTAAAGGGTTAGTTCACCCAAAAAAATAAAATTATCCCATTATTTACTAACCCTTAAGCCATCCTAGGTGTATATGACTTTCTTCTTTCAGACGAATGCAATCGGAGATATATTAAATAATGTCCTGGCTGTTCCAATCTTTATAATGGCAGTGAATGGAGGATTAGATTTTGAAGCCCAAAAAAGTGTATCCATCCATCATAAAAGATATCCACACGGCTCCGGGGGGTTAATAAAGGCCTTCTGAAGTGAAGTGATGCGTTTGTGTAAGAAAAATTCCATATTTAAAACTTTAAAAACTAAAATAACTAGCTTCCGGCAGATGGCTTGGACAGCTATGGCTTGAGGGTGAGTAACTCAATAATTTTTATTGTTTTTTTAATTGGTTTTATTGGTAATTTTTAGGGTTGATGCCACGCCACCCGTTGCGAGCCTTGCGAGTAAGGCACACACAAATCCTAGTCTCTTCTATAGTTAACCTAAAAAATTAGCAGGGATTGCTCTGTAAATTAAATTGAGAATATAACTAATGCATATATGCTATTTTAAATACTGTAGTCTATGCCAGAGACTTGACGTGTTATTCTGTGAAAATTCCGTGTCAGGTAGGCTACACAAATATTGATCTTGACATTGTTAGCCTCTTGTCTTTTTTACATGTCTTACACTGTACATTTAACTCAAAATATTAAGAAAACAGCCCTTATTAATGAATTATTAGTAGCCTATTGTAGTGTCTCAGGAAATCTTGCTCATTCTCACATAGCTCTTCTGTGGCTACTGCACTGAAGCGGCAGTTTAAGATAAACCCAGACTTCACTTAACGGCAAATAACTTTTGTCTGGTTAATACTTTTTTAAAGACAATTGCCCATAATGTCAAATCAAATGAAAGAATGAAGGTGATTCTGATAACACACATTTATTAAAACACAGAAGAACAACAAATCAAAAACAAGAAAACGGGAACAACACTCAGACCGAAACTCGGGATTTACATTTCACTTATAATTAGCAACACAATTAACTTTTTGTCATGCAAAGCATAGCATAGGCTACAAAATAAATTGTTATTGACATATTGTAAAGTGGTCATATGAACTACACGAATGAATGTTTAAAAAACAATATGCAAAATCAAAATTGAAAAGCTCCGTAACGGATTGCGAAAAGTGCATAAAGAAGTCTTAATATCTTTCACCATAGACCATGTTTAAATTTCGATGGTTTCTGGCAAGAAATACCAACATATTCACTTTATCTGGTTTTAATAAGCATCGGATTGGATGAGTAATTAGTTGGGTTAGTAAAATAATTAAATTATAGTTAAGTAGGAAAAAATATTTATGTAAAGAGATATTTAAAATAAAAAGTGCTTGAAAGTGCACAGCTCTTCTTAAGTGGAAGAAAGCTTTTTTTTTTCTTACGTGCAACCTAGGGATGTCACAAGTACCGGTACTTCGGTACCAAGTCAGTACTAAAATTTTAAAGATGTGACGATACCAGCATTTCTGTAATACCGGTAGTACTAACTCCCGAGTATATTCAGTACCCGCAGCTGCATTCAGTCGCTTACGCTCCAGACTGTAGCCGAATATATACTTGTCTGTGAATATTAAACTGCAAAATACTATTTAAATATTACTCCTGCAAATTCTGCGTCTCTGTGTGGATGACGGGCACTGAGGCATGGGCGCGCACACACACTCGTGACACTGGCTCGCTGTCTTTGTTGTCTCTGCCATGTGTCACTATAGGAGGACACGAATGCATAAACCGTCACTTCATGAGAATTTCCCGTTTCACTTGAGAAAACTGTCATATCATGAACACAGACACTCAAATATCTTCACGGCAACCCGTCAAAATAAAAGTTTGGTTTAACATGAATAAATTGACTTAGCTATTTCAGGAGATTTAGCTGTCTCTATGTAATATTACGTCTCTACTAATAATAATAATTATGCCTAGATCGTTGCTTATTTTTCACTTGATCTTTTTTTATAAACAATGTTTACTTTTAAACAGCATACAGCCTTTAAATGTTTATGTATTATTTACTTATAATGATTATCATCATAAATAATAAACTCATTGAATTTGATTAAAATAAAAAAAAAGCTTTTTTCAGGTACCGAAATTGGTACCGAGTACCGTAACATTTTTATGGTGTTGGTACAGACTACTGGAACTTTTTTTCTCCTAACGTGCGACCTATTGGAAAGCGCGCATGAGTCATTAGTTGGATTAGTAAAATAACGAAATTATAGTTAAGTAGAAAATAGTATTTATGTAAAGAGATATATAGTAAAATACCACCCCAATGTTGACGATATCATCGTCCATCGCAATGTTTTACTGTAAACATAGTCAACTGCCAATTTAGGGGACATCGCCCAAACCTAGTAATTTTAATAAACTACATTTTTATAGTATATTTGAAGGTTATAAATGAATGAGTTTTTTGACCTTGATGCATGTAAACCTATTGTAGGACACTTCCAAAACAAAATTAGGAACCTTTAAAATAGCATAATATGGGAGAATGTAATAGCCGTGGAATAACATTGGAACTGAATGCTTTAAGATTTGACAGAACTGTAATTCGGTTTTGGTTTCTTTAATTGTGTTGTGAGAACAAATAATAATACAGTCCTGTGTTGAACGTTCATTTGGTCATAGCATTTATATTAAGTCATAAATCTAGATAAATGTAGGTTTGGCCATAATACTAGTAAAGTAATAATACTGAATGATTAAGTAATTTTACTTTAGAAAGATTAAATAATTATTTATAGCTTTCACCTATAGTTATGGTAGTCTATGATTAATATGGCATTTTAAAAGAATAGTTCACCCTAAAAATAAAAATCATATCACACGATGTTTTGAGTATTTTTTTTAAAGCTGTCCCTTTAAGATTAGCCTGTAACAGAAGTCGTCTCCTGGAGGAGTTAGTTACTGTATTGAATTGCTATTCTGAATTACACCTTCACCACTTCACTATTCATTAATTGATGAGGACATCTGTCAACCACCACCTAACTGCTATTGTGAATTTAACATCCTCCTCCTTTATTTTCACCCATCTCCATTTGCAGAGTCACCTCTCTGTTGTGATTGTGTAGTTAAAAATGAACAATGTCATTGTCAGACTGGTTAAGTTAGAAAATCAAGATCCCATGACATCAAAGGTTTTTATCAGAATAAAAAGTGTGCAGGTGCACAGTTCAGTTATGATATTATCACTGTGTACATGCTTGTTTTGTGGTGTGGTTTCATGATGTAGTTTGCAATACCCAGCCCTAATGTGTGCACACACAAAGACAGAAAGCCTTGAGACTTTGCAAATATCTCGACGTTTGCATAACATTTGATAGTGAAAGCTTATGTGATGTCATCTCAACAACTAAGTTGTGTTCGGCTAACAAACAGAAACTGGTTGAGGATTACCCTACAGATCAGGGGTGTTTCCTCCGACGAGGCAATTGAATGAGAAAATAATTCATATTACAAAAATAAAACGATGCTAATATTACAAAATGTGACATTAAAAAGTGTATAAAGAACATGTTTTTCTAAAGTAACACTGCAACAGGGACACTCGCAGGTAAAGTTACAGCTGGAGTCTGCGTCTCGCTTGCCTCCACTGAGCCCATTAAGTTTTAACAGACCCCCTAAAGCATGCGGTGACTTTGGTGGGGGGTAATAAAAAAAATGGTGGAAAGTCACATGAGAGGAGGCAATGCTTCTATCGCGCTATGATTGGATGTGATTGGTTAATGCGATAAATCCCGCCTCTTGTTCTGCGCGTTTGCAAATCAGTCTGAGTGAATAAAATAATGCCGTTAATGGGAAGACAAATTAAAAAGCAAGTAAACAACTCATCCACTTGTCACCGCTTTGTCATGTCAAAATCAGACTTGAAATGGCCTGAAAACATGATGACTGTGGGGGTTTTTTTTGTGAGCAAACAGCTTAGTGACATTAAGGTAATTTAGTAAGGTAGTAAGGTAATTTAGGTACATCTTTGTGTCTGTGACCAGTGTTTACCGAGCATTAGTGCTGGGCGGTATACCAGTTCATACCGAATACCGGTGTTTTGTTTTGTTATGATATGAGTTTTTATTATACCGGTATAAGTAGGGCTGAACAATAATTCAATATCACTATATATCACGATTATAATTTTTTTCAATAACTGTGATATGATTTTTAAACTCATTTCCGATATTTCGATATACATTACAGCATTTCTCACTGACTGACGTTCAGCGCCCCGCAGCTGTCAGAAAGAGCAGAAGACGATTGGCTACTTGCATATACCACAGACACGCAGACAGTGCTCTGCAGTAGTACACTATTAAGATCCAACGCGGCATGGATCTTAGTTTTAGCTACAAAATGAATAACGTTACCCCTGACCGCAATACAAATGTGACTGAACGAGCTTCTCCGTCAAGCGATCTGTCTAGTTATTTCAGTTCAACTCAACAGATGAGCAGCGTGCCTATATTTGACGTATAAACTCTAGTGCTAAGAGCGCTAGCTGTTTCACACGCACGCACACACACAAAGAGAGAGAGTCTTAAATACCACGCAGAATCGACGCGCTACATGTAAACGATATTCTTTGTTGTATTTTCCTGTCAAATAGAAGCTGTTTCTCCAATAGTGGGCAGGACTAATGCGCAAACGGCAATCTCAATGGCTAACGCTCATCTATTACCGTCCCTGTTTTGATTTCAGCAAATCAGTTCAGCAAATCAGTTCAGCAATCACACAACGTGATTTAATATTCATGAACCCAGCAGCTGATCAATCCCAGCGCGTTGTATTATTGTAGATAATTGTTATTAATAGTAGAATTAGTAGTAGTATTATTATCTTATTAATAATTAATTAATAATTATTAATAATTAATATGATCTATTACTATTATATTTTTTTTTTACAGAAACACTGAATGACCAACAATATCTTAAGCACCACCACCAGTCCTAAGTTCAGTTAAAATGACAAAGATGCATTGATTCGTGTGTATGTGTGTGTGTATATATGTGTGTGTGTGTATATGTGTGTGTGTGTGTATATATATATACACACACTCACCTAAAGGATTATTAGGAACACCATACTAATACTGTGTTTGACCCCCTTTCGCCTTCAGAACTGCCTTAATTCTACGTGGCATTGATTCAACAAGGTGCTGAAAGCATTCTTTAGAAATGTTGGCCCATATTGATAGGATAGTATCTTGCAGTTGATGGAGATTTTTTGGGATGCACATCCAGGGCACGAAGCTCCCGTTCCACCACATCCCAAAGATTGGGTTGAGATCTGGTGACTGTGGGGGCCATTTTAGTACAGTGAACTCATTGTCATGTTCAAGAAACCAATTTGAAATGATTCGAGCTTTGTGACATGGTGCATTATCCTGCTGGAAGTAGCCATCAGAGGATGGGTACATGGTGGTCATAAAGGGATGGACATGGTCAGAAACAATGCTCAGGTAGGCCGTGGCATTTAAACGATGCCCAATTGGCACTAAGGGGCCTAAAGTGTGCCAAGAAAACATCCCCCACACCATTACACCACCACCACCAGCCTGCACAGTGGTAACAAGGCATGATGGATCCATGTTATCATTCTGTTTACGCCAAATTCTGACTTTACCATCTGAATGTCTCAACAGAAATCGAGACTCATCAGACCAGGCAACATTTTTCCAGTCTTCAACTGTCCAATTTTGGTGAGCTCGTGCAAATTGTAGCCTCTTTTTCCTATTTGTAGTGAAGATGAGTGGTACCCGGTGGGGTCTTCTGCTGTTGTAGCCCATCCGCCTCAAGGTTGTGCGTGTTGTGGCTTCACAAATGCTTTGCTGCATACCTCGGTTGTAACGAGTAGTTATTTCAGTCAAAGTTGCTCTTCTATCAGCTTGAATCAGTCGGCCCATTCTCCTCTGACCTCTAGCATCAACAAGGCATTTTCGCCCACAGGACTGCCGCATACTGGATGTTTTTCCCTTTTCACACCATTCTTTGTAAACTCTAGAAATGGTTGTGCGTGAAAATCCCAGTAACTGAGCAGATTGTGAAATACTCAAACCGGCCCGTCTGGCACCAACAACCATGCCACTCTCAAAATTGCTTAAATCACCTTTCTTTCCCATTCTGACATTCAGTTTGGAGTTCAGGAGATTGTCTTGATCAGGACCACACCCCTAAATGCATTGAAGCAACTGCCATGTGATTGGTTGATTAGATAATTGCATTAATGATAAATTGAACAGGTGTTCCTAATAATCCTTTAGGTGAGTGTATATTTCTTAAATGTATGCATTGTGCGTATTTATATATACTTAATTATACACAGTACACACACATATTATGTAAACACAAACATTTATTTTGATAAATCAATTTGACAGCACTAATATAAATAAAATAGTATATCAGTAAAAACTAAAAATCAATCAATTATAAAATACACTATCCAACAGTGATTTATATTGCATTCTACTTTTGTTTTAATCTATATTAAGAATAATATAATCAGCCTATGTTATAGTTTAAAGATATTAATATTAATAAAGTGTGAGCCTTATGTTTATTTGATGTGATTTCACATTTCTTGTTTGTATAAAGGCTAAATACGAATAAAAGGTGAACATTCATTTATTTGTACGGTTTTTATTTCTAAAATATTGTATCGTTTTATAGGAGGAGGTTTCATAGACTTGGCAAATGCATTTTTCAGAAGTTTGTAGGTACAGACATCCGTTGTGGGCGTTCTTGGCAGTTTTTCTGAGGCTCTTATATAGTTCATATCGGTATCGGAATTATATCGTATCGACCGAAATTAAGAAATATATCGTGATATAAATTTTGGCCATATCGTCCAGCCCTAGTTTGTCGCTTAAAAAAACGTTCGGAACATGGCGCAGCATGACACTGTTTGAGAGGGGTCCCTTTACAGAGTGAGATCGCATTACAGTGGAGAATTCAAACAACATGCGGCGCACGCGAGAGCAGTTTCTGCGCGGAGCAACGCGATGAGTTTAACAACGCTCACCATGTCGATCATAGATCAGATACAGACCAGAGTGAGCGCATTTAAGTTTTTTTTTTTTATGGACATATTTCATATACTCTAGTGCTCCTAAACATGAACCAGCCCTGTGTATGCACACATATTTAATCACGTCTTCCTCAAATGAAATATATGTGCAAATAAGGACACTGATACAGCTATACGTCTAATCATGAACGTGATGACACAATGGATTATTCTGATACACTGAAGACAATGATGTAGACCGAAAATTCAAAGATGAATGGGCAAAAAAGTAACTGTTTATTCTTTCTGTGTTAAACTGACGTGTCATTTGTTCAGACTAGTGCTATTATTGGTTGTTGTCTCCCCACAGCATCATTTTGTGGGGCCTTGCAAACCTGTATTAATCCTAGAGTGCAAATTTTCTACAATATTCAGTTATCATGACAATGAAATATTACATTCTAAGTCAATCTATGCAGTATTTAGTAAAATGTGGTCAAAACACCTGGTCATGCATGGGGGGAAAATACCGCCATATATCGCGAAACTGTTATAATTTTGAAAAATACTGTGATATACATTTTTTGGCATACCGCCCAGCACTACCGAGCATGATGACTGGTGATCCGAAAATAAGTTGACTATTAAAAAAGAATAGCTGAACATCACTTCACAAATAAAAAATGTTTAAATTGTAGTTATTATTTTGTTTTAGAACATTAATTACATTGTTATTGTGAAAATACAAAATAATTGTATTTTCTTTCTTTCTTTTTTGATGTAATTGTAAAGTTATTTATTTAACCAGGAAAATGTGACAACCTTAAGTGTAACTTCGACCTGAATTTACAATTCTTAATTATGATGCAAATTAGTTATTTAAACTTGTATGCTTTCTGTAAACAGTCTTTTTTATTTAATTTCCACTTTATATTGTGACCAAGCCTTTTTCATTTTCACACACAACTTAAAGAATTATATAAGCTGAAAAGTTCTCATTGTTTAAATAAATAGGCACATTAATTACCAAATTTGTTGTTCATGTCAACCCTACTATTTAAAATCTGCTGCAGTCTTTTTTTTGCTCAGAATTTTAAAAAAAAATTCTCTTTTGTTCTTTTCAGGTGGAGTTTATTTCCACTCTCCCAGCACACCCACTGGAAGCCCATCATTGAATGAGTGCATGCTAACTCTGTTTGTGAGTGTGCATATGGTCCGCTGAAAGAGAAGGTAACTCCTCAGAGTCAGAAAAGGAAGTGTAAGCATGGCTCAAGGCACTCCCTTGAGGCCACGTCCCCCTGAGTTCCTTATGTAATGCTGCCTCATCTGCTAATAGACATCAGCTGGGCCTGATACACATTCAAACACGCATAAGGAAGTCCCTGAACTGTTGAACCAAGGGAGAAGCTGAACTCTTGTCCATTGTTTTTCTCTTTGAACCCCTCCTCCCTCTATCCCCGCATAAGCACCTGTGCATCCTGGGATTCCTCCGAGCTCCAACGTTTTCATTTTTCATTCACAGAATTGCTCTACTGACCCGGATCAATTCCCAGGAGTGTTGAGGTGTGTGCGAGCAAAGTGCTGCTTTTTTCACCTGTTTTTATCTCTGTGCAAGCTCCATTAAGAGAGGTGTTTTTTTCCCCACCATTCCCTTCATTTTATGCCTCTTGTCGCAAAGAGCGAGAATTTAATCAAATCGGCCATGCAGGTGTAAGCCTGTTTACTTGTGAAGATACTGATCTGTTCTTAAAAAGTAACCTGTGGATCAGCAATGCTTCGACTCAGGAGAGAGACACACGAGGATCCATTTCTTAAAGTGCAGTGTAGCACATGTTGGTTGAAATGAAGGAGAGACATTTTTATATTTTCTGATAGTGTGGATGGTGGGGGGAAATTGTCAACAGTGTCAACATTCCTTCATTGTTGTTGCTCCCTTCAAAACTGAACTACCCCAAAACTGAGAGAAATCCTCCTGTCCCTCTCTTTGCGGTTTCATTTTTATTTGTATTTTGGTGATTTGTTTTTTTTTAACTCCCATTCACAGCAGAAGAAAACAAATTGGCACCTTTAGAAATCCTTAAGTGACTACAGTGCAAAACATCAAACTCAAATAAAATATATTGTTAGCATGTTAAATATTTGTTAGCATCAAAAAAAGAAAACAAGTTCATACACATTACTCTCCTCTACCTCTTATCTCATACAGTACCACCAAATCTTTCTCATAATTTTCACATTTTTGGTTACATTTTAAAGCACCATTTAGATGGTTGAAGTGTTTAGAGATTTGAATTCTTTTATATATTTTTTTTCAAAGCAATTCCCAAATTCCAGTCATTTTTCTTGGCATTTTATAGACTTCTTTTCCTAAGCCTTTTAAGTTTGCGTTTTCAATAATTATTTTACATGACCAAAAAAGTAATATGTAGACTTGACAAGTTTTTGTTCAGTGATTGGCTTTATACATTTATTAATTTATAAGCATCCAAACATCAGAAACTTTAATTCAAGAATTTGCTAAAAACCCAAAATTTCTTCAGTTTAAAACTGTTTTTAACCTTTTTTTTTTTTTTTAAATAATTTTTTTACTTTCTCCATCTCTCATTTAAGGATTTCTTTTTTGTACTGTTGAAACTATGCTCATCTTGTGGCCTTTTTTTATAATGGTAAAAGGACAGCAACTTCTCCCTTAGTCTTTCTTTAAACGTTTGTGCTGTCTCAACACAAACCCACTCCCAAACGGATAATTTTCCGGGGCGCGCTGCCATCCTGCCCTGTGGGTGATGCCGAGCGGCAGCATGAGTGGGGGTGTGTCTGGACCCACTTCCCCACCCCATCCCACCGTTCCATCCAGACCTCTCCGCCCTAGTCGCTACGTGCCGGTCTCTGCGGCAACTGCCTTCTTGGTTGGAGCAACCACACTCTTCTTCTGCTTTACGTGAGTACACAAGCACATTTACTAACACTTGCTGCAATCATTTATGATGGATGAGTCAACACGTACTGGTGAATAACAGTCTGCACTATAGAGTGAATAATGGCATGTTTTACCACATTTTTCTACATTGAACTGACTTTCACTGGTACAGTTCACTAAAATATTTGTATATTCGCAGGGCTCCTGACTGTGAGCAAATGGTTACATTTTGTGCACAACTGATAAGAGCTGCTATTTCTGTTGCATATGAGTAACCTCAAACGGCAAACAAAACGGAAGTGCGCTACTCGTTTGAGCTGCCCGACTCAAACCGTTTATCAGCTCGGACCAATAATAGACATGCAGTGTGAGTTCAGAATATGTACTCGTGGGGCGATCTTTGATCACGTAACACCATTACTACGCAGCGCTGGGAAATCCAGTGAGAAAGCATTTAAATTTGCCGCAGATTTAATAACATTGTTGCGAGATCTAGTGAGACACAATCAAATTCAGCGCAGAACTATATAAACCATATCAGATTGAACAGCACTGAACCTGGAATCCAGGAATAACATTGTGCCATGCTTTCCAGTCCTCAAATCACCAACATTCACCGTTCAAAGCTCTAAATATGAATAATTGCATTGCAGGTCGATTTAAGGTGTACCCCTATATTTTCTGCTTGTGTTCCTAAATTTTTCAGTAAGGGCCTTCAGTGCTCCTAGTAGGGTTGGGCGATGTCTACCAAATTGGCATCGGACTATGTCTACTATGAAACATTGTGATGGACAATGACATCGGGGTGATGATGCCCTATCATGGACCATCACGAATGACAGGGTGTTCTAAAAACGCGGCGCTCCAAGGTCAAATCAGTTCAACTTTTAAAAAACATGTCCCGAGACCTTGCGTTTTTTCCCCATATTCCACTGCCCGACTGACAGGACTCTCTGATCTCTCCTTATGTTATAGATCAAGATAAAGGTCATTTATAAAGGTTTTTAAATGACAAAACACACTCACTTACATGTATTTAAGAATAGGAATATAAGATAGATGATGACATGTTAAGCAAGTTTGTGAATATTTTGGATAAAAAAAGGAAAAAATAAATAAAAGCATCTGTCATACAGCGCTGTTTTGGCTGATGTGACAAGCGTGACGCGTTGCCATGGAAACAATATCACAATGCCAGCTCAACATCGCAATGTCTGCCAGCCATCGGCGATGGACGATTGCATCGACTATCGGCCCAACCCTAGCTCCTATTAAAAAAAAGTTAGTCTGGAGCCCTAATTTTACAACACAGCATTATCTTCACTTTCTAGTAGCTTGACTGCTGCTCACACAAGCTGGATGAAAACTACAATGGACTACTGTTATAACACTGTTATAACATTTAAATCTCTTCCTTATTCCACATCAGGGATGTACATGTATTAAAACATATAATTAATTTATAATGTTAAAATCACATTATAAGGATTGATATGAACCGAGTGAAAATGCCGCTATGTTGATGAATGGAATTACATTCGTCATTACAAAGATGGATCTATAAACTATTACACCTGTCCCAAAAGTGTTCAAATGAGCAACAACGGACCTACTGAGAGAATACATTGTTATATAAAGACGTTATGATGTTGAAAAGTGATGTTTGAGCTATTCATTTTTTTTTTTTTTTCAGTCCCTCGCTCCTGATAAACTGCAGTGCGAACAATGTGCAATGTCTCATTGCAAAATTAAATGAAGTGTTAGGAGACACTCAATGCCAAATAAGACGAAAAATTCTACACAGCATTTACTACACATAAGAAAAACAGCGGCACTCAAAAATGTAATGTTTTTGCAGACATGCATGTTCAAATAAACATTTTAAATAGTGTACCTGGCAGACATACAACTTTATAAACGGTGCTACCGTATATGCAATATTATTGTTTAAAAAATACAGTGGCTTCAGCAGTTTTTTTGAAGCTTTAGTATCATGATACTACGGTAGTACTGGCATACAGTGCAGTGTGAACGTTCACACCCTAGTGTGAACGTTCACACCCTAGTGTGAACTGCCTCTTACTGATGTTATTCCTGTTCATTGGAGAATGAGGGGTGACACAACATGCACTTCTCTTGATACCATCAAATACTAAATACAAGTTATATTGCTTTCTGGGTATCTTTTATCTCTGCTATAACCAACAACATTATACAAGTTAGTTTCTGTAAATTTCTTTCTAAAACTATCTAAACAGGAGTTCCATAAATTCATATTAGAAAATAGCAAAAGCTTGTCTGATGATGACACTGTCACTTTTTAACATTTAAATGAGCCAGATCTGAGAATGTCTCAGTATTAAAATAACTGGAGTATTTTTTTTAAATTGTTGACAGCCTAATTCTAAGGGATGCCTTCTAATAATATCCTCAGTTCAGAATGTGTTAATGTTTAATACAGCGGGCTGTCTTGAATGTCAGAAGGATTTTTCACACAGCTTAGAATATCAGAATTTACCTTGGCTGTACTGTTAAAAGGCTTTTTTGCTTATGAATAATCAATATTTAATCATCTATATTTTACTTAAATTAGGAATCTTTGCTTCCTAATTCATGTCTTGGATGAGGCAATATCAAAGACTTTTTCTCTTTTCCTGGTCAGGATTTATACATTTGAAAAAGTACATAGTTAACCAATCTAATACAGCATTTCTGGTCTTAGGAGTCACTGTGTACACTAAATTGTAAGTCACATCGGTAGCAAAGTTACAAGAAAATACCAGAGCAGACATGCATGAGACTTATGTAGTTTTATTTACAGCAAAACCCTCTCCAAAGTCCTCTGCTAGGAGTCAATAGATTGACCTATTGACACTAGCCTGGTTTCCATTACAGATTTGACCAAACCTTTTGCGATATTTTCTAAATGTCAATAAAAAACTATTGCGAAATGACAGCGTTTCCATTAACCAGTGTTTTGCGACTAAAACTTAATTTTTTCCCTCTCGCAATAAGTCATTCCAAAAATCATGGCAATGGATGTTTGTAGGTTTACATATATCGCAGTCACCGCACTAGTTTTTAATCAAAGGAGATGTAGGCGTGTTATCCAAGCATTAATGGCAAGGGAGCGGCCACGTATGAGGTGTTTCTCCCTCATATCTGGTCCATGGTCTTGATAAATTGTGGCTCCTTATTGATGCACAGAATGGCTTGTGTCTACATAAACCGATTAGTTATGTGGGGTTATGCAGCATCTGCATTTAAAGCTCAGTTAGAGGCGTTTTCTTTTGTTTAAGTTGAGAAATCACAATAACTTCCTGTTGACTTCTTGTGCCCTGGATTTTGTAAGTCGTGACCTGTGAATACAACAGATACATAGTCATCATGCCAAAAAGAGTCCTTTCAGTTGGCACACAAGAGGAAATATGGGGGGATCAGATGCTGTGTCATGTCTGTTCATTCTTGTCATTTGCCCCTTCTGATCCCTCTTTTCTCACCAACCCCTCAGATTAACATTGAAAGGCAATGAAAATAGGCCAACATCTGTCATTAAGTGCCACCTTCCTTTCTTATTCTTTTTCTTCATTTCTCTCTCCTTCCTTTTTTGTCTTCCTACATTGCACATTTGTGGTAACCTTGTAAAATTGTGTGCTTATCTGCATTTGTTTATATCTCTTGCGTAGTAGTAGTAAAACATGCTACTATAACATAGTCCCTAAATTAAGAAAAAATTACTTACAATATGAAGAATTTTTTTTCTTTTAAATTAGTGCTTAGGTTCAATAATTTCACTTTAATGGAAATAAAAAGGTTATTAGTCAGTTATTTTCAAAAATGTCACTTTAGTCAATTCATTGGTATTTGATTGTCACATGGGGAGTCCATGTATGCTTTTTTTTGCAAAAAGTCCACCTCTTTGGACAAGACATTAAACCATTACAAAGAGCTGTTCTTTAAAGTGGGTTATGTCTGTTTCTGTCAGAGTTACAGCAGCACACGAAACACTGTTGTGTTTATGTGCTACTCGCGTAACCCTGTCATTGCACTGTAACGATTTTCTTTAGCCTCAGAACGGGCAGAATTATGAGTTTGACGACGTTTCCTTTTGCCAGTGACTGAAACTACCACAGGTTCATCCATTTAATCATACTCCTCCATCTTGTTTAGTTAATAATCTCTTTAAACAGGATAAAAACTTGCAGCTTGACAATTGAAAGCTGGCTCATAAGTACGCCGTCATTCATCTTGAAAATCATATGATTCGTTTCGCGTCTTTAGATTGGTTCTGTGAACTTGGAGGCTTTTGCTGGCAAAGGGAAGTGGCGTTTAGAGGTTTCTGCCAACGAACCAGTATTTCTGAATGGGCTGAGGAAGCAAAAGTATTTGTTGAACGTATATTAATGTGAGGAGAGCATTTGCACAATATTATCTCATTTTTGGCGGAGGTGGTGTTTAGCGGCTTTTGCATCTGAAGTCTTCATATATAGAAGCATACATGATATGTATGATTTGTTTCATCCTGTGTCTCATTCATGCCTTTCTTTCTTTCAGGTGCCCTTGGCTTTCAGAGCAGTTTTCTGTTGCTGTGCCGATATACAATGGCATTATGTTTCTGTTTGTTTTGGCCAACTTCTGTATGGCCACCTTTATGGATCCTGGCATCTTCCCCAGAGGTAGTGAAACAATCTTTGATATGATGTGTCTGTGTGCTTAAGTATACAGCTGTAGTAGAACGTGGGCTTGGTGGCTTCCTTATTGGAGAAACAAACCACTTTTTAACTCACCTGTTCATTAAGAGACTGCTTGAGAGCAGACAGTTCAGGAATTGCACTGAATTGAAGCAGTATATTTTTCTTCATTAAATTGCTCCTAAGTTTCTTTTAATGAACTGACCTTGGTGTAGTAAACTTCAGCTAACATTAAAGCGGTGTTGTTAGTAACTAAAAGTATAGTTTTTATTCATTTAAATAAACTGGAATATTCAACAACGGAGAAAAAAGTACATCTGCAGCTAATTTGGCTATTGGTTATTTTCTCTGCCTATGTGGCCTTTGTGATGTCACTCAGAAAGACCATTTTTATTCATTTGAAGTAACGTGCACTGATGAATTGTGCACAATACACAACATGTAAGGAAAACCGTAGTGTCATAAAGTAAACAGGTAGTAAATTTGATTACATGTTGACTTTTAAAGCAGGAAGTTAATAAAATACAAGTGTAATTTTATCCACTGAGGAAGGTATGTTTAACTCTGTGTGTGTTTATTTGTGTGTTGTAGCTGAGGAGGATGAAGATAAAGAGGATGATTTCCGGGCTCCTCTCTATAAGACTGTGGAGATTCGAGGCATTCAAGTGCGGATGAAGTGGTGCTCCACCTGCCGTTTCTACAGACCCCCACGTTGCTCACACTGCTCCGTGTGCGACAACTGTGTGGAGGTACACATATATACACACACACATATGCCTTATTCTAGTAAATGTGTTCAGCCTTGACCCCAATATGTGCATTGAATAAGCACATGACATTACAATACATAGCAATTTCATTTACATGCAAATGTGACATCTTTGCATTTATTTTTTACTCGTTTTTTTTTCTTTAAGGGTCAATCTTTATCATTAATCAGTCTTTCCACTCTTGCTCTGACTAATGCTTTACAGTCTAAACCAATCGATTTGTGTTAATTAAGTAGAGAAATGTGCATGCTTTGGACAGTCTTAAGCTTTTCTCTCTCTTCCTCTCTCTCTCTCGCACTATTATAATTCACACACTCACAATTTGTTCTCTCTCTGCAGGATTTTGATCATCACTGTCCGTGGGTTAACAACTGTATTGGCCGGAGGAACTACCGTTACTTTTTCCTGTTCCTGCTTTCTTTGACGGCTCACATAATGGGCGTGTTTGGCTTCGGCCTGCTCTTCATTCTCTACCACACCCAGCAGCTGGACAGAGTGCATTCGGCTGTCACGTATCCTCAAACAATTGTTTGATTTTTATCTGTGCTCACGGCAAACATTTGAGGAAAAATTCAGCACAGTAATCTGACTCTGTGCGGTGTCTTTAGATTGAGAGCTTTACTTGTTACAAATTGTAATGTCCCTTACTTTTTCCTCCTTGACTTTTTATCAGTATGGCTGTCATGTGTGTCGCGGGGCTTTTCTTCATCCCAGTAGCAGGCCTCACTGGTTTCCATGTCGTTCTGGTGGCAAGAGGCAGGACCACCAATGAGCAGGTTGTGACGTGCAATCTTAATCTTATGCTGCCGTGTTTGTTTGTTTTCCTGTCAATAATCATGTTGGTGGTGGTGAACTGGGATTAACATTCCTATTAAGCAGTTTAATAATCCTACAAAATATGACCTTCTCTCAGCCCTCCTCCTTTAGATTGTAATCTCGTCGTAATCCTCTTCCCAAATCATTTTGCTGCTTTCTTTCTGCCCAACTCTCCTCCTCTTTGTGTGGACCACATGTGCACACTTTTGTATCTTATTGTCTCACTATTTTTCTCTAGTGCCTCTCTTTTTCATCCTTTTTTATTTGTAAAATGTTTTTAAAACTAAAGCCAGACTGACAAATAACTGATAATGTAACCTTTTAAGGTTATGGTTTAATTGTCAACTCCCTGTATGTAGGTGACAGGGAAGTTCAGGGGAGGTGTGAACCCCTTCACAAACGGCTGCTTCAGGAACGTCTCACATGTTCTGTGCAGCTCACAGGCACCCAGGTATGTCTTCAACTACATTCATAACTTTGAGCTGTATGTTGTATTTTCTGATTGAGGTTTTAACTCGGTGTTGTATTCAGGTATCTGGGTAGAAAAAGGAAGGCTCAGACAGTGTCTGTTCAGCCTCCTTTCCTGCGACCCCAGCTTACAGAGGCTCAACTGGCAGCCAAGGTGCTCGACAACGGAATCCAAGGAGACCTACACCGGGTAAGAAAATAATCCCATTTTACTTATTTTTTTCAGTTGCTTTAATGTTCGCATTCATTATTATTGTAATGTTATGAGACATGTGAAAATTCTGAAGGAGGGTTGGATCTTATGCTTTCAAAGCTAGCTTGCTATTGTTAGCCTCTCTACCTCTCTACCTTTATATATTTTTTTATTCGGTTTTCCAGGCCTGGAAAAGCCATGGAATCTAATGAAATTGTATTTTTGTATAGGGCAAAACGCTGGTTGCAAGCTATAATGATGTCCAAAGTTGTTCTTTTTAATAAATTGATCAAACAGAATCACAAATCGTTTTAAGGAAATTATTAGGAAATGAGCCATTTTTAAACAAAAAATCCTTATCCAGTAACTTGATGGGCCATGGAAAGGTTTGAAAACCGATGAAAACGAGTCGAGGCCATGAGCATTACCTCTGCTTTTGAGATGCAGATGTTCCTGTCGCCACCAAAATCCCTAGGTCAGAGTGTGCTCTAGACTATTTTGCAAGCAACTGGCTCCAATTCCCCTCTCTGGCAGATGAATGAAAAAAATATCTGTTTGTGCCATTTACCATGTGATTGAGGACAGCTGACACAGACAGGCTTGCATTAATATGGCTGAAATGTAGACCAGCTTTTAAACTGTCAAAAATACTTTCTTGTTCGATAATGAAAGGTTGTCTCTTGATTTATGTTATTGAAGAACTACAGGAACTTTCTATTTGTTCGGACAGCTTATTACGTTTTAGACATTTTCTTAACATTGAAACCTGGAGTTATGAGGAAAATTTGTTCGCATTAATGGTTTCTAAAATGAGAGGTGCACCTTGTAGCTTACTGAGTTGTAAGCACTAATAGCGACAGGAAGGGCAAAGGTACAGTGTGACAGCGAGAGCTGCTTGATAAATTTGCTCCACTGTGCAGAAGCGGAAGGAACATATTAATAGAGATGTTCAATCACTTTTCAACCATTATCTTTAGAAGTCCTTGTCTTATTCCTCTGATAAGGTTGCTGAATCTTTTGGAGGTGTGTCTGCTGCAACTAGTTACTCATGGAAAGTTGGCATGCCAAATTGTCCAGAGCCTGAGAAAGAGCCTAAAGTGTATTTATGTTTCCACACCCAGCAACAAGTAGGGTTGCATGGTATACAAACCAAAATATTTAAAATATTACCTGACCTGCTTTTCAGCACAGTTTGGCAGTTCAAGCTATGTAACTTTGAAGCATAAATCTTTGGGTTTCACTGAATATGTATATTTTTTGTTATTAGCAGTAGTAAAGTACTAGAAGGTGATTTCGTCCCAAACTTTCAGTCTGACCCTAGTGCTAAATCAATGTTAAAAAGTGATGTGGTTCATAAAAGACTTTGTGCTCTAAAATCCCCCTCATCTTGAACCTTTTTCTTCAGCATGATGAAAAGCATTGCAGACTACATTGGTTCTGCTCCACATTTCCATTTGTTTTATATTAGATTTAGATATAACCTCAATAACAAATTTTTTGTGACTTTGGAATTGAGAAAGGCGGAGTCACGCTTTGAATCAATGTTCGGACACTCTGTCTGTGTCCTTTGCTTGTACATTTAGTGTGTTGTCAGCTTTTGTGTCGGTTTCTTTTATTTAATTAACCACTGGTGTTTTATCTTCTGCAATCTTTCAGTCTAAGAGCAGTTTGGAGATGATGGAGAGTCAATCTGCTGATGCCGAGCCTCCGCCTCCACCTAAACCAGAGCTCAGATACCCTGGGCTGTCACGAGGACCTACCGGACACTCTGAGGGTTAGAGCCAACCAGCATGACAAAATATAATATCATTCTGATTGATTTAATATCCTTCAAACACTCATAGATAATTTCTGCTTTATTTGTGCAACTCTTTTAGCGAACTTTTTAAACTTCAGATTACATTTTCAAAGTCACCATTTGACTTTTTCAAAATGTAACAGCAGTGATGTCATCATTGTCTTTTCATGCTGAATTGTGATATATTTAAAGCTGCAGTCCGTAACTTTTTTTTTTTGTTTAAAAATTATCCAGAATTATTTTTTGAGCAAGTACATAACCAGCCAATGTTCAAAACGATCTCCTTACCTTAGCCCAATTCACAACAGTAAGCTTGTAATAATGTGTTATTATTTGAGTGCTTCTGGTAGCTTTCCGCTGGAAATTCGAGCATGGCTACGTTTGTCTTTGCATCATTACATCACCTCTATATACATATAGTTATCTATCTATCTATCTATCTATCTATCTATCTATCTATCTATCTATCTGTCTATCTGTCTATCTGTCTATCTATCTAACAGTAATACACACTAAATACAGTCACGCAATGCTGATGTTGTTAACATTAACAATTTAAGAACAAAGTATAACAATAATAAGAAGTTGCACGGTTTGATGTGATATGAGCTAAGCAATTGTTCGATTTAATCACCGTTGGTACCATGATTTAATGTAATACTTTTTTTCTCAGTTGGTCAGAACAAAAGTGGTAGACATGTTACTCACTTGTTCTGATGACATTTTTCGGTGAAAATTCTTATTTTTCGGTGAAAATTCTTATTTGTCGTACTCCAAGACGTAGAATCTGTGATTCCGAAGTACAGTATCCACACTGGTGCAGTGACTGACAGCCACACATACTCCTCAAAACATTAGATTCATCCGCGCTGAGGAGCCATGCCAATGCACAACCCACAAGATAACTCCTCCTCAACTAACTGCAATAGCAGGTTTCAAACAGAGATGTCAACAAAGAGGCAAAACTTACAGATGGCAGCTTTAATCATTTAGGAATCTAGAATTAATATTTGGGATGGATTATAGTATTGCATTACCTGTTGGAATGCTGGTTTAATTTACTTAATGTGTTCCTAAAATGTGTTTAAAACTCTGAATCTGATTTCTCATGGACTTTCTTTGATTGCAGAGAGCAGTCTGTTGAATAAAGCTCCGCCCACCCCCACCATGTTCAAGTACAGACCCACCTACAGCAGCCCGGGCAAGAACCACACTGCCCTTACACATGCATATGCCAACCAGGTAACTTATCTGAGTTGATGTATGTGTTGTTTATCCAAAGTGTGTTCATTCACAGTCTATGGCGGTGATTCACTACATTTAATTTGTTGATGTGACATCATTCACATTCTTTTGCATGACTGTTATTATTTCCTTTATACCACATATTTTAAGCCTTTCTTTTTCCTCTAACATTTTATTCAATCCATTATATTGTTTTCCCCCCTGCAATTTGGTTGACTCAGTGGCTTTCAGTTGAACAGTATCAGTAAGTTTACACTGTACTTCATTGTTTGTGTGTCTGTGTGTGTTGTTGTTAATGTTCCTCTTCTTTCTCTTTTTTAATGTACATTGCATTCATTTTGTAAATGCAGCTTGTTAATGTGTCTAAATTTCTATTTAATTGTTATTGTGTTTTGATTATCCAACTATTTAGTTGATCATCATAGTAGTGATTTCATATATTTACTTTGATATCAAAGGGTAGTGTTATGCTATATAATGATGTTGTCTTTACAAAAAGACCATACTACTTTTTTAAAAGCCCACAACATATACAAAACTTTTGGCACAGATAAATATGGCCATTTTGAAACAAAATAATACATATAATCTCTCCCGTTTGTCTAATTGAACTCTAGTAGTGTTAATAAACAACTGTCATCTGTCCTCACAGAGTGGCTGTGCAAAACGTTTTGCTGGTTTTAGCTCCGGGGTTGTGTCAGTTTTGGTTCTACGGTGCTGGATTAAGATAGATTAGATGAGAAACACACCACGTGATGTGAATTTGATTGAATCTGAAAGACCAGAGGCCTCATGAATAAAACTTTAGTGAGCTTCCATTCTAATAGTCACAATAGTATAGATATAAAATAATATTTATGCTGTTCTATGCTGGTCAGGGTTGGGCTAAAGTCAGAATTTAATAATTGGCTTATGAGCTTGAATTAGGTGGGTAGCAGTATACCAGAACTGATGATAACTGTGATTGATTGATTGATTGATTGATTTTATTTATTTATTTATTTATTTATATATATATATTATTTTTATAGTAGTTCACTCAAAAATTATAATGATAATCATTTGGTTGGTCTCAGCCCCCAAAACAGGATAACACTTGGACTTTTATCAAATCACATTTCCAAGGTTTAGATTTAGATTAGATATTCATGTGCAGATACATTTATATTCTTTGAAATATGTACCTGTGAGGTAAATGGATAAAAAAAAATATCCATAGTCACTCAGCTTAACTACAGTTGACTACAATCAAATCTACAATTTCATACTAAAAAGCCAACAGGGTAAATGTCAAGCTTGCTTGTATCTTAGCTTTTATACATGAGGCCCCAGGGCTTATTCCCCTGCCAGCAAAGACCAAAAGGCAAGAAAAGATGGATGTTGTGGTCTTTTGATTTTTTTTTTTTTTTTTTTTTAAGGTTGCTAATGTGGTGTGCCTTGCTGAAACAAAAGGCAGAAATGACACACATTCAAACTCCTGTGAGAAATGACAGTGCTCTGCCCTTAGTGCTTCCAAGTTTGTTGCAAGTACTTCAGTGTTCCCTGCCTTTCCAAGCTTAGCCTCTCTGTCTGTCATATCCTGTAATGCTGGCTCTTTATTATAGCTATAGAAAACACTTTCCCAAATCATCTATCCCCAGTGGCCCACATTATCCTTACCATGCCCCTTTGAATTTGGCTTTCAGATTTCTCTTGTAACTTTATAAACTCTTCTGCTTGCTGTCTCTCTCTTGCTATCTCTGTAGATGAGCCGTGGGGACAGTCTTAAAGAGTCCTCTTCCACTCTCCTCCAGTCCAGTCAGCAGCCAGGCTATCGCTCTGAGCCCAGTCTGGATGGGCGTGAGGGGGGCGGAGTGGAGCGAAGTGGGGCCGAGCGAACAGGTGGGGGCCCTGGAGGACCTCCAGGCTCAGGGATCCCAGGATACTCCCTAGGAGGGCGCTCGTACCCTTCCTTCTCTGATCCTACGGTGCTTGCTGGAGGGGCCTCACGGTCCTCCAGTGTTCGCTCTTCCCACAATGCCCCACCATCTGAGGCTACCACCTCCACCAGCTACAAAAGCTTAGCCAATCAGACGCCACCACCGGTTCCTCGGAACGGCTGTCTGTCGTATGATAGTCTGCTTACACCTTCTGAAAGCCCAGATTTTGAATCGGCGGCACCAGAGATGTCACCAGGGCGACCACGCACGCAAGTAGTCGGATACAGTTCGCCCTTCCTGTCAGCACAGATTGCCCATCAACGGGAGGCGGAACTCCACCAGCCATCCGCCTCCAGCAGCGCCCTCCTTGCCTCCCCGCAGCATGCCGTCTATCTACGTGGCGCCACCGTCTCCCCGCCCGCTCCACCTGAACGCGAACGAGAACGCCTGCTGCACGACTCGCAACCGCACCATCATCACCACCACCACCACCATCATCATCACCATCGGCCGCCTCGCTTTTCTCGACCCCCGCTGCTCTCTGACTCGGGCCCCTCTCAGCCCTCATATCCATACCGCACTCGCTCCACTGACACGCCCCTGCCGCCCAACACCCACCCTCCACGCTCACCACACCCCCCGCCACTGGGGAAGTCCCTGTCTTACTCTAGCGCTGCCGCTGCAGAGATGCAGTACCGCCTGGTCCGCAAAGCCTCGGCCTCGGTCGGGGGAGGGGGCACACAGGCGCCAAAGTGAGTAACTCCCCCACAACCTTACGACGCTCTGCGCAGCCCACTGCCTCCTTCCTCCTACTCTTCCTCCTCCTCCTCCCAGACTCCTGTGAGTGTATCTCTTCTTTCTTCCTTCATCTTTTTCCCACTGGTCTAAACTCATTGTCTAGGCAGCCCTTTAGTATTTTATGCTCTCATTAGTGATCATCTGTTGCGTTGAAAGTATGTGTGTGTATTTTTAATTAATTGTAAAGGTAATTAAATGATTATGGGACTTTTTAAATGTATTATTAAATTATTGTATAACATTGGCAAAATTGTCAACAATCAGGTGGAATTTCAAGTAGTGTTTTTTTTTTTTTTGTGTTTTGTTTTTTTCCGCCATTCAGGACATTACAGCCTTGTTCAGACTGTCAGTCCAAATCCGAGTTTTGTGCATATGCGATTGGAATCCTATCATATCGAACAAGTGTGAACAGTAAAAAGTCACAGGAATTTTTTTTTTTCAGTCTGACTGCTCTCATCAGGTTTTGCGTGGTTTATGTGACTTTCTCATGCCACGTAAAACGTAAACATGTTAGGCGTTGTTGTAGGGATGGAACGATTACCGGTTTCACGATAAAATGTACTGACGGTTAGCAATATTGTTTAAAAAGACTGGCGCAGGCGCAGCGCGCAACATTGTTTTTTGAATGAGAAGAAATGGCAGAAGGCAGTGACAGCGCCAGGAGATTTTTCAGCCTTCTAAAAGGACCAAATCTGAGGTGTGGTCATATTTTGGCTTTTACAAAAGTCCTGAGGGAAAAGTATGGTCACCCTGTCTGCAGAACATGCAAAAATAAAGTCGCTGCTATAGGGGGAAACATTTCAAATCTGCAGAGTCATTTTTGTGACCACCCACTGTTGTTATAGTGAACACAAGGCAAGTGGAATTTGACCTCAATACCAAAACTACGTCTGGGAAATAATGTTTCCAACTTGAAATTAACATGCAGCTTACACGAAGAAAAGTTTGCAGCAAGTTTTGAGCCAAAGACGAACGAACAAGTTCAGACAATAGGGTGACATTTAAGGGATAATTATGTATATTCATTGTACACTTATTACACAGATTTTCTTTACCACATAAATAATTACGAGGAGATATTGAATTGAGATTGTTTTAAATCATACCTATTTATAAATTAATTTTGTACAGTGTACAAAACAATCGTCCAGACAAGATGATCACAAGAAGTTATAGTAATAATTATAGTGGTATTAATAGTAAAGTCCCCTGATTTCATTTTCAGTACAATCAAAAACGGAGACGCAAGTTGCATTTGAATGAAACGAGAGCGCGCGTTCGTTGTGATACATGGATGTGCGCTGTTATAATGCGTTGCTATTGACGACGGCCATTATAAGGAAGGAAATCCCACAGAATAGAATCTTGCTTGAAAAAAAAAGTACATAGAGCTGCTTGTTTTATTTGTTGTTTGTTGATTTTCATATATAAAACTTGTTGAATTGTTTTCAGTGTGTGCATCTGTTCTTTTTGAACACTTTCATCTCATTTGAACAAAACCCGTGATAATATTGATAATCGTGATCATTTGGGTCACTATAAACGTGATATGAAATTTTCATACTGTTCCATCCCTATGTTGTTCTAGGAAACCTGCTGAAAGTCACTGCAGAAACAAAGTTGTGTTGTTGCAAAGTGCCAGTCGAGCAGAAAATTTAAATGTATAACAGTGAATATAGTCGATAGCCTATTATTCAGAATGATATCGGCGGATGCCGATACCCAAGGAAACCTCTCCCAAATAATGCTGCAAACTATACAGAGAACTCTCTCATTCGGTACACAATAATATTGGTTGCAATTAACAACAGTATATTAAACTGCTATTCATTTTCAGATATAATAGAGTAATTACACCCAGATAAAAAACTGAAATGTTTGTATACAACTCAATTGCACATTTCATAAGCACTTGTCTTCAAGACATTTATTCAAGCATACAGTTGAAACACTGATTGAGTGATTACATGAGTCATGGTACGGGTTTCGGTAAGTTGTAGTGTGTTTGATATTCATGCATGTTTTTCGAGATATAACTTGTATTAAAGTGGAAGAGAAGACTCGCTCTCTGCATTGCCACTTGATCTGAGGCACTACAGCGATCTGTCACGTCACATTTAGGAGTGTCAAAAAGTATAAAATGATCAATTGAAAGATGACACTTTTTGCTCTTTTCCACTGTGGTACGGCTCGGCTCGATTTGCTTTTCCACTGCAGTAGTACAGCTTCAAGTGGGTAGGATTACATTCAGTGGTTAAATTGGGATTTATTATGTGGGGGGGCTCTCCCTACGGGGGTCCGGGGGGTATGCTTCCCCGTGGAAAAAAAACTAAAAAAATCATTAAATGGCACTTTCTGGAGAGTTTTGTGCAAAGAAATGGAGAAATTGAGTCTTACAACTGCAAGGTTACGAGCATATACTTTGCATTGTTGTAGTATCAACAGGTATTAGGACATTTAGCATTTACATTACTGTTAATCAGTCATCACTTGATTACACATTGTATTACCTTATGATATAGTGACCCAGACAATGTGCCAAACATAATGTTGAGACACATGAAGAGACAGTATGACAGTAGCAACAGCTGAGAAGATTTGGGTCTGTGGTGACCAGGTCCACCTCACACAAACCTCCTTTTCCCATTCTCTCTCTTTACTGCTACAACACACACACACACACACACACACACACACACACAGCCTACTCTGCGTCATTTCACATCAAGGTATGCAAAAGTCACAAAAATAAAATCAATCTATCTTTGTGGAAAGGTTACTTGGTAGCTAAAAGTAGGTCTAGCAAGTCTTATATTTCTGTAATTCCCACAGATATGCTGACTGAATAGATTGCTAGTTTATTTTGAGTAGCCAGCTAGCAGTTATCTTGGCAGTTTGCTGATAATCCGGTGTCTGAAGTAAAATGCTCAAATAATCTCCTGAGAAAAATCACATGGTCAACCTAGGCTTGGTTATTTAATTTTGATTTAGTCTTATTTTCCTTACCTTCTCATTCAAGGCCAGGGCACTTTTTGTACATTTCTAGAACTTTTGCAAGCTTCCACATCCCGCAACTACGGATCTCCCAAGAACGAGACAAAATAGACATGCCATTTAAAAAAGATTTCATTTATTGTCAGAAATATGTTTTCAAAAGCATCACTTTCATCAAATTTTATGTGACATAATTTCCAGTAGGCAACTGACTGCAAACAGGCACATCAGGACACAAATGAGCAGGCTTATGTGAGCCCCGGAGAGCCCCAGCTCAATTTAACCACTGATTACATTGTAGTTGCTACTAACGAGAGGCTACCAACCTCAGAAAGGTTTAGTTTTTTTTTTACAAGTTTTTCTTTCAAGCAAGTCGTACGAACGATACTGCCGTGGCTGTTACTGCTAGTGGATTTGGTGTCACAAATCCAATGATGCTAGTAGTGACGATTCTCACTGACCAATCAGTGATCTCTAGTGTTTACACGTCACATTTTAGTATCGGTACGGCACACTTGGAACCCCAACCAAGGGCCGTACCATGCAGTGGAAAAGCGCCGCCATACCAAACCGTACCGAGACGTACCATGCCGTACCATGCAGTGGAAAAGCGCCATTTGTTTCATTTTAGAAGTAACAAAGCACAGTGCTATTTGTGATTTATTGGATGAGATGCGCGCTACAAATAATGTTTAGTGTAGGGAAAAACTGCAGACCTGGCAAACCTAGCTTGAACTGTGGGTATTATATAAATAGAGCCTGCTTTTATGTAGCTGTTTTTTAACTGCTAATGCACTATTGTTGCTTTAACTTGCCCTAAATTCAACATGACACATTTTCTTCACACACACAAACACACACAGTATTAGTTGCAGTCAGACGTTTTTCCGCACCCTTTTGATTGACAGGATACCATTGGCTCTGATCATCGGCTGTTTTTAATGGCCGATAGTGAAATAATAGCTTTTATCGGCCGATGCCAATTTTTGGCCGATTCATCGGTGCATCTCTACTACTAAAGCAACGTCACTGCCATAGAAACCAATGCAGATATTCCAGAAAACAAAAGAGCGCCACGGGACACGTGTGGACAGTCAATGATTAAGATCAGATTCCAATCAGATACACAAATGAGCAGGTTCAGACTAATGTATGAATGTATAAAATACAGTAATGCTTCTGTTGTCTCATGTACCTTAAGTTCAGTGCCTTGGCAAGATGTCATGGTAAACTTGATCAGAAACAAAGCATGTCTATGTGGAATGATTTTTAAAGTCTCCTGGCATTATGCTGCCGCTTATGAAAATAAACTGGATATTGTCTGCACTAGAATAATCAGGCCCAATTTCTTCACTGGCAAAATGACTAAATGGATAGATCAGAGACAGACAGAACGCTTCATCACTGTGCTCATTACAGAGGTCTGGAAAGCCTGCTTTGCTTAGAGTTATTAGTCAGCATTTTAAAGGCAACAAAATTGACCTGGTCTCTGCTAAGAAGCAGAAAATGTATCTTCTTTACGGGAAACGTTGCTCAGAATGAAGGAGAACAAAATTAACCATATTCCATCGTAGGAGTTTTATATTTAAAGTTGACATGTATGCATTGTTATTAGGAAAAAGTAAGGTCCCCAGACAATGAGCTCTCATCATTACATCTCAGTTGCATCCTGACAGCAGAGCTGATGCTTATAATAAAACTGCAGTGCTTCAGTGCTTGAGAGAATGTTTCCTTTCCAAATTGTGTGGCAGAGAAATTGAAATTCACTGGCAGACAAGGCTGGATTTGTCATCTCAGCTGAACTATTTTTACTGCAGTTTTGCACTCTTTGTTTTCTGAACTGATACCTATTCTGGGAGGCTTTTTAACTGACATCTGCATCATACATTTTTTGTCATAACCACAGGGATATGAAATAACTGGCATCCTGATACATTTCTTTGTCGATTATCATCGCAGTTCTTTCTTGTGTGTTATGATTTACTTTTGATTATACTGTAATGCAACTTTCATATGACATCACTCTACTAGCACATTTCACATCAAGATTCTTTATTTGCTACAAGACATTGTCATACCTTTACTCTCAAATACACTACTGTTCAAATGTTTGGGGTCGGTACGAAGTCTCCTGTTCTCACCAAGGCTGCAAAAACAGTCATTTTGTAAAATATTATTACAATTTAAAATAACAGTTTTCTATTTTAATATATTTTAAAATGTAATTTGTTCCTGTGAGGGCAAAGCTTCAGAAATCAGTCTAATATGCTGATTTGGTGCTCACAAAACATCTTTTATTATTATTATTAATGTTTTTTTTGTGGAAACCGTAATACATTTTTAGGATTCTTTGATGAATGGAAAGTTCAAAAGCATTTATTTGAAATAGAAATATTTTGGAACAAGTGACTTTGACTTGACTTAGTATTAATTTCTTTAAAAAAAAATTTTTTTTAAAGCGTTATGATCCCAAACTTTTGAACAGTAGTGTAATTACTATACAAATGTACATACTAATGTAATTCCTTCTCTAATTTTCTTTGGTTTAGGGACGAGATTCAGATGAAGTCATATAGCCGGACAAACGGGCAGCCGAGACCACCTTCCACCCACTCGTCCCCCTCTCATCCTGTCAGCGTGTCGACTCGCCCAGGTCAGGCATATTCCAGTGCTGGCTCTTCTCAGAGCCCCGCCCACAAGCCTGGAGGTGGGGTGAAGAAGGTGACGGGCGTCGGAGGGACCACTTACGAGATATCGGTGTGAGAGAGCGGCTGCTTTCAGTGGTGTTGTCAAGAATAGAGCCAGGACTCGTTTTCTTCACCAACATAGCAGAGAAAATAACGTGTGGCAGACTTTTATTGATGCACATGGGAAAGATCTGAACATTTTTCTAAATTGAAATCAGTGCTGACCAGCAGGTTTTGGTTGGATATGACGTGGAGGAGGAGGAGGAAGAGGAGGAGCATGGGCGGTCATTCAAGCCGTGACATGATCTCTCACCAGTAAGGATCTGTAATTGGTGTGACGGCAAAGGACCGGATTGCCTTCAAAATGTTTCAGAAAAAAAAGAAGATTTTTATCCAACATAAATGTGTAAATTGTTCTGTATAAAGAAAATATGGTCACTGTTTTGTTTTTGTTTTTCACAGAGTGGAATTTGATTTTTACAAAAGGGGCCCTGTGGCTTTCAGTAGCCATTTCAGACCACTGTGATTGGCATGCGACAATGTATCCAATCAGCACAAGGGAAGCAAAACGGTAGAAAAGATAAAGAAATGGACTAATGCATTATTTAAAAGACAGCAGCCTTTTCAAATGTGTGTTTTCCGAGTTATGGCCTTGGAAATTCAAGGAAGAAATGTTTTATTTAATTTTTTAAAGTGTTATTTTATATGACTTTATAAAATGGTTATTGATGAGATCAAAATGTTTTTTTTCTACAAAGGCTGATATTTGTTCTCTATGGACTTTAATCGAGCTGGTGGCACTCTAGTGGCGAGAGATCAGTCAGAGGGTTGCTCGTAGTATAAAAATACATTTGACACTGCAATCTGTGGGACATGTTTCAAATTTTATCCTGTAAACATTGTTTGTCTGCCTCTTGGGTATGATTCTTTTTTTTCTTTTTTTCTTTTTTTTTTAATTAATATATGAGGCAAATCTCACTGGTGGCCTTAACTAGCCAGCCATGTAGGATTTAAAGCTTTCTGCTCATGATGCCACAGAACGCTGGGTAACCATATCAGTGTCTTCTGATTGGATGGCAATCAGAGGAAGCTAGCTGTCATTTTGAATCAGTGAAAGCCTTTTATTTTTAATAATTTAATTCTTACCTATTACATTGAAAAAGATTGTGACATTTCAATCAGCGTTTGTCTTGTCAGGTGTATTGATCAACATTTAGATCAGGGCTGGCCAATCAGGGGACAGTAGGTATTTTCTGGCTGATACAAAAGCCAATGAATATACTTGGGAATATTTTGGATCAAAAGATGGACTGAGGGGAAGTAGGGAAAGAAAAGAACGTGTACTGTATAGTTCAGTGTGAGTGAGCATGGTTGTGAATATGTGCGTGCGTGTGTGTGTGTGTGAGCATTGGTAATAAACTCTTTATAAATTAGTTGTGCCTTTGGCTTTAATTCACCCTTCGTGCATTGCTCTGTTTTAATACATAAACTTTGGAAATATACACACCATTAATGTCCTTTTTCTGTCTAGTCTCAAATCTGTGAAATCAATGTAGTCATGGTCCACAAATTTGTTTGGCACCTTATATACACTCACCTAAAGGATTATTAGGAACACCATACTAATACTGTGTTTGACCCCCTTTCGCCTTCAGAACTGCCTTAATTCTACGTGGCATTGATTCAACAAGGTGTTAAAAGCCTTCTTTAGAAATGTTGGCCCATATTGATAGGATAGCATCTTGCAGTTGATGGAGATTTGTGGGATGCACATCCAGGGCACAAAGCTCCCGTTCCACCACATCCCAAAGATGCTCTATTGGGTTGAGATCTGGTGACTGTGGGGGCCATTTTAGTACAGTGAACTCATTGTCATGTTCAAGAAACCAATTTGAAATGATTCGAGCTTTGTGACATGGTGCATTATCCTGCTGGAAGTAGCCATCAGAGGATGGGTACATGGTGGTCATAAAGGGATGGACATGGTCAGAAACAATGCTCAGGTAGGCCGTGGCATTTAAACGATGCCCAATTGGCACTAAGGGGCCTAAAATGTGCCAAGAAAACATCCCCCACACCATTACACCACCACCACCAGCCTGCACAGTGGTAACAAGGCATGATGGATCCATGTTCTCATTCTGTTTACGCCAAATTCTGACTCTACCATCTGAATGTCTCAACAGAAATCGAGACTCATCAGACCAGGCAACATTTTTCCAGTCTTCAACTGTCCAATTTTGGTGAGCTTGTGCAAATTGTAGCCTCTTTTTCCTATTTGTAGTGGAGATGAGTGGTACCCGGTGGGGTCTTCTGCTGTTGTAGCCCATCCGCCTCAAGGTTGTGCGTGTTGTGGCTTCACAAATGCTTTGCTGCATACCTCGGTTGTAACGAGTGGTTATTTCAGTCAAAGTTGCTTTTCTATCAGCTTGAATCAGTCGGCCCATTCTCCTCTGACCTCTAGCATCAACAAGGCATTTTCGCCCACAGGACTGCCGCATACTGGATGTTTTTCCCTTTTCACACCATTCTTTGTAAACTCTAGAAATTGTTGTGCGTGAAAATCCCAGTAACTGAGCAGATTGTGAAATACTCAGACCGGCCCGTCTGGCACCAACAACCATGCCACGCTCAAAATTGCTTAAATCACCTTTCTTTCCCATTCTGACATTCAGTTTGGAGTTCAGGAGATTGTCTTGACCAGGACCACACCCCTAAATGCATTGAAGCAACTGCCATGTGATTGGTTGATTAGATAATTGCATTAATGAGAAATTGAACAGGTGTTCCTAATAATCCTTTAGGTGAGTGTATATTTTTGGTATGAGGATGCCTTGCAATGTTTAAATTGTATCTCAAATTGAGTGATTTAGAAGTGCTTGGTTCAGCTTTTGGATAAATTGTCCAAACATCTCCCTGGTTGTTCTGTCAAGTCTGAATTTGAAGAAACTGGATCAAATTTACAAGCTACACCAAACAGGATGTGAAGAACAAAGTGTTTTATTGGAATGGCAAAACAAACTTTCCATTCACAACCACTCAAAGCACTTAGTCATCTTTCAAGCATCAATTAATTAAAGATTAGTGAAAATCAACAAATATTTATTCAATAGGGCACCAAAACAATATTGCTCCCTTTTGTAAGGAAATTGACGACAAACTGAAAATACTGTTTCCAACAGTGACAGCAATGACTGGAAAAGGTTAAAACATGAAGTCTGCCGGCAGCTTTCTTCAGTGCCTGTCAGTTTAAAGTAATAATAATATAAACAAATGTTAAAAGCTTTAATTCAGCACAAAGAAAATTAATACAAACTTATATAACATTTAAGACTTTAACAGTAGTATTCAGTCTGAAAATAAGTGTGTAACTGGGTCTCAATGACAAAGGTAACCACATTTTGCAGAATATTATCTTGAGATCTCACTCTTAGTTTTTGTAATTTGTAAATGATATGAACTGTTTGCACTAAACACCCTCCCTTTAGATCAGTCTAGTAGTCAGTACCAACGTCTCAGAAAAGTAGTAAAAAATTAAATAAGAATACTAGGAGTGACAAAGGAATGGGAGGATTAACAAAAAAAAAAAAAAAAAAGATATAGTTTGTTCCCCAATAGTGATGCATATGCAACACAAAATAACCCCTTACTAATGATCACTTCATAATTATCAACCATATTAGAGGTAGAAGTCCAATGTTTAATTATGTTGAACTCGATTAAAATAACACAGTTGACAGAGATCGAATATCAATGTCCCAAATGATGTGGTTTGGACGTCTGTGTATACTGTGTCCAGTACATCTATGATTATGACATTTAATTAATGTATTAATATTAGGATTTACTATATTATTGGACTGATTTTGCAATTAACTAATACGTTATACAAAAAGAAAAAACAACAATCATTCTGCTTATAACTACATACAAACTCTCTCTCGCTCTCTCCGCATACTGAAAATTAGCACAATCTGGTCCAGTCCCATAGTGATTGACAGTGCTCTTCAGCAATGTGCACTTTCTATTTGTCTTTCTTGCTCTCTGTGTCCATCGCAGTGATGGTCTCGGCCTCTGGTTCCTCCTCTTCAGGCACAGGGGAAAACACAGATTCATTGGGCCTCTCGGATTTCTCTCCTTTGGTCTTGCCAAGCTTCTTGTACTTCTGATACAACTCATTGAGGTTAAACTCTCGGATGATGTTTTCCTGGGAATAAACAACAACAAAAGCTAGTCACACCACATGTGTTGTCTAGAAAACATACAGAGAATAAAAGGCTTTTGAGAAGTGTTTGAAGGATTCTAGTTTCTAACAGAAGTTTTTCATACATAAATTACATACATACATAGTTGCCAGCCACTGTCAGCGTTTTTGATCATTTTCACAAAAATGTCATGGCCCCTAGAATATTTTGTTGTATGAATATCTGAACATGCGATATCAAAAGAAAGAACAGACCCTCAGCTATGCTATCGCTTGTTTCTGCATCTTCTTCACATGTGTTTTGATCAGGAGATTATTTACTTCAATAGACTGATTGCAGCTTCTGTTTTACACTGACTTTAAAGGTTAAGTGTGTAAATCTTAGCGGCATCTAGCGGGGAGGTTGGGAATTGCAACCAACGGCTCAGTCCACCGCTCACCCCTCCCTTTCAAAGCGCATAGAGAAGCTACGGTGACCGACACAGGACAAAGATGTCGTCGTCGGAGAGAGCAGAGAATGACTAGCGCAGTTTGTCCGTTTAGGGCTACTGTAGAAACATGGCAGCGCAAAATGGTGACTTCACTCTAAGGGGACCCGTGGTGTATATAGATAGAAATTACTCAAAGGTCATAAAAATATAATGGTTCATTATGTAAGGTCTTCATACACCACTGAAAACAGTTATGTATATGATTTGCATTTCTGTCAATAGATCCTCCTAAATATTACACACTAGACCTTTAAGCCTCACCTCTGTGAAGGTCCAAGACACTGCGCGTCCCTTCTTGTCCACCTGAGGGCGCCTCATAACTTCCTTTCCCCCCTGGAAGAGCACCAGAGAGGGCAGCTGCTTTGAGAGAGGAGAGGTGCTGACCCTGTACCTGAGGGGGGACAAAAAGAAACACAGGATATTGTCACAGTCTGTGTACCAGAGCGTGATGAGAAACAGTGAGACACAACAGGGCAACTTACTTCTTGGATACTTCACTGTAACGACCAATGTCCACTTTGCCAAATTTTAGCCCTGCACAGTTGTACCTGAGTGAGAGAGAAATGAATCATCTCCATTCATAATATTTAAATTCACAGTAACTGATGAGCAGCAGGATGTACACTACGGTTCGAAAGTTTGGGGTACATTTTTTTTTTTTTAATTTTGAAAGAAGTCTCAAGGCTGAATTTATCAAAAATAGTCACATCAAATATTATTACAATTTAAAACAACTGTTCTCTATTTTAATATATTTTAAAATGTAATTTATTTCTGAGATGGCAAAACTGAATTACTCCAGTCTTCAGTGTCACATAATCCTTCAGAAATCATTCTAATATGCTGATTTGCAGCTCAAAAACATTTCTTCTTATTATGTTGAAAATGGTTGTGCTGCTTAATATTATGTGGAACCATGATACATTTAGGATTTTTTGATGAATGGAAAGTTCAAAAGAACAGCATTTATTTGAAATAGAAACCTTTTGTAACATTATAAAATGTCTTTACTGTCACTTTTTGTCCATTTAATGCATCCTTGAGCCTCAATAGATGTAATAATTTTGTAAAATACCAAACATTTTGAATGGTGGTGTATGAAGAGCAATGTTCTTACTTCAAGGACAGATCAGCATAGACGGAGGCAAAAGACTGACATTCCGGTGACCAGTTAGCAAAAAACTCCACGATCCAGGTCACTCGGTGGTCCTTCTCCAACTCCTCCTAAAGACAAAAGAAAAGTGAACATCTATACTCACTAGCATAAACCGAACGGTTTCAAACAACATGTATTTGCACACTATATCCCTCAGGCTCAGTTAAAGTTCAACTATGAATAGGGCTGAAATTTGATCATTAACATTGGGTTAAAACTTACTTCGAATTTTGTTTTTTAAACACCCAATGGCTTATTTGCAAAGACTATTGGGCTGCAATGGTAATAAACATTTATGGGCTTTGAATTCCTCTTACTAATAAGACAAGTACACTCAAGCTTGTTCTCTTTGATGTTTTAAATTGGCAACTAGTATGCAATGAGAAGTTGTAGAATACAGTGTGCACACTTGTGAGAGACACTATGACCAAAGCAGAAACTAAAAATCAAGAAACTTTCATAAAATACATAAAGAATAAACAAATATCATATAAATGAGTGGCTCTCAACCAGGAGCCAGGGCCTACTGGGGGGCCTTGACAAATTTTCTAGGGGGCTGCAGGATGATTTAAATGTATTTGTATTTAATGTATTTAAATGAATACATTATTATTGATGGTAATACTTTAGTATGGGGAACACACATTCACTATTATCTACAACTTTTGCCTCAATAAACTCCTAATTTACTGCTTATTAATAGTAAGATAGTAAGTTTTTAAGTAGCGTTTAAGTTATTGGACCCAATCCTATTGGGTATTTACCTACGGTGTAGGACACTGACACAGGCTAGAACGAAATTGTTGAATAAAGTTATTTTTGTTTTTCAGCACAAAAAGTATTCTAGCTGCTTCATAAAATTAAGGTTGAACCACTGGAGTCACATGGACTATTTTAATGATGTCTTAGGATGAGTAATTAATGACAGAATTTTTTAATTTTTGGGTGAACTATCCCTTTAAGGGATGTAGAATATTGTCATGCAGAATAAGGCAATAATATGTGCTAATATACTAAATGTACTAATATAATCAGTAATCTACCATCTTAAAAAAAAAAAAATTATATATATATATATATATATATATATATATGTGTGTGTATGTATGTATGTGTGTGTGCACATGTAAATTACGGCACATGCTTTCAATGCAAAATGCTGAACAGTTAGTTCATGCGTTCATGACCTCAAGGCTAGATTATTGTAATGCTCTACTGGGTGGTTGCCCTGCTCGCTTAATAAATAAACTGCAGCTGGTCCAAAACGCAGCAGCTCGAGTTCTTACTAGAACCAGGAAGTATGACCATATTAGCCCGGTTCTGTCAACACTGCACTAGCTATTATTAAACAATCGCATACATTTTAAAATCTGGCTTATAACTTACAAAGCACTAAATGGTTTAGCTCCCCAGTACTTGAGCGAGCTCTTAACGCATTATACTCCATCACGTCTATTGTGGTCTCAAAATTCTGGCCAGTTGATAATACCTAGAATATCAAAATTAACTGCAGGCAGTCGATCCTTTTCCTATTTAGCACCTAAACTCTGGAACAGCCTTCCTAGCATTGTTCGGTAAGCAGACACACTCTGTCAGTTTAAATCTAGACTAAGAACACATATCTTTACTATGGCATAGATATAGAACATTATCAATTAATATTATTCAAATCAGTTAAATGATTTTAAGTTTTAGTTTTAGGCTGCATTAACTAGGTCTGCCAGAACCGGGAACACTTCCTATAACACCTGATGTACTCGTAACATCATAAAAGCGTCTGTACAGAGCGTCTGTACAGCCGAATCAAATTCTGTTCATTATTTTCCTGTTTAACACTGTGAAGCTGCTTTGAAACAGTCTGCATTGTAAAAAGCGCTATATAAATAAAGGTGACTTGACTTTAAACAGCCAATATCCTAGTAATATGCAAGCTAATAAGCAACTAGTTAATAGCGAGAACTGAATCCTAAAATAAAGTGTTACCTTATTGTTATATTGAAATAATCTTTAAATACTCCAAATTAAAAATGCTAAACATAAATAAACTGAAGATGTAAACTGAAATAATGTCTTTTCCCCCTCAATAACTATTGTTTTTATTGAAGAATATGCAGTTCTTAAAACTTCTGGCATATCAAAATAAATCGTGGTTAATTAATTTAATATATCAAAACTCAGTTTCTGTTAATACACTTTGAAAACAAGCTGCTTTGTCTTAACTTCAGGAGAAATACCAGAAATATCTTATAACTTTAATAGCCTCTTGGTGGAATATTGTGTTGTTCTTGTTCTTCTTTTTCTCATTTTTGAGAACCAGAAGCCCATGAAGTGTGACTGAAATCATAGTATGATTTTAAATCATACTCACGTCAATGGTTTTATCATTGAAGTACTTGATGTATTCAGGGCCCATGTACAGAGGAGGTTTGCAGATCATCAGGAAAACTGCATCAGTGATAAGAGAATATCAGTATGCATAGAAATGGTAGATAGCTACACTACATTTATTTAATATTTGGTTTAGTTTTTAGTTTTTCTAAAGGAAACTTTAGAATACTTTCACTAACTGACAGCGACATAGATCAAAAATACTGACCAATACACAAGGTCAAGTAGAGAAGCCCCAAACGTATGTCCAGTCTGAAGAACAGGATCACATTGGCTACTTTACTAAAGAGGATGATGTTTCCCACATGCTGCTCAACGGTAACTGGGGAGCAAAGATTAAACAAAAACACATCATACAAAAAATGAATAGTGAAACAGGGCGAGTTGAACAGTGGAGCTGGAGGGGGGAGAGAATAACAGAAACACTGAATGACAAAGGACATTGATTTAACAACAAACACAAGGACAACCGTCACTGAGAACACAGGTGCCTAAACGTTTAGTGTATAAACAAAACCTTAACATTCAACCTCAGCCTATTGACATCATGGAGATTATTTTCTGAAATATTAATGTCAATAAATAAAGCTGTGGAGAAAATACATAAAAAAACAAAAAAGAGTGGTTTAAGGGGGAGAAACTCTTACTTGCTCTTCTGTTTTTCATCATGACTATAGCACTCAGGAACATCAGGATCTCCACCTCTCTCTGAAAAACAAAATGAACAGAAGAATGGCTAAAATTTATTTAAATGTACATACATAGTTAAAGACACTTAATATAAAGTGGGTCCTATATAATATATATGGCCAAAATACATACAGTTGCAAGAAAAAGTAGTCATTTCATACAAAATGCATGTTATTTTTTTTTTATTTTGTACTGTCCTGAATAAGACATATCCATAAAAATGTTTACATACAGTCCACAAGAAAATAAAAGCAGAATTTATTAAAATGACCACATTCAAAAGTTTATGAACCCTTGATTCTTAATATCCGGCTCTTAATGCATCGTGTTTTCTTCTGGAGCATCAGTGAATGTCTGAACCTTTTTTAATAGTTGTGTTTGAGTCCCTCAATTGTCCTCAGTGTGAAAAGATGGATCTTAAAATCATACAGTCACTGCTGGAAAGGGTTCAAATATGCAAAAGATGCTGAAAACTGAAGAATTTTCGGGACCTGGAGGATTTTTCTGGTTCATCAATTTTCGAACCAGAAAATTTTAGTAAATTTTAATAAATTTTAAATTTTAATAAATTCAGCTATTTTTATATTTTTTTGTCTTGTGGACTATATGTTTTTTAAATGTAAAATATCTTATTCAGGACAGTACTAAATAAAAAAATCTCTTTTATTTAGTTAAAATTATTCACATTTTCACAGATTCTGCAAGCGGTTAATATAGTTTTTACTTTTTTAAAAATTCCAAAAAAAATCTTTTGAGTGTCAATGGAAGCAAGAAAATCTAACACTTCTTACAAAAGTGAATGTCAAATGTGTGTGTGTGTGTCTTATGTTTACAAGTTCCCTATAATAAATAATATAATAATAAATATAATGTCGAAGCAACAACACAACAGTGTGTTTATTCAGTGATACACATGCACCACACGTGGGACATGATGCCAAGTTTTTTCCCTCACATGCATCATTCATATATGCATGGTATTCCAAACTCTTTTACCATGATTTAGGGTTGTTCCCGTGCCAGCTAAATAGCGACCCCCGAATTCTATAGACCATCATCTGCTGGCCACTGCCCTGTTTCCCTTGTTACGAAGCAGGTTAGCTATATAACGTTATACACATTATCAATATCATTCAGCATGGAAACCCAAAGGTCTTCTTTATACATACCCAATCAAAATCGCATGAATTGCCATCCTCGCGCTGCGTCGAAAGATGTTCACAGATCCCAGGCGTTTTGCGGATAAGCAGGAACGCGCAAGACATAAATAACGAGGCTATGTAGTATGGTTTTAGTAGCCATTTGTAAACCTGCGGCAAATGATACAGAAACGCGAACAGAGGTGTTAACAATGCCATTTTTCTTTGTCTTTTTCCTCAGAACACGATTGCTGCGGAGATCCGAGACGAAAGGGTCCGCATCAATACCGCTATCAATGAGAAACAATATTTGTCGGCAAATGAATTAAACGATTTAAAGGGACAGAGGTCACTGCGGACGAAGGGAAAAAATCGCCCCTCCTCTTTAAAACAGGTCCGTTGATTGGTAACTTTACTGAAGCGACGGCGCTTATTGGTCATGATGTCACATAAAGGGAAGGACAAGCGGAAGTATGTCGCGTTTACCGTAAATAAATCAAGCGACGATTTTAACATGCGTCACTGACACAAACATTCATTGTTTATCTCCTTGTTCATAACTATTTATGCAATTACAGTGCCGAATTAAACAATATCATGCATTTTAGGACGCATTATGTGAGTCTATTATTAGTCAGATGTAGGAACTGTTCACAATACGATCGTGCACGTACTTGATCAATTACGGTAAATTTCCCCAAGGTACAAGAACAACCGGAAGCAATTGTCACAGCAATAGTAAAACCCATACAAACGTCCACACAATAATAACAACATCGTAGCCGTAGTTTTGTCAACATGACAGAAATCTTCTCCTCACTGTATGGTCAGCCTGATTCCCAGGGTCCAGCAGGACCTTCTGCACTGGGTTTTGGATCTGGGAAACCTCAGGTACCCCAAAACATGGGCCCGATGTGTTTCCCGCATCAGATGGTGGATGAAGGGGGTCAGATCAGAAAACCCTCCGCGATGAACGAGCCCTTCTACCTGCTGCGAGAACTGCCCAGTGAGCGCCTCTTTTGTGTTTTTATTTTTTTTATTGATATAAATTACTGTGTCAGTGCCAATACCATTGTACAGTGATTGTATGGTATCGTAATACCGATTACCAGTACTGAATGATTATCGTATTCTTGTGCCATGGTATTTACAAATTACTTCAAAGAATACCGTGGTACCATGTCCAAATAACATTGTCTTACAGTGGTACGTTTAGGTACTGTACTTACAGTAATTATGATACCATAGTTACCTATGCCTTGGTGCTAATGATGCTTTTACCGTTATTAATACCAACTGTGATGGTATGAGATATACCATATAGTACTTATGTATAAAATATATGTCATCATGCAAGACCCTCGTAACAATAGTGAGCAGCTAAGAGAATTCACATATATCGCATATTAATTTATGTTTTTTGTAGTAACAATATTAGTCACTGCTTGAAAATAAGCTAAAACAACAAAAATCTATATATTTCCTATAATTAAGCCCTCAACAACAGGACAACAGGATTCCCACGATCTTGAAAAACCTGGATATATGAGGAAGCCTCATTTTAAAAGTGTGATTTCTTGACCTGTAGAAGTCATGTAAATTAATATAATCTAAAATGCCATTTTTAAATAATAAATATACATTATGTATCATTTCTCCTGTTACAAGCTCTAAACTATTTTATCGGGTAGAAATTGTAGGTAAAAAAAAAAAAAAAAATCCTTTTCCTTATCCAGTAAATCTCAAAAGACTGGAAAAGTTGGTTTAAAAAGAGTTGTAGAGTTGCTTCACTGCAATTCATAAATCCTCTCCCGTGGCCTCGTGGGATAGTAAAGTGTCCATCGTAACTAGGTTATCTAGGTACTTTTTGCCTACTCTTTTATGAGTACTGTGAATTCGGAAATACTTATTTTGTCACTGGTCAACTTTATAGTAGTAGGGAAGTACTCAATTTCGGATGCAGCCATAGACTTTTTCCCCCTCCCATTTCATATTTTTTCCGTAGAGAAGAACATTCAGCACTTAAAACTTCTGGAGTTCTGACATTTAATTATTTTAAATATGATTGTTTTAAGTACTTACTGTAATGTATTGACACATTTGAAAACAACGTTGTCATTACTGCAGATGTACCAAAGAAAACCTATCAGCGTTGAAATAAAAAAAGCTGAGAACTACTGATCTAGGGTATTTTGCAAAGTTAAACCTGAGTAAAACATGTAATGGTAGTGGTATATTTAGAGTCAATAGAGCTGTTTTGATCACTTCTGTGAACCTATTAACCCCCTCATATCTTTTTGACAGTGGAGAATGAGCTGACGGGACACACTAATCTCATCACACACTACAACCTGGAGCACGCTTATAACAAGTTCTGCGGAAAGAAGGTGAAGGAGAAACTCAGCAATTTCCTTCCAGAGCTTCCTGGTGTGTATGCGTATTTTCACCATACTTTCATGATTCTAGAGCAGTTCTAGAAAAATATTCCAGTAGGGAAAAAGAAACAGTAGTCCAGTAGTAGCCTGTGTTAAAACTACATTGTTTTTTGATCCTTCTTGATCTGGATTCCAGGTATGATCGACAGCCCAGGCATTCAGGACAACAGCTCTCTGCGCTCTCTCATTGAGAAGCCGCCAGTGTGCAACAACTCTTTCAGTCCTCTCACTGGGGTCATGCTCACCGGCTTCAGGCTACACACTGGCCCTGTAAGTGTGCGTGTTTGTGTGTGTATATATATATATGAGAGAGAGACAAAAGAAGGACTCTCTTTTTCATTTAGGGAGGCTAGTATAACTGGTGTTACCTCTGCTTTGACTGTACTCTGAGGTTTCTCTATATGTTTGTTAGTATTGGTAGCGAATGGTTATGTGGTCAATCATATATTGCTGTTTTGCATGCATGTTTTATGTGTGTCTCTCTCTTCTGCCAAAGTTGCCAGAGCAATACAGACTGATGCACATTCAACCGCCGAAGAAGAAGAACAAACACAAACATAAACATCATCGGCCTCAGGATCCCTTACCACCAGGTGATTGTCCCACACAAAACACACAAAGAGATGAACATGTGCTTTCTTACATATTGACTGTTAATCTCACTTCTTTACCACAGAAACTCCATCAGATTCAGACCATAAGAAGAAGAAGAAAAAGAAGGATGATGATCCGGACAGAAAGAAAAAGAAGAAAGATAAGAAGAAAAAGAAGGTTAATTGGAGTTGTTATACACTTTGCATAAAAAAGTTGACTTATTTTATAGTTCTTCTACATTCAAAAGTTTAGGGTTTTTTGAATTAAGTATTCAAGGCTGCATTTATTGGATCAAATATACAGTAAAATCAGTAATATTGTGAAATATTATTGCAATTTTAAATAACTGTAATTTATTCCTGTGATGGTAAAGCTGAATTTTCAGCATCATTACTCCAGTCTTCAGTATCACTTGATCCTTCAGAAATCATACTAATATGATTTGATGCTTAAGAAACTATCAATGTTGAAAACAGTTAAATTTTTTTGTGAAAACAAACAAAGTTAATCAGAACACCATTTATTTGAAATATAAATATTTTGTAACATTATAAATGTCTTTACTGGAACTTTTTGTCCATTTCATTCAGTGTGTATTAATTTCAAATAATCAAAGTATTAATTTATTTTATTTTTTTATTACTGAGCCTCAACTTTTGAACTGTAGTGCAAGTTTTTGATTTGTTCATACATTAATAATTTAGTCAATAGTATACCTGATATTTTCCTATAAATACAAAAAAATGTATACAATATTATTACTATTATTATATTATTTGTCTGTTTTTCAGAATCGCCATAGTCCAGATCACCCAGGCATGACTGGAGCTCAGCCCAGCAGCAGCAGCAGCAGTTTGAGATGAGAATTGTCTCGATGGCAAAAAAAAAAGGAGTTGCACAAGCTGGAAAATTGGGCTTTTATGGGAAGTCAGATTTAATGTTCCAGTTATAGTGAGAGTCAGATTTGTGTGTATATTTATGTGTCAGAGTATATTGTTACATAATGTACCTGGTAAACCATCATATCTGTTAAAATTTGTAAGTGTCTAAGTGCCTCTGTATCTATTTATGAGATTGATGAATAATGGAACATTTTTCATTCAACTTTTAAAAAAAAACTTTTTTACAAATAAAACACAATCAGCCGAGACTGGGCTCATTTGTGACACAATCTTTGTATTTATTCAATTTTTTTCCCCCCCTTCAGGCATATTTACAGTCATGAGCACAATGCAAGCACCATTATGTTGAAAAATCACTAGAATATACAGAACAGTACTTTTAAAACAGAATATAGTGCAAAACCGGCATCTGCAATAAAAAGACTTGTTTGTATTTACCAGTTGTCCATCAAGTTTAGTCAGTGGGATGGCATAAAAAGCTATTGAGAACCTACAAAGAAAAGATGTACAGGTTTAACATTAAAATGATCCATGTCAAGGTAAAGTGAGCATTACAAATGAAACCCTGCCTCATTTACCTGCCCTGAGTCTTGATGGGAGATGAGCTTTATCCATACAGCAGAATTCCACGAAATGGTGAACATTTAAAAAAATAGTGACTATTCATACTAGTGAATTTGAATGTCTGTGTCCTGCACATACATACTGATGATCATATGGTAAAATATGAGTATACAATCAATTGTGAAACCTCTGACAGACTTTTGAGGAGGCTTTTTGACCGACTAAAGGTCAAGTTTCCCTTCGAAATGATCTCAGCAAGTTTTTCTGAAAGATTATTAAACACAAAATGATTGTCTTTGGTATAATGTGCACTAATAAATTATGCACAATAACACTGTGAACAAGTATTAAAAAGTAGATTTTGACTTCATACTAACTCGAACAAAATTGATGAGGCAAAAAGTGCTTTGTGCAAGGAAGTTTAAATGCTTTTGGTGATATTTAACCCCTCCTTGTTGTTTTACTACCATTTTACTGGACATTTCAAAGTGTCTGTAATAATAACGACGGAAACTTTCCGCAGCAAAACTACATATTTTAGGCCCTAGCATAATGTTTTTGTTTGGTGCAACCATGAAAATACTGTAAATAGTTGTGATGGCGAGACTTTTAAGATAAACAAATGTCTTTTAAGGTTAACTAACAAAATGCTCACTGTGGTATCCTTTCATTTTGTCTGTCATTTTGCTCTACAAGTCAACAGCGTAGAGCAGGTGATAATAAAAGCTTTGAAAATACATCCTGTCTAGTCACACAGTCAAAGCCTTGCTTCATACTTTGAATTCGATTTCGCTTGATTTTTGTTACAGATTTACATTTGTCAAGTCTCTGTAGTGACTTAACAGGAAGCCTAATAATTCAGTTTCTGAAGTGCAATGGAACAATACTGTAACTGTCATAAAGCAGGTCTATAATTCACATACATTTCCATAATAAATGTTTTCTAGCTCAGACGTTCCCGTTGTTTTGATATTTTGAAGAGTCATTTGTTTGGTTGAGGCTGACGCTTTCCTGCGCTGAAAGACTATCACGCGCTGCCTTCTCCTTCATAAGCTGTCTCCGATGGTAGAAGAGGTATCCTGGCAGCAAGAATCCAACCAATGAGAACAGAAGCAGGCCCAAGTTGATCTGTTGATTCAAAAAGTGTCATATATTATATATATATATATATATGTGTGTAAATACACATTTGCCACACACATGAATGGTGTATTACACTCAACAATGTTTGTCTCACCCAGTAAGGATCACCCTTCAATGGTCCCAACATCCACATGAACAGTGGTTGTTGCAGGAGGGCAAACACAGCACTGATCATGGACTGCAAGCCCGTCAGAGTGCCAAAGTGATTGGTTGGGTAGCTAAATATACAAATAAACAGCTTGAAGATAAAACAAATAGCAAATATTATACATATCCAACTTACTGAGCCCTTTTTACAGTAAGTTTTAAAATAAAATAAACTAAAACCTAAAACTAACAAACAAACACTATATAGATATATTAAAAATACACAACAAATGTACAAAAATGAAAATAGAAAATATAACATCTAATTCAAACATTAAAAAAAACTCTAATAGTATATTAGTGATACTAAAATGAACACTGATTCGAATGATTCCTTTCCTTCATTTCTGCTTCATGCGAGCATATTGTTTGCTGTGTTCAGGTAGTTTCACCTTTAAGCAGCTCAAAAAATCTAGTGGATTTTGATAAGTAAAACTCACACAGCAGCATAGAGCCCACCACAGCAGGAGTGAATAAAACCTCGAACTGCAGTGTGAAGAATAAAAGACACCACCTGAAAAAGAGAGAAATATAACAATTAACAGAAAATATTTGTTTCGAATATTTTTGTTTTCAGAAAATCTGGGATCCAAAATAAAACAAAACTATTAAATTAAATTAAATAAGATATATACAATTCGTACTTATAATTTTGCAGGTTATATAAATTATATTAACTACATACATTTGCAATTAAAGCGCTTGCCACAGAATACTGATATTATATTATTATTCACTGTTACTTTTACTGATACAATGCATTAGATATCAACATATTAAACCAAATAAATGATACCACATTGAAAATCTGGGATTCAAAATAAATGTTTATAGCACTTTATTTTACAGTCCTGTTCCCTATGTACATGCTATGTACTTATTATAGTAATTGCAATAACTGGGTAATAATAACTAGGTAACCCTGAACCTACCCCTAAACCTAACCTTAACCCCTCTAGTTGCTGTATATTACCCAGTACTTTCTTAAGTACACTGCAAGTACACGTAAGTGCACAAACTGTAAAATAAAGTGCACCCTAAACAAACAAAAAATATTATACTATAAAATATATAAAATCTGTAATTAAATAGCATTCTCCAGGTTATATGAATTATATAAAATAATTAAATAATGTAATTAAATGATGTAAATTATATTCATATAAAATAAATAATATTTCTAAACAAATAAAAAAATTGTGACAAATTATTGTCTAACCTGTATGGGTAGATTGTCTATGAGGGAGAAGATGCCGAAAATGACTAGCAGTATATTAGTAAAGATGAAGGCTCTGATGGCGTTAGTGAGTTTTTGGATCTTTCTGTCCCTCTTTGGAGGCCCAGTTGGACTGAAGAAAACAATGAGAGGGAAAATGTAACCATATCACCGAGTAAAGTAATTCAACATTTCACTCCTTCTCTTTCTCCACCTTCACCTTTTTTCTCCCTCAGCTGAATTCACCATGTCCTCACACTCCTTCATTCTCCAGTCCATGATGTAGCCAATCAGAGGACAGGACAAAAGGCAGAGCAGCTGAAGAGTGCCAAAGATGGACGAGTAGAGAGCCACTATAAAACACACACGCGCACACACACACACACACGTTAGGTTTCCATGGTTTGTGGGGACTTTCCATAGACTTAATGGTTTGTATACTGTCCAAACCGTATATCCTATCCCCTTACACTAACCCTATACCCCTAAACCTACCCATCACAAAAACCTTCCTGCATTTTTACATTTTCAAAAAACATCACTTTGTATGATTTATAAGCTGTTTTCCTCATGGGGACCAAAAAAACTCCCCACAAGGACAAGGATTTCAGATATTGCCATCTTTGTAGGGACATTTTGTCCCCATAACATATACAGGGTTTACCAGGACAACATACAAATACAGACACACACGCAAGCTCTTTGAATCCCAGAATAATGTTGACATTTAATACTGATATTATACTCACTGATACTTTTACTGATACATTGCATTAGATATCAATGTAATAAACCAAATAAATTATATTAGATCTTTTCTCAGAAGTCATTTAACTTTTCTGAGCCATTTTGAAACTTTTACCAACTGGTGTCAAGGTCAACAAACTTTTTTTGTGTGAAATGTCTCGCTTGAAAAGTGTCCTTCAAAAATAATTATTGTCTGGTTTGATATTGTGTTATTTAGTGCAATATCATTCACACATTAAGTGTGTAGTAAGTGTCCAAATACTTTGTAGGGCCACTGTTTGTTCCAAAACCAAAATAAATGTATATTGTTTAGGTGAAAATAACGATTTTTCTTACCTTGGTCATCTGCCTCCTTCTGCAACTCCTCTGAGGCTAAAACAGGCAGTAGAAAATATTGCAATATAAAACTATGTTTATGACCCACTTACAAACACCCACCCACAAACACATGCTCCTGCAAAACTATAGCATAAGTCTGTAAGCTTTTGCTAATTACATTTACCCATCTGTTGTTGAGCAAAGTTACATAAACATTTAAAAGAGCATATCTTTTTATTTCACATTTTTCAATTTCATTAAAACAAATGACTCAAATATTTAGCTGATGCTCACGGTTAGGGTCACCATGGGTAACCAGGAACTCCAACATCTTATTCATGGCACCCATGAAAAAAATGACACGGAGCTGGGTCATCGCCATAGTGATGATACTCCACAAGAAAATAGGTGAGCACACAGAACGACGAAAGGGAGGGGGTCCTGCTGTCACACAAACATTGATAACATCAGGATTATTTTATTATCAACTTTATAATTCTTTGTCATTTTTGTAGATAGTGTGTTTGTGAGACTTGCCCTGGTTCTCTGCTACTGTTCCATCGCTGGGTGCTTCATCAGAAGAAGGTTGTTTTTTGGTCATCTCTTGCTCTTTAAGAGTGTTAGTCATCGTATGGTCCACTACTTCACCTCTCAACTTCACCATTGTACTATGAAATAAAAAGAAAGAGAATTTTACAAAAAAAGACAATTATTTGTGTATATCTTGTGTAATAATATATATATAAAATAAATAAATAAATAAATAATGTTCTCATTCTAATATGCTGATTTGGTCTTTAAGAAACATTTCTTATTATCAATGCTGAAAGCAGTTGTGCTGCTTAATATCTTAGCTGTGAAAGTCTTACTCCAAATATTTTGAAATGAAATGAAATTGTTAAAATAACGCATAGGTGCAATGTTTAGGTGTCTGAATATTTTGGGGCATATGGTGTATATACATGTATCTGATGTCCTCAGGGCCAGGAAAAGATTCTCCCGGCCAATTAATAAAGCAGTTGAGGAAGACAAGGCAGGCAAACCCTGCCCATACCCAGAAGATCACAGAAAACGATACGCCCACATCATAGATCAGCTAAAGGACAAGACAGAGGGAGCAAATGTTGGTTCAAAATTTATGTTGCAGGAGAAAAGTCTTTGAGCATAATGTCTAAATACTTTGTATTTCTGTTGTTTAAAGTGTTGGTGGTTTGTACAAAAAAAACTCTACCTTGACTCCAGGGAAGGTGACAGCAGAGGAGGCATATGAGCCAATCATGAGAGAAAGAATTGTAGAGCGCACATTTCCAAACATATTTGGCAACTGAGAAAATCAATCAAGAAGAGAGAATCATAAATTAATGAACTAATATATGTATTCAAACTGTAATGTTTGTCTGTTGCCACTAGAGAGCATTAGGAGCTAGAAGTTTGAAATAGCCTTTAGCTGCACAATATGTGAAGACACAGCTCCTCTTGTTAGGTTATAGCCTTTCAGACTAACCGACTTACTACCTTTCTGGACCTTGAAAGTGTTAGTTAATTTGCTGTCTATAGAGGGGTCAGAGAGCTCTCTGATTTAATCAAAAATACCTTCATTTGTTTTCCGAAGATGAACGAAGGTTTTACAGGTTTGGAACGACATGAGGGGGAGTAATTAAATGACAGAATTTTCATTTTTGGGTGAACTATCCCTTTAAGTGGGTGTTTACTACTGCTTATAAGTAGATACAAGATGCAAGTAGAAATAAATGTTTGATGATATGTACATAAAAAATAAATCATTTATATGCTATGTAATTTATTTATTATTATTTAAATATAATTATTATATATAATTATTTTTAATATATAATTATATGTAGTACATTAAATACATCAATCAATAAATACATTTATATTATTTTATTCATTTAATAGTAAAATATAATTGGTACATTTAATTATATATATCATATAACATATAATTATAGGTATTTATATATAATATATATATGTAGTACATTTAGTAAATACATATTTGTATATTATTTTATTTATGTATTATTATTATTATTATTATTATTGGTATCATAATTATTTGATATGTAATTATAAATAATAATAAATAAATAAATAAATAAATAAATGTGTACACAGTTAAAAGAGTGATTAAATAAAATAAACAATCTGGCATTTATGTTTCTGCATGGGTTGCAATCATTTGTTATTTATCAACCATTCTGTCCATCTTTATTTTTTCTGAATTTAAATAAAAAAGTTCCCAGATTTATTTGACTTGCTTAGTATATCATAATAAATGTGTGGGTTATAAAGCACAGGTAGCAACAGCCATAATAAAATGATGACCTAAGAATATTCCTGTGCTGCTGTGCCAACAATGCTCTAGCACTCCAAACAGATAAACACACAGACACACACACACACACAGACACAGACACACACACACACACACAGACACACACACAGACACACACACAGACACACACACAGACACACACACAGACACACACACAGAGACACACACAGACACACACACAGACAGACAAACAGAGTCAGATAACCCTATTCAAACTGACACAAACACAAACAAGTGGCATGGCAAGAGGCTGTCAATGAGAAACAGTTAATTACCAGCTCTTAAATATAACTCTACTATTTTAGCATATAAATAGTCAGTTGAAATGAAATACTTTCAGGAAGCTGACATGTTCTTCAGCGTCGCATGCTATACTCCATCTGAAACCATTTAAACAGCATTTTGCTAGTTTGTTTACATTATACATGCAGTTTTTATGACCTCATATTTATTGAACAAGATTCAGGTCTTTAAGTTCAATTCAGGACGTGCATGCGTGCGTGTGTGTGTCAGCATGGAACTATGAAATCTGACAGCCAGGACATGACAGCAGTAAATTCACAAAGATCACAGACACAGAGAGAAGATATGGGAGGTGGGAGGAAGAGTTCAGTGAGGTTGATACGCTAAAAGGGAACATTGTGGCAATGTTTGCATGTCTATAAAACAAAATGATCTAATTGGCAAATAATCTGGCACATTTACAAGTCATACACAGTTTTACAAAGCTACCAAAACTCTTTTCATCCTCAAATCAAATCCAAATGGATTAAATTAATTCCCATCATACATTTTTGCTTGTTGAATATGATGTTGTACTCCATGTACTACATTGGATTATGGAAGTAAAATTGGTTACTAATTTTGGGTACAAATACTCACATACATGAAGTGAATGATGAAATACAATCTAGATTAATTATAATAATAAATGTATGGTCCATTTATATATGGTAGATTATAGAAGATTCGTTTTGCGCAGTTGCTTTTGATATTGTAAAAATAAGGGGGACATACGCACATGAGAGAAACAGACACGTGACAGAAAGCAAGGACAGTGCATGTATTAACTTGTGCTTGTTGGGAGAAGGTGGGCTTGGCAGAGTTGAGGGCGTGAAGACGGATCTGTGCTGTGATTGGCTGATCAGCATGCCAAAATGTAGAGTGAGGGGATGGAAAACATGTGCAGCACTGAAGTGATCAGCAAAAGACATGCAAGAGTAGTACAGCTTTTCCATGCAGAACAAGAAAGAAAGCAAACACGTGTTTTGATAGTGTGTAATGAGGAGCATTAATAGCAATTTAAAGTTTTTTTTTAATTTTTTAATAGCAACTTAAAGTGTGGTCAAAAAGCTTCCTACATTTCAGCTTACACAAAAGTCTCTTATGATCACCAATTATTTTTGTATTATTTGATCAAAAATACAGTTAAACAGCAATACTGTAAAATATTACAATTTAAAGTATTTTATATATCTGTATATATCAAATGTAATTTAATCCTGTGATGACGAAGCTGAATTTTCAGCATCATTACTCCAGTCTTCAGTGTCACATGATCCTTCAGAAATCACTCTGATGTGCAAAAAACATTTCTTATTATCATCAATATTAAAACAGTTGTGCTGCTTAATATTTTTGTGGAAACTGTGATACACTACCATTTAAATGTTCAGCAAGGATGCATTAAATAGATCAAAAGTGACAGTAAAGACACAATGTTATAAGATTTGTGTTTCATAATGCTGTTCTTTTGAACTTTCTATTCATCAAAGAATCCTGAAAAAAAAAAATTGTGTCCACACAAAAATATTAAGCCATAAAACTGATTTCAACATTAATAATAATAGGAAATGTTTCTTAAAGGCCAAATCAGCATATTAGATCTAAGGGATCATGTGACACTGAAGACTGGAGTAATGTTGCTGAAAATTCAGATTTGCTGAATATATTAATATATTAAAAGAGAAAACATTATTTTAAATTGTAATAATAATAATAATAATAATAATAATACAGTATTTCACAATATTGCTGTTTTTTTACTGTATTTTTCATCAAATAAATGCAGCTTGGTGAGCATAAGAGACTTTTTTCAAGAACATTTAAAAGTCTTAATTATTCCAATCTTTTGACCAGTTGTGTATATAGACAAACACACACAATTAAACACCAATACAGAGTTGAGTGTCAACATGACCACCGCCCACTAACAGTGTTCAGGATATAAGAATGTACCCAAACACGTTCAAACTTAAAGAGGACCTCAGAATATAGAACAGCTGAATGGCAACTTTGCATAGTTATCATTACAATAGTTGTCTTGGTATATATGCAGTATAAGAATTACCATATAGCAACATATAGCTGAGTGAAAATGTTGACATAAGTCAGTCTATTTTTATTGTGTATTTTATATTTCTGTGAACATGTGTGAGTGTGTCTTACTGTTAGCGAAGTGAAGGTTAGACAGATTCCTCCAAACCCATTCATGGAAACAGCAAGAAATATGAGAGCTGATAACACTTTAAGGGAAAGCAGAAACAATGCTTTCATTACTTATAAAACATTAAAAATACAGATTCACTAATTATAGACTGTGGAATTATGTAGCAATAAATACATATATACATATGTACAAAGGCATACGTACATTCATATATAAATACACACATATACGTGTGTGTGTGTGTGTGTGTGTGTGTGTGTGTGTGTGTATGTATGTATGTATATATGTATATATGTATATGTATATGTATATGTATATGTATATGTATATGTATATGTATATGTATATATATATATATATATATATATATATATATATATATATATATATATATATATATATATATATACACACATACATACAGTTGCGGTCAGAATTATTGGCACCCCTGGTAAATATGATCAAAGATGTTTGTAAAAATAAATCTGCATTGTTTATCCTTTTGATTTTTCATTTCAAAAATGTGCCAAATTCCCTTAATCATCCATCACAATAAGTAAAACCAAAGAATATAGTTCTGATGTGCATCAAAAGATTGTCGAGTTCACAAAATCATGGCAATAATTAAGAAGTTCCAATCAACTAAAGATGTTAGGAATCTGTCTGAAAGAGGACGAGGAGGAAAGTTTGAGTGGCCAAAGAATCTCCAAGGATCACAGATGGGAAATTGCAGAGATTGGTTGAGTCTTTGGGTCAGAAAGCCTAAAAAAAATAAAATAAAAAAAAATATCAAACAATCCCTATAATCACCACATGTTGTTTGGGAGGGCTTCAAAAAAAAATCCTCCTTGCTCATCCAAAAACAATCTTCAGTATATTCAGTTTTCAGACACGACTGGAACTTCAAAAGGGACCTGGTTCTGTGGTCAGATGAAACTAAAAAAGAGCTTTTGGCAGCAAACCCACCAGATGGGTTTGGTGCTAACAGGGATAAAAAAGTACCCCATGCCCACGGTTAAATATACTGCTGGATCTGTAATGTTGTGGGCATATTTTTTTTTGCTGGAGGTCCTGAACTTCTTCAGATACATGTTATTATGGATCCTAGCAAATACCAACAGATAAAAAATCGAAACCTGACGGCCTCTGCTAGAAATCGTATAATGGGCCGTGGTTGGATCTTCCATCAGGACAACAATCCAAAACAAACATCAAGAATCAACACAAAAATTTGTCACTGAGCCCAAAATGAAGCTTCTGTCATGGCCATCCAAGTTCCCTGACATGAACCCTACAGGAAATGAGTGGGGTGAACTAAAGAGAAGAAGTACCAACATGGATCTGTGAATCTGAAGGATCTGGAGAGATTCTGTATGAAGTATTTATTAAAAGAAGTATTTATTAAAAGGGTTCCAATAATTATGACCAACCTTTTTGGAAAAAAGCATTTATTTCATAATGTGAGTTTCCCCCCCATTTTCAATTCTTCTACTTCAATGAAAGATTAGATTTCTATGAATTTTTTGAATGAAAGATCAAAAGGATAAACAATGCAGATTTATTTTTTCAGCCATCTTTAATCATATTTACGAGGGGTGCCAATATTTCTGACCACAACCATGTATACTCTAAAAAAATACTGGGTTGTTTAAACCCAAATTTGGGTCACATATAGACAAATCCAACCGTTGGGTAATTTTTAACCCCATGGCTGGGTTTGTTCATATTTGATGATGAAACAACCCAACATTTTTAGAGTGTATTATTGTATGTATTATTTCTATAGTATATGTTTTATCTGCATAGTACTTTGGTTCTGAATGTTCACTTAACAATAAAATAAGCATAAAGAAGCATTACTACTGACCTTTTGGATCATAAGATGCAACTGCAATCAAAGCCATGGAGAATGCAAAACACGCACTACAAGAGTCATAAAAGCAAGGAAGTGACCATGATGTGGGTTACAGGGTGAGTGATGGATATTCATATAGAATATCATGTTCATATGAAGCAGACATGCTGCAGATGAACGCCTTCAAACTTAGGAGTCAAACCAACGTTCTGCATTGGTTTTGAGGAAATTCTCAAGTTTTAAACTGATAAGTGCATGTCTCTCACCTGCCAAACAATCTGATTGGACGTGGCCCAAACTTGTCCATCAGGACACCTAGTGGCAGAGTGGCTGCACTGATGATGAACGAGCCAATCGTAAAGCCCAGATTCAGAATCTCCTCCTGTTCAATACAGCTCAGCCAAACCGTTGGCTCCGTTAAACTCACGTTAGTGTGACTCTCTGTGACATTCTCTGATAGTATCAGAGGAAGAAATAGATAGTCAAATACGTTAAATCTCTGCATGTTGCTGTTTCCTAAAACTGCTAGTAACAACTCTGCCAAAGACTGTGCCTGTCAATGTGGATGTGTTCCAATCATGTACCTGAACACAGGTGTGAGTAGAAGCCCTCATTCTTCAGCATTATAAGGAGGGAACCCCAACCCAACAATACGGCAGAGAAGAGCAGGTTTTCTATGATTGATGTGACAGCCATCCACCAGCGCCTCCTGTAGGCCTGCGAGAGTGACGGAGCCATTGCACTGGAGAATGAAAGAAACCACAAATAAGGATCAAGTTTACATGATTTTAATACAACAAATTTATCCTTAATTCATAAATACAAAACGACAACAAAAGAGGCAGCATTTGAAGTGTTTGACATTTGAACACTTCATTTCATTACACCATTTCCAGAAAAGTTGAGACATTTGGTAAAATGCAATAAAACCAATAATCTGAAACATGGATTCATCAGACCACCACCGCAAACATTTCCACTGTCTTTTGGACCATCTGAGATGAGTTTGAGCACAGAGAACTCACCCGGCATCTCTACATTGAACAGATGTATAGCTTTCTCCTTGCGTAACAGAAAATCAAGTTGCATTTCTTGATGTAGCGTTAGACTGTTTTAAGTTTTCTGAAGTACTCCTGAATCAATGTGGCTAGATTTAACATGACAGTTTTCATGCAATGCCATCTGAGGGCTCGAGGTCGTGCACATTCAACAGAGGTTTCCTGCCTTGCCCTACACAGACTGAGATTTCTCTGGATTCCCTGAATCTTTTCACAATATTATGTATGGCAAATGGTGAAAGACCTAAATACTTTATCATTTTACATTGAGAAATGTGATTTTTTGAATTGTCTGACAATTCTCTGAAGAAATTTGGCACAAAGTGGTAAAAGCCATGACCTATATTTACTGGCAATGACAGTCTTCGGTGGATGCTCCTTTTATACCCAAACACGATACCCTCACCTATTACCAATTCACCTGCTAATTGTGGACTGTTTCAAAACAGCTTAACTTAGATATTCTATAATCTTTTCACTTTTATTTTGCCTGTCCCAACATTTTTGGATTTTGCAGCCATCAAAATCAAAATGTGTTTACAAAATGCAATTGAGAGAGATTTTTTGATTGCATTTTACAAAATGTCCCAACTTTTCTGGAAATGGGGTTGTATATACCATAAGTTTAATTTTGTAAAATGGCAGTTTACTTAATTTGTATTTGCTTTGGGCTACATTCATAAATACATTTCATTGCCCATTCTGTAAGTGGAGGAGAGATCCAATCAGAAAGGGTTGTTTAATCTAATCATCCACATGTGGTTTATTTAGTACTTTGCATAATGATTTATTAAAGTAAACTTAATTTCTTTTTTTCGTATCGTATTCCAGAAAAATCAGTATGCAAATGTTTAGTAAAAGGCCAAAAAAAAATTCTGATCCATATTAATCCTTTTATTTATTTTTTGGCATGACAAAATTAATTTGACCATACTGTAAAAAGACAAGAACAAATTTATTTAAACAACAAAAAAGGATTGAGTGTGTGTTACATGCAATTTTACATTTCTGTCCAAGTCTTTAGTGATATACACTTTTAGACCCTACTTGCCCAAAGTTTTATACACAAAACAAACAAAACATTCATGAAAACAAGCAGCCTGCATCTGAGACTCATTCATGCCTGAACATGTACTGAAGACAACAAATGTGAATTTAAGATAAGAATATCATAAGAAACAGAACTGTTACAAGTTTATGTTAGAACATGTCCTCTTTGTTCAGCACATTTTTGAACAGCACACATCTATCTTGCAAAATGAAATGGGAGACTGTGATTTAGGGCAAAGTTCAAGTGTCTGTCACCTAAATAATTGTAATCTGGGAGTTTACATGTGATTTATATCTGTTTATGTTCTGAACTCCGCTTTTATACTTGTCCTCGTCACATGGATAAAAGAGGCTGAAGTATTTTTATTATCCATAGAGCACATGTCCACACACCCCCTGACCTGTTGACACCAGAAATAGTCACAGACCTTCATGGCACACCATGAGCATCTTATCTGATTTCAGCAACACGTAGAATGAACATTGCTATAACACTCATATGAACTTGGATCGTGTTGTAGCATATCCAAACCAGATCATTACCATTAGCATGAGCAGTAAATTAACAGTAATGTCAGAAAAAAATGTTAGAATTCATCTTTTTTTGTGATAATCTCCAAATACAACTGTAAACAACAACAACAACATTTATTGGCAGACATATTGCAGAATAGTAGACAGGGAGTTAATTTATTAAGTGATGAACTGTTTCTGTACAAATGTTTATTCAGCATACTAAATATCCTCCATTGAGTTCCATTTAAACAGAAAAAGCATTTGTACCCTGGTTAAGCCTTTTAAAATAACTTAACCAAACATGCACCAAACAGCACATCTACAGGCAAAAAGTTGCAATTTCAATTGCTTTAGTAAAAAGAAAGTATGAGTCAAGTAAATTCTGAACAAGTTCATTGATGGCGTAACTTGTATTTACTTATTTCTGACATGAAACACCACAAATATGTTGCAGAACCAAGCAGTGATTACTGCACCGCTCTACATAAAGCGTGACCTGTTTAGTCTGATTCAAAGTCAAACCATTAGTATCATTAGCATTCAGTCAGTTGCTGAATTCGGAACTGCATACTAGTAGCCTATACTACTCGTACAACGTTTACCATATCTTTCTATGGCAGAAATAGTAGTGTAACAGGTTAACCATCTAAACTTGGACTTGCAAACATTCACCCATTTCACTTGTTAACAGGCAAGGCCCAAAGTGCTTTTGTGGCTATGAACCCCTTAAAAACCAGAGTCTACGACCAAGTAAAAGCTACAATTCAAAAAAAAAAAAAAAATGAAATCATTCCCGAGACATACCGGTTAAGATTCCGGTCCCTTAGGTCCCTATAAGACCCCTACAGAACTCTACATCCGACTGAAGGACTTGTTCTTTAAATGGGTACAATATGAGCAAAGTAATAAGAGGGACATTATGGAGACCCTTGTACTGGAGCAGTACCTGCGAGTGTTGTACCCTGAAGTGAAGGAGAGAAATTCAGAAACTGCTGCGGAGGCGGCAACACTGGTCGAGGCCTACATTGCCGCACAGAAGGGACCAGGAACTACTCGATATGCTGGCATCCTACACTCTTCGAAGGGTAAGTCTGAAGGGTTGAGGGTGGGTTCAAACTCTCAAAGTGGTCCTAAGATCCTTAGGCCCTTCCATGCTAAAGCCCCAACATCTGCCCCAGAGCCCCAGACAACAGTTAAGGGAGAGAGTGTTGTATGTTATAACTGTGGTGAGCCAGGTCATACTAGGCCCCTTTGCCCACTCAAAAAGCCCAAGACAACTGGTCTTTGTTACGTGCCCCGGCCAGAACAGATACAAACACAACCCGATCGGGAGCCAATCATCACTGTACTGTTAAATGGTAAACCCCTTTCAGCTTTGGTGGACACAGGTTGTTCCCATACACTGGTACAGGTCCGATATATACCCAGAGATTCCTGGAGTGAAGGAGACACAGTAACAGAGTGTTGTGTGCATGGGGATAGCACTAGAAGTTAGAAGATAGTTGCCCCCTGCTGAGGCTTATATTGAGGTCTGTAATCAGTCATATCTGATGAATGTTGGTGTTGCAACCAAGCTGCCCTATCCTGTCCTGTTAGGTACTGACTTCCCTGCGCTAGCTAAATTGGTGCAAAAGACTGTATAGTGTGGCATTGTTACAAGAGCCCAAGCAAAGCAGCTTACTCAAGTTACACAGCTCCCAGAAACAACCCCAGACTCACTGCAAGAATTGCCCTTCAGCTCTGAGACTAGCTTAGGCCTACAGAGCAGGAAAGACTACAGAAACGAAGGGAGTGGGTTGAGGAATTGTTGGAAACTTCAGAGCAAGCTGAGGTAGGGGCAGAAGAACCCGAACTCACTGAAGCCGACATAGTTGTCCCTGGTAACCTAGCCGAGCTTCAGCGTGATGACTCAACCTTAACTGAATGTTTTAAACAGGCTGAGGGAAATAAGGGTGTTGTACCTTTGTTTGGTGAGACTTCTGCAAAATGGTCTTTTGTACAGAGTAAATAAGACGGACTGTAGCTGATAGTACCTAAGACATACAGGAAGGAGGTATTAGAACTTGGGCATTCTATTCCCTGTGCAGGTCACTTGGCTTTTATGAAGACATTAATGCGAATTACCAAAAGATTTTACTGGCCAAAGATGTACAGTGAGGTTAAAGAGTTCTGTAAATCATGTCCAGAGTGCCAGCTCACTACTGGCCGTACCCCTGCCTATGCACAACTCATACCCATTTCTGTAGTTGACACTCCTCTTGAGCGAATAGGAGTTGACATTGTTGGGCCTGTGGAGAAGAGTCAGAGTGGGAACCGATTTATCTTGGTCATTTGCGATTACGCTACCAGGTACCTTGAGGCATACCCACTACGAGAGGTCACAGCTAAGCAAATAGCCACTGTACTCCTACGATTTTTCTTGCAGGTTGGCATTCCTCGGGAAGTGCTCACAGATCAGGGCCTAAACTTTATGAGCCACACCCTACAAAAAGTATATCAATTGCTGGGCATAAAGAGAGTGCGAATCACCCCTTACCATCCTCAGACTGATGGTCTGGTTGACCAGACCTTGAAAAACATGTATGTTTCTGACACTGGTAAGGACTGGGACAAGTGGCTTCCATTCCTCCTGTTTGCATATAGGGAGGTGCCTCAGGCATCTACAGATTTCTTGCCATTTGAACTGCTGTATGCTCACCAGGTCAGAGGGACTCTGGGTGTACTGAGGGAGAGCTGGGAGGCCACTGATAAACCAGGCAAGAAAAACATTCTCTCCTGTCTTAAAGATGAGAGAGCATCTGCAGAAGACAACAGCCCTTGCACGAGAAAACCTTCGGCAGTCTCAAGCATGTCAAAAAGAGTGGTATGACCGAACAGCCAGATCCCGTACGTTTGAGCCAGGTGAGAAGGTCTTGTTACTATTACCAACGAGTGAGCATAAACTTTTTGCTAAGTGGCAGGGCCCCTATCAAATAAAGCAGAAAGTGGGTCCTGTCACATATGAGATCAAGATCCCATCCAGGACCCAGCCCTTGAAAATCTTTCAAGTCAACATGTTAAAGAAGTGGTATGCTCGTTCCACACCACCAGAACCTACATCTAAGGAAGTAGCTGGAATAGCAACAACCTTGTTTGTGAGATCTGTAGAGGGAGAAGAGAAAATAGAGGTAAAATACTTGCCTGGTTGTCAGGGCAACCGTCAGCTGAGCCTTGAGCACCTGGAAGATGAACAAAGGCAGGAATTTCTACAGTGCCTGCCTGCACAACTCTTTATGGAGACCCCTGGCAGAACAGGAGTGATCCAGCATCACATCACTCTCCCAAACCCATTCGTCAGCCAGTATACCGGGTCCCAGAGAGACTTCTGCCAGTTATGAAGGAAGAGTTGGAGACCATGGTGTCTTGGTGCAATTGAGCCTTCAACCAGTGAATGGAGCAATCTCACTGTTTTAGTGCCTAAAAAGGATGGCAGTCTTCGATTCTGTCTGGATTTCCGCAAGCTCAATAGTGTGAGCAAATTTGACCCGTATCCCATGCCAAGGGTAGACGAGTTAGTGAAGAGTCTTGGAAGAGCAAGGTATCTCACCACACTTGAACTTTGCAAGGGATATTGGCAGGTCCCACTAAGTCCAGAGAGTCAAGAGATGACTGCATTTAAAACACTCTTTGGACATTTTCAGTTCTGTGTCCTTCCCTTTGGGCTTCATGGAGCTCCCACTACTTTCCAAAGGATGATGGACCAGATCCTCAGTGGGACTGAGAAGTTTGCTGCTGCATACTTAGATTACATCATCATCTATAGCCAAACTTGGCAGGAGCATCTGGATCATCTGAAGGATGTGCTACTAAGAATTAAGAATGCTGGTCTAACCATCCGCCCAGACAAATGCACCCTAGCCAGGGCGGAAGACAGAATACCTAGGGTATGTGCTGGGGCATGGAGTAATACGTACACAGGTGGGAAAAGTGGAGGCCATCAAGAATGCAGAATGACCGGTGACCAAGAAACAGGTTTGTTTTTTCCTAGGACTTGTGGGTTGGTAAAGGCATTTTATCCCCAACTTCTCTGAACGAGCCTTTACCCTAACTGATTTAACTAAAAAAGACAAGTCGAATAAAGTCAACTGGATGCAGGACTGAGAAGGCTTTCCAGGACCTAAATGACTCCTTATGCACAGAGCCTGTTTTACAAAGTCCAGACTTTGAAAAGACTTTTACTGTGTAGACCGATGCATCTGAGAATGGCATTGGGGCTGTACTACTTCAGGAAGGTCAAGGGCAGCTCCAACCGATTGCTTACATCAGCAGGAAGCTTCTTCCCTGTGAATCCAAGTATTCTACAGTTGGAGTGTCTAGCAATTAAATGGGCATTGGACTCTTTAAGATATTACCTGGTGGGACGCAAAATCAAACTTGACACTGATCACAGGGCATTGGCCTGGTTAGGCCAGATGAGGGACACAAATGCCTGTATCACCAGATGGTTTTTTTCAGAGGGGGAGAATTTCAGAACGTCAGAGGGGGAGAATTTAGGAACGGATGTTTTTGCCATTTAATTTGATGTTAAACTTTTTCTGTTAATGGTTGTTGTATTAGCTGTTTGGAAGTTTGTCTTGTTGAGTTGGGTTACTATATTATTTAATTGTATTGTTACAAAATTTTAAGTTTGTTTCTATTAATTGGTATGCCCTGTAGGTGGGGCTTCAGCCTATAGATAGGCTTGCTGACTGAGAGGATTTCAGTTCTGATTATGGACTCAGAGAAATAACGTATTGAGCAGTGTTGCAAACTTGGGCCATTTGGTTTAGCCAAAATTAGCACATTGTTGCCGTTTTGTTTTCTTTTTGTACAGTTTTTATTTATTTTTGTTTTCTCCTGCACTGTAAATATTTTTGCACATTCCAATAAAACACCATTTTTGGATTACGCATTAACTTTTTATACAGCACGTCATTTCCTTTACCACTCCAACTGGTTGGCCTTCCTACAAGTAGAGTAGTCATATGCGGTTCCAAATTCAGCAAATGCACAAACTCACCGGTTCGAATCAATCTAATGAATCATTCACTGAATGAACACAACGAATCTATCTGAGTGGCTACTGAATCAATATATGACTCGCTTACTGTGTTGATGAGAAGCACAACTTATTTGTATTCTTGTTGTAATTTGTAGTCTTGACCTTGAATACAAATATTTTATTTCCCTGGTGCAACTTAACCCCAAGACCTAATTTTTCCACACAGTAAAAGGATTTCTCAGATTTTCCATGCTTGCTCTGGGATTTCTAAAAATATAAAAAAACGACAGCAATACTACTATAAAGTATGAGAAACTCAGGATTGCTTGCGTTTCCCTAAGAAACCTTGCGTTCAATATATTAGGGTCTCCGTACAAAAGTATTTACCTAATTAACAATTAAAAAGTTTAACTTGTGCAACCCCAGCTAAAAGATCATTCTCAGAATTTTGGATAGCGTTCCGTCAAGGTTCTCTCAAAGTTATGAACAAACATTCTTCCAGTAACATTAATAGAATCTTACTGGTCTTTAATATTGTTCTCCAAACGTTAGCACAAAAACATTATTTCTACATTGTTTGTGGAAAGCTTTTTTTCTGAATTATTTTAATTAAATGTTTATCTAGTATTTTTTTTAAATGTTACTCAGAGAACATTCAAAAGTAATGTTTTATAATAACACGGAATGTTCTCTTAATGTTTAAATAACCAAGACATTTAAAAAAAAACATTCAAAAATATTGTTTTCACAACTTAAAACAGAATGAAAGTTAGCAAAACGTTCTAAACATATTTTTGTTAGCTGGGACGATCTATGATGAAATGCTTCCACTCAAGAAGATGAACCGAGTCTCAAAAGGTCAAAAGCAGCCTTCCAAAGTAAGCAATGACGCTCAACTCACTCACACACACACACACACACACACAGCTGTTTCCTTCACACTGGCTGCAGTTGCTACCGCGTGCTCAGCACCTCACTGGAAGTGCCGCGTGCGCACTTCGGTTTCCTAAAGGAAAAAACACCGCGCGCACTTGAGACCACTGATAATCGCCTATATCAGTTGTAAAAGTTCGTAATTAATAAACTATACTGTAATGCTCATTATTGCATTGGATTGTGTACTTTGACATGCTATTTTAAATAAATACATAACATGAGAATACGCACGACGCTAACAATCTGATCACTAATATAGGCTATATAAATTCAAAAGTACAATTCAAGCTCTAAAACAACGCAGTCAATTTGGTCATTTACAAAGTTTCCTTATGCCACAAAAGTACACGTCTTAGAAATTTAACTGATAAAGAGAAAAAAGATGTTGTCAGTTATGCAGCCTATTTACAAATATTTTTCTTTTTTTTAAACGGTTTGCAAAAACTGAGCATTGATTTATCAACTTAAACATTTACAACAAGTTTCCAAAATCTTGGAACCATCTAGAGAGTAAACTTACCACTGTCTTATGTAGTGTTATTTATAGCAATGGCATGTGTCTGGTTTTCTTCAGTGTTGGTATCCTTTCCAAACTCTGGTGCTCTAATTTTGCGTTTTTCTGTTCGTGCACTCCAGGTTGTATTTGCACGTTTGGATAAACTAAAAAGGATATGTCAAGTTGTGTATGCTCTTTCTCTCTCTCCCTGCTCTTTTTGTCTATAAATGGCTCCCGGCATTGACCCTCCTCCCCACCTATCCAAACGAAAACTCAATTTATGGATGTTTCCGAGAGAGCACACGAGACTGATTGTTAGTGCACCCTGTCAGATCATTTACAGTGTCAGCGGCGCCCTCGCGTGGCCATGACGCCGAAACTTTGGGTAGCTGGCTATATGGAGATTTTTCTCCTTCTCTTGATAATGCAAATTACCCAAATAATTAATGAATGTTGTACTAGGCCCAGTGGCGTGGTAGAAATCGTGGTGCACCTCTAGTCTGTGTCTCTTTTCAAAGTCTGATTGAAATTGTTCACAGAAAAATTACTTACTGTCATAATTTACTTACCCTCATGTCGTTCCAACCGTTCATCATCAGAACAAAAATAAAGATCTTTAATGAAATCTGAGAGCTGTCCTGTCCCTCCATTCGCCTTATTCACCTGGCGGCCATTTTGAAAACTCGAACGCCGTTGAGGGGTACACAAACCCGGAAGTTGGACTCCGATACGGTACTATCAATCAGTAGCAGCAAAGGAAACTTTGTGGACGACGAATCTTACCGGTCTGCCTGAATTAACAATGCAAAATGTAGAGCAGTTATATTTTTTATCCACTCTCGACGTAGTCCCTTATCCTCTGGAAAACGGTGAAAGGTTTGTCCTCTGTGACGAAGTGCACTGGGGAACACAGCAATCCGGCGCCATTGCCGCTTATGCTGCATTCACACCAAACGCGAATAGAGCGTCAAATTCGCATCTATCGCGTCTATTTGGACGCTTGAACATTTTAAATCCATTCGCCCGTCTACAGCGAATTGGACGTGCGTATAAATCAAGCGTTTGAAGTGAAATATGCGCGCCTTCAAGGCGCTCCAGAAGCTGCGCCTGGATGAAGGCCGCTTTCACTCCTGTATGTATATTTTAGGCTACAATAAAACGAAATATGTCATAAAACACCACTCTGCCTCTTTTCGTTTTCATTAAAAAATTTTTTTTTAAACATTAATGTGTGGTTCAGACAATAAGTGTGCATATATATGATTATCACTGTAATAAAATTAAATAAGACATAAAACACAACCCAGTCTCTTTTTAAAATACGGCGTTTTAAACAGCATTTGCGCCGCAAAATACGTCGTTGTGATTACAAACGCCGTAAAAATAGCGCGAAATACGTCAATGACGCCGTATTTGAGTGTGTCTGAAAATCGCCGCTTTTTACTGTTCAGCTTGCCATATGACGGCGTAAAAAACGAGAAGTTCCTCACTGCAAAATACAATATCCAGGGGGCGTGGTTGGATCCAGATCCAACTCCTCCACTTTATATGACAATACGGTTTCAGGAAACAGTCGCGACTAGCTAGTTGATTTCTTAAACGATGCATGGTACTATGGTAGTTAAGCAGCGAGTAACGTCGTTGTACGGGAAATGCACCCCAGATAAGTCAAAGACATAATTATAAACTATAAACTGTCTACTTGTATTAGCAACAAAGGCCGTGGATTCAGGGAACATATTATTTTGCATGCACTCCACTCCAAACGCTGTCTTCATTTCAAAAATGTATTTTGTTTATTAAACGCAAAGTTTTTAATTTCAAAAGCATTTATAAATTCAGTTCATAATTCCAACAAACGAAATTCCAAGGCAAAATAACGAAATGGTAAAAAAAAACAAAAAACTTTGAGTTACCACTATGCAAATTCAAACATTTCGCCCTTCTCTCCCTACGCGGTGACTACAGCCCGACAGGGGAACGGTGATTAACTAAATGCTTTAAGTAAATATGCACATAGCCTAATAATAATAATACAAAAATACACAACTTATAATAAATAAACTCAAATATACTACAACACGTAGCCTATAGACAAGCCACAATACCATAAATGACGGAGTAGGCTATTTTAAGTTGTTACGCTGCTATAGACCTAAGGGGAAAATCCAAACTTCACAGCCTACTCATCATCAAACTAAAAATGCAGTCAACCAAATAGAAAAGGTTATTTGGCCCAATTAATATTGTCTGTTGTACACAATCGTGACTGCCGCTCTACAGTGCAATGGTGTTATTCCAAACAGGTTTTTGCTCATGTGAATGCTGTTTTAGACTGGGACATGAGTCATACAAAGCATTGTTACCATAATAAATAGTTTAGCATCCAAGTGCGAATATGAAAAGAATGAGAGAGGAGCAACTCGGTTTCAGTTTTGCTTTAATAGGCTGGCCTAATTCGTTTAGGCTTTAAAATAAATATTGTTGGAAGGCTAATGAATGGCATTAAAATTTATGTTTGTTTTACATTTTTCTTTTTTCATTCTTGTTATGAATTTCGTTGCATTTAAATGATTTGATGTGGAAATAGCCTAATGATGTTTGTGAACATTTAGTTTTTACCAGTATTTTTAATAAAATACGACTGACAAACCAGTGCGATTTTTTTCTCTCAACAACTTACGTAGCCTACCAGTGCATGCTCAGGTACGACTCAGTTTGACAAAGGCACATAGGCTATATACATTCTCTAATGTGGATAAAGGCATATTTTGTACACATTACTATACAACATATGTCCTTATTAGGAGGTTTTTACAACATGCAAATTAAAAAATTTCGCCCTTCTCTCCCTACACAGTGACTACAACCCGACAGGGGAACGGTGATTAACTAAATGCTCTAAATAAATATGCACATAGCCTAATATTAATAATAACAAAATACACAACTTTTAAAAAATAAACTCAAATAAATAAATAATAAATATAGTTTAGCATCCAAATACTTTATTATTTGGATTTGTGACAAATGAGAGAGGTAGGCCTAGGCTTAACGCGCGTTTCTGTTTCAGTTTAGCTTTAAACGAATTTGTTTTGGCTTCATAGCCTATAGCTAAACTTTTCATTCTTGTTGTGTTCTGAATACCATTCATTTTAAATGATTAGTTCTAGAGTGAGGGTCAGCTAAAATAGCCTAAAGCATATTCAGCAAATACACCCTTTCAAACCAGACCTGCTAAGAGCGGGACACGAACCGGCGATCATTTCAGTAGTCAGGCACTAACAAGCAGGCTATCGACTACCACATGCTGTAGGCTACTGTTTTTAAACACTATCTCGGTTCTGTTATATTAGGGACGATTTCTTGTTTAGGAAAGCTTTTGTCCAGTTATTTACTAACGTGAAAAGTATCTGTGTAATAAGTTGAACATGGGGTAGGTAGGATCATTTCTGAACATTAAATCTTAGCAATTACATTAAAGTATGATAAAGAGGTGTGATCTTTAATTAGATTAAAATACTCCAAAAGTTATGGGCTATTGTAGATAAATATACCCTATCAATTCATAGGCACTCCTTTGGCTAAAATGATCCATGCTGAATTTGTCTGGTCTGACTCAGTTCATCATTGATTGGGTGAGAACAGTTCAAATTTACTGGCTGTGGAAATCGGTGGGAGTGGCTTATTATACTATAAGCAAAACGCCATAAATAACATGCTCTGTGCAACCAAAACGTCATATGGTAAGCTGAACAGCGTAAAAAGCGGCGCTTTTCAGGCACACTAAAACGCCGTCAAATATGGCGCCATTGACATTTTGCACGATTTTTACGGCGTAAATAACAGCGTTTAACTGTAAACGCAATTAATCTATAGCGTAATTCTGACCCTTTTGGCTTGCCATATAATTCTGACCCTTTTGGCTTGCCATATGAATGCACAAAAAGCACTATTCGCGTGTATCGCGCAAGACGCTCAATTCACGAGAATTCCCGGAAGTGGTAAGTGTACCCCGCAAGCTTCTTAGAACGTTCGAAGTGAATAAGGCGAATTGACAGCCTACGCAACTACCACTTTCAAGCAAAGTATGTTGACTCTGCGGCCATATTTGCAACTCCTCCGGGCAGTTATTTCGGGCATCCAAGACCAAGTCTCAAAAAGTGCTTGTCAAACTCACAAATAAATTTCAAATCAGCAACAAAATCTGACATGAAAAGCCCATAAATGGTGCTTCTTATGCTCACAAAGCGTGGGGTTAATAAAGGCCTTCTGAAGCAAAGCGATGCGTTTGTGTAAGAAAAATATCCATATTTAACACGTTATAAAGTAAAATATCTAGCTTCCAGTGGACCGCCTTCCGTATTAAACTTGTGACGCATGACATAGCGTAAGCGTTTTGAACTGTGAGAGGCAATACACTTTCTTCATACTGTAAGTTGAATACAGGATGCAAACATTTCATCAAAAAGATCTCCATTTGTGTCCTTGGAACGACATGAGGGTGAGTAAATAATGACAGCATTTTCATTTTTGGGTTAACTAACACTTTAACTGGTCAAAACTCTTTGTGTAATAATCTGTCTGTTATATGAGGCCAGTTTGGGACGAAACGATTCACTCAAATGAGCGCTACCTAAGAGCCAAGAGAGTGTGGTTGTTCATTAAGGCAAAAAAGAAGAAGAAGAAGAAGAAAGAGAGTGGGATGGTTGCAACACTTTTTCCATTTCCTTGAGAATTGTTTGTATTGGAAAGCCAAAAATGTTGTACAATGTATACTTGAATAGACAAAGTCAAATGTTGCAACTGTTGCACAGGGGCAGTTGCAACATTCATTAAAATGTAATAAAATCATTATTTAATATAATTTTCAATTTTATTTATTTTACTTGTGCACAGACAGGGTTGTATTAAATTGGCTGTATAAAGACAAGGACTTGTAAAAGGGAAAAAATCAAGTAACAGGTATGCTAACAACCAGGTTTTGGTTACAAAATACACTCACCTAAAGGATTATTAGGAACACCATACTAATACTGTGTTTGACCCCCTTTCGCCTTGAGAACTGCCTTAATTCTACGTGGCATTGATTCAACAAGGTGCTGAAAGCATTCTTTACAAATGTTGGCCCATATTGATAGGATAGCATCTTGCAGTTGATGGAGATTTGTGGGATGCACATCCAGGGCACGAAGCTCCCGTTCCACCACATCCCAAAGATGCTCTATTGGGTTGAGATCTGGTGACTGTGGGGGCCATTTTAGTACAGTGAACTCATTGTCATGTTCAAGAAACCAATTTGAAATGATTTCGAGCTTTGTGACATGGTGCATTATCCTGCTGGGAGTAGCCATAAGAGGATGGGTACATGGTGGTCATAAAAGGATGGACATGGTCAGAAACAATGCTCAGGTAGGCCGTGGCATTTAAACGATGCCCAATTGGCACTAAGGGGCCTAAAGTGTGCCAAGAAAACATCCCCCACACCATTACACCACCACCACCAGCCTGCACAGTGGTAACAAGGCATGATGGATCCATGTTCTCATTCTGTTTACGCCAAATTCTGACTCTACCATCTGAATGTCTCAACAGAAATCGAGACTCATCAGACCAGGCAACATTTTTCCAGTCTTCAACTGTCCAATTTTGGTGAGCTTGTGCAAATTGTATTCTCTTTTTCCTATTTGTAGTGGAGATGAGTGGTACCCGGTGGGGTCTTCTGCTGTTGTAGCCCATCCGCCTCAAGGTTGTGCGTGTTGTGGCTTCACAAATGCTTTGCTGCATACCTCGGTTGTAACAAGTGGTTATTTCAGTCAAAGTTGCTCTTCTATCAGCTTGAATCAGTCGGCCCATTCTCCTCTGACCTCTAGCATCAACAAGGCATTTTCGCCCACAGGACTGCCGCATACTGGATGTTTTTCCCTTTTCACACCATTCTTTGTAAACTCTAGAAATGGTTGTGCGTGAAAATCCCAGTAACTGAGCAGATTGTGAAATACTCAGACCGGCCCGTCTGGCACCAACAACCATGCCACGCTCAAAATTGCTTAAATCACCTTTCTTTCCCATTCTGACATTCAGTTTGGAGTTCAGGAGATTGTCTTGACCAGGACCACACCCCTAAATGCATTGAAGCAACTGCCATGTGATTGGTTGATTTGATAATTGCATTAATGAGAAATTGAACAGGTGTTCCTAATAATCCTTTAGGTGAGTGTATATATACATATATTTTTTAAATCAAAATCAACACTGAAATGTAATAATACATCTGTGAACATTTGTGAAAGCTTACAGAACTGTGTGTGTGTTTATGTGAATGTCTTATTCTTATATATTCATGTGGAAAATGGCACATATTTTGCCTTGGACCTCAGAACAGAGGGACACCTCTGTTGTGCATTTCCTCTCTTGTGGCATAATGAAAACAGAACAGATTAAATATGCCTATTGCTTAGTCTGATTTTTACTTAAATAAAAAAGGGGAGATGCCTGACTATTAACTAGGGTTCTTTGTTAATACAAACAATTATAATTGTGTCATGTTATGACATCATGTTATGACCAGTTTTACATCAGTGTTGTGATAAGAGACGCATGTTGCAACTGTCTTTGACACATGATAGCAATGCCTTTTAGAGGCTAAGAAAACACTGATTAAAGTGATATGACTTCACAAAGCTTAACAAAAACAGTTTCGAAAGTAGCTATGACAAAAAATCTGATCATAAAACCAAAAATTACTTTTTTAACTTTTTTTGCCGAATGAATGGTGGCTAATACTAATCACGCGCACCTGCAGTTCATCATCACAGCAATCACCCACAGTACAAAAGACACTCACACACTCTCAGTCACTGTCCGGTCTCGTTCGTATTGGGTACTTACCGTTATGCTTACTTCAAGGACTAATCATATGATACTCACCTTCATCCATTGTTACCTCCAAGTCTCCATCGTGTTCTAGCGTTGTGTGTGTCTTCAGTGTCTTCTCCGTTCCAAGCCTGGCTCCAGCGATCACCACCTGCAAGTATACAGACTGTGTCATTCAGGATCTTATCACCGAACTCCCACGAACTTCTGCACCCCTCACCTGCACTTCCGTTTGCACTACTGGATTGTTCAATAAACTTCATTAACCTGTACTTGTCTCCGACCCTTCTGTACTGTAACACACTTTAAAAGTGAAATAAAATCGCACAATTGTGGTAAAATTGTCTGTCAGAAAGTTTTTTTTAAATTGTGAGATAAATTTGCAATTGATAGAAAATTGTCAATTTGCAATTACTCTTACTGTATGGCTATCAGAGGCGCTTGTTTTTTGTAAAAAAAAAAAATAAAAAAAAAAAAACATAATTTGGGCCTACCAAATAAACCAGATATGATTATTTTTAAGTACGTTTTCAGCATTGGCTGGGTGACAGTCATAAATCTGTGTGGACCATGCCATCCTGGTCCTTGTGGTCGGCATGCCTGCTGCGACCCCTTCCATCTTTAAAATGCGCCTTATAATAGAAATTTTTTTTAATCACTTATCTGCTTCCTTTGTTTTATTTTTAAGGAATTTAAACTTTCCTTGGATAATAGTTGGCAACACTTCGCTTTGCTATTTAGTAAGATGAGAGCATGAGGCAGAACGGAAACTACAGCCTGCGGCGGCATGACCGCAACTCTGCACGTCTGCATTGTATTCCTGTGATGTGGCTACTAATGTCACTTACAGGAACAACATATGCTACTGAACTTAGTCACATTTGAAAAGATTTTTGCTGGTTAGTGTGTAATACATTTAAAAAAAGTTGGTTGTGCAACAGCTTTGCATTTGTGAAATAAAAATGTGTGTCCTTAATGTCTTTAACATAACCGTTTTATCTTGTATCTGTATGTTCACCATATATAATAGGCTACAACTGTATACATATAAATAATATAGAATAGCCTTTCACTTATATATCTTAAAAAAGGTTCAGTAGGATTCTTGATTAAATGTTATGCCTAAAAGGAAAAAAATGTCTTTAATGAGTGCGTAATACTTTTACGTTTGACAGATAAAAAAAAAAAGTGTGATAAAGTATGTTTATGAGTTGTTTAGTTCATAACATTTATTTAAAATAAAAATTAATTCAAACTAAATTCCTTAAAGCTAATCAACCCATGATGGGAACCCCTGAAAGTTTCTATATATGAAGTGCCTGACTGAGCCCTCTAAGGTTCTAGAACATTTTTTAAAGAGTGTATTGCTTAAATATAGTAAAATGTTTTGTTTTGGCACTGACCTTCAATGTCGTAATATTGTAACCTAAAATAGGCTAATGTATATTATATATAAATATATACAAATTATTTTTAGTTATTTTTAATGTATTACATTTATTTTAATTTGTGAGATGTATGTTACAATAAATAAAATATTTATAAATAAAATATATAATAATAATAATACACTGATCAGGTAACATTATGACCACTGACAGGTGAAGTGAATAACACTGATTATCTCTTCATCACGGCCCCTGTTAGTGGGTGGGATATATTAGGCAGCAAGTGAACATTTTCTCCTCAAAGTTTGTGTGTTGGAAGCAGGAAAAATGGGCAAGCGTAAGGATTTGAGCGAGTTTCACAAGGGCCAAATTGTGATGGCTAGACGACTGGGTCAGAGCATCTCCAAAACTGCAGCTCTTGTGGGGTGTTCCCGGTCTGCAGTGGTCAGCATCTATTAAAAGTGACCCAAGGAAGAAACAGTGGTGAACCGCCGACAGGGTCATGGGCGGCTCATTGATGCATGTGGGGAGTGAAGGCTGGCCCGTGTGGTCTGATCAAACAGACGAGCTACTGTAGCTCAAATTGCTCAAGTTAATGCTGATTCTGATAGAAAGGTGTCAGAATACACAGTGCATCACAGTTTCTTGCGTTTGGGGCTGCATAGCTGCAGACCAGTCAGGGTGCCCATACTGACCACTGTCCACCTCTGATAGCGCCAACAGTGGGCACGTGAGCATCAGAACTGGACCACGGAGCAATGGAAGAAGGTGGCCTGGTCTGATGAATCACGTTTTCTTTTACATCACATGGATGGCCGGGTGCGCGTGCGTCACTTACCTGGGGAACACATGGCACCAGGCTGCACAATGTGAAGAAGGCAAGCTGGTGAAGGCAGTGTGGCCCTGCCACAAAGCAAAAATGGTTCAGGAATGGTTTGAGGAGCACAACAACGAGTTTGAGGTGTTGACTTGGCCTCCAAAATCCCTAGATCTCAATCCAATCGAGAATCTGTGGGATGTGCTGAACAAACAAGTCCAATCCATGGAGGCCCCACCTCGCAACTTACAGGACTTAAAGGATCTGCTGCTAACATCTTGGTGCCAGACACCGCAGCACACCTTCAGGGTTCTAGTGGAGTCCATGCCTCGACAGATCAGGGCTGTTTTGGCAGCAAAAGGGGGACCAACACAATATTAGGTGTTGGTATTAGTCATTAGTCATAATGTTATGCCTGATCGGTAAATGTTGGTTATTACAAAGTACATCACAAATAAGTGTTACCGTTTACTACTATACTTTTTCATTCATATTACATGTAAATGTATCATTTATAAACAAGACTTATGACAGGGTTGAAATAATGTATATTTTAAGGATTAGGCTTAGGGTTAGTAATAATAAATGAGTAATGTTACTTTGCAAGGCTGTAACCTTACTGGTGGAAAAAGATTAAGAATCTTTCTTTCTTCAGATCTTTGTTGACCATCTGAATATTTGGGGAGACTGTCCATATCCCCATATGGATGTAGGGAAAGCATAACAGACAAATATATATTTATAAAGAGATTTTTGTATGTTTAAATGAATAATAAAATGAATACTATACTGTGCTGAGCATAGTGCGTTATACAAACGTACAATAAAAATGTGCAGTGCATTGGCGCATCATGGTCAACAGTGAGGGAATTTTGTATGGCAAAAATTCATTTCTTCAAGCATTTCTTAAAGTGCAGCCTTTATCATGCTTTTTCACAAAGGCTACAATGATGTAACAGCCGTGCCAGAAAACAGATCTGAAAGGAAATTTCAGATTCAGGAAATTTCTGTTGCAAATTTTTCCCATCTGAGATCTGCCAGTCAAGAAATGTACTATCTTGTTACATAAGCCCAATAAAAAAATTAAAAAAATATACAAATAAACAAAATATGCAATTTTTAAGGGAAGAATCAATAACAAGAATCTTAAGTTGACCAATTTTCCAAAAGTTTGCATGCCAGAGATTTGTGGTGTCATCCACTGTCCTGTTTGAGCAGTATAGGCAAAACTGAAGTGGTTAAAAGGTTCTTGGAATACTGCTCCATACAGAATTACATAAGATTCCCAGGAGGAAGTGACAAGCAGTGAGCATACAGGAGAGCTGTTTGAAGGAAATTCTAACGAAAGAACAATAGTGTTGAGACATGTCCAATCGATCATGCAAACACCCACACAAAATTCATTCTTCAGAAGCCTTCTCTGAAAGTTTTGAGTCCAGTTCTGGAAGTATGTGATGAAAGGGGACAGGACCTCAAGATATATAAGATGGAGAATCAAGAACATTTGCAGAAGCCTTGGCTCAGAAGTCGACATTGGACAGGGTACCCAACTCTAAAACACTGCCAGCAAAGACTTAGTGTTTGACACCAAGGATATACAAGTAAGACTTTATACCACTAAGTAAATTAATGAATTACTTTAGAGTTTGCTTGGCATTTCATTGCTTTGTCAGTGTATAAGCTTTCTGTTGATGAACATGCATGTATTATGTGATTGTTTTGTTTTACAGTGCATTCTATGATGTATGCTTTCCTAATGATGCTGTGTGTGAGGTCTGGTAGCCTTGCACCATATAGTAAGCCCTCTGCAGTCAAATTTAGTCCAGAAACCTGCACAAATATAGGGATCCAGTTTTACAATTTAAGACAAATTTTGAATATTGAAAATGTAAGTGCAAGTGTCATTAATTTCTGTCTATTTTTAGTTCATTTTCAATCTAACCTAATGATATTTCCATTTGTATATTTAGTTCACACCCACTCAAAGTGCAAGCAGTGTCATCTCTACTAAAAAAGACTGTAGAACAGTAAGTTACGGGCTGACATTTTGCTTTTACCAGCTTCTTTTAGCTATCTGGTACAGTTTGGTTAATTGAAAGTGCTTATAGCCACTGTACTGTATCTGACAAGATATGCATTTGTTCTTTTTTCAGTCAAAGTGTGAAGTTTTACAGAAACTTGGAGATTACTTTAACTGTGAGCTGGCATTCGGAAAAAATGGCGATAAAATCGGGAACGAAACTCAAGGTCTAATTTTTAACTTGCAGGTAATGAAAAGTGTTATAGATGAATGCAGGTCATATGCAAATTTTACACATACTCAAGATGAGTTGCAATGTCTCTTTGTTTTTGCAGATGCTCAGATGCTCAAAAGAAGAAAAAACATGCAATTTGTCAAATTTTTCGTGCCCCTCGAAAAACCTACTGTCTTTGTGGCACAACACTAGAGCTTTTGAGAAGCAGGTCATTTGGGCAAGTTCGCAAATAATGCAACATGTATGTGCTTAAGTGAATATCTTGCCACTTTTATATTTATATATTTAATATTTTTATTTATCATTTGATATGTTTTTATATGATATGTTTGTGCACCTGAACTCTGGTACAAATGTGTATTTTCTTATTGTGATATACATATTTAAAAAAATTAAATAAAATCATGTTTTACATTGTAATATTTACAGTAGTATTTATCGAATCTGTTTCATCAAATTTTTCTAAATGCTACAAAACACAAACACAGCTAATGAATTTTAAATCAAGAGTTTATTTTCCATTTCATGAAGCAGTTTCCATTTCCCTGTTAATGGAACAGCGATTAAATGACAATTATGGTATCAACTGCATGAATAACAAAATACTACAAAATTCAAAATGTCTTTCAAGAAATAGGAAATAAATAGAATCTAAATGACAAATAGAAAGAACAGGATTTTCATTCTTGTATAAAGCTGCTTTTTGTGGAATAGTTTTCAATGAAAAAAAAGCAAACATTAAAATAAGACTCAGATAGATGAGGGAAACAATGAAAAAAATGACATGATAAAGACATGAAATAAACAGGTTATGAACATGAACATTTCCCTTTTGACACCTTAGTTTTCTCTGTTCTTAACAACAATTGATCCGCAACCGATCCTGAAACTCAAAAAACATTCTTTTTTGGGCTCTGATCAATTATAGATGTTATTGCCAAACATTTTCAGCATCCATCTGATAAGCGGAATATGATAACTGGACACCTGATAATGATGTTTGGTCATATAAGCAATAAATGGCCTCAAATGTATAATAGCTGGTCAGACTCACGGGGCACAAGAGTTGTATTAAAGGATAAAGGCAGGCATGCCATACAGGCACAGCAATAAAAATAATGCAGTCACATTGAAAATATTTTTTAAAAATCCCCAACGTATTTCTGAAAGTAATGATTCAACATTAGTGTGAGAGTTCCAAAACCACAACCCCCTATAAAAGGGAATGCAGTGTGACAGCGCATGTTATGCGCCCTTTATGACCAGTTTAATTTACTTCCAGTATAGCTAACATACCCCAAAAAAGCTCTTCAAAAATGTAATGCAATGACAAAGAAGTGTTCCGGGTAAGATACTGAAAGCTTTGTTTTTGTACCATCACATCACTCAGAATGTGGGAATTTGAGGAAATTACAATGAACGGCATGCCAAAATAGAGATGATTGACATTACGACTTGATAAAACATTTTTTATTTGGGTACCAAACAAATAATAAACATAAAGCGCCAGAAACATAAGAGTATTGTATGCTGCTTAAAATGTGTATTTTACCCCAAGCACAAGAGAAATAACATTAAACAAATAACGTATGGAACTTTATTTAAAAAAAACAACACATGTTAACTCTCTTCCTGGGATATTTACTTTTTCAACTTAAAACTAAAAACTAAAAACATCACCTTTAAACATTTACTAAAAAATGTTTTTAGGCCCAACAAACATATTTTAATGTATGTGGCAGTATGTGGTTAAAATGTCATTAATCATGAAAAATTATTCTTTGACAGACAATTGCAATGCTTTGGGGGGAGTTTTAGCTAGATTTTTTTGTCATTTCTGTGCCAATAGCAGCACCAAAGAGAGTTTCTACTGTCAAATGGATAGTCCTGCTAAATTCATGCTAATGGTTGAGCCAATGTTGTTGTCTCACCTGGTCGGGCTGATTAAGCAAACATTTTCATTTGGTGTTGCTAGTAACCTTTAAAAAGCAACTAATACATTTTTTTTTTATCAATTTCAGCCTAAAATTAATACAGACGTATGTGCATTTTTAACTTATTTTCAAAAAATAAATAATAAAAATAATAAAAAAAACTCAAAGAACGATGCAAAACCAGTGACACATGGGGAAGGCTGAAGTAGTTGGTCATGAGCACATCACTTGCCATTTTTTAAGACTGACTGTCCCTAGCTTTTCCCAGCATTCATTTATATGTGATTGTCCTGGTCTTGCTCTACCTTTTACAGAGCCCCTAAAGGGACATGGTGTTGGATAAAATGTGTTCAATGGTTTGTGTTTGCTCAAAACTTTTGTGTTCTTTGCGAGTAAAGGCAAAGTTTCTCTGCGCAACGCAAAAGTTTTGCAAACAAACGCAAAGTTTCATGAGGGAACGCAAACATTTTGCGAGAGAACACAAAAGCATTGACATCACCATTTTTCCTTCACCATGTCCATTTAGTGGCTCCATAACTGCTCATTTGTACTTCTGTTTTTCAGGTTCAGCACAAAATTCATTCTACATTAGATCCGTAAACTGCTTCTGTTCATCAGACGCTTTTCTCCTCTGGCTCCCTCTCTGACTCAGACACACACACACACACACACGCATATACATACTCACACACATGCTCCTTCCTTCTAATCCCAGAAGATATTGGTTATGTCTGAGTCCAGGCTGAAGATCCAGACCAGAAATGGGGCAGAGATGAGAACAAATGACCAGGACACACCCCTAAATGCCTGCTGCAATTTGCCAATCACCCCACTGGCAGTATTTCCATCTTCCTCCAGCTGCAACTCATTGCCAGGCTCAATGTAGTTTCTGGCCAAGAACTTCAGGGCCTCATCCATCAAAATAACAGGCAGAGACATCTTCAGAACAGTCACCCACTGAGGCCAAGATAATGGCCTGATCTGAAATATGAACTACAGAGACAAACAGTAACAGACACGGCTATAACTTCCAGGAATAGTTTAGCTAAAAAGTTGTCATCATTTATTCACCCTAATGTCATTTCAAACTTTCTTCCATGGATCACAATAGGCAACATTTTAAATCTGCGAGCAGCTTTTTTCATTCTAGTAAAAGCTAATGAAGCCAAACAATATCTTTGTGTAATAAACAGTTACACAACTTTAGTGGACAGTTAACCACTGCAACCAGATTATTGAATGAGTTGAAGTTCAGAAACCAGATCAATTTGATTTGTGAAGAAGTCTTTTGAGAACTGAAGCACTGAATTGGATTCATTGATAAGATTCAACTGAAAGAATAATTTTTTTCACAAATATGTTGTCATGTCTCATGAACAAGTGTTTTTTTTTTTTGCTACTTTCAGCACGACGCAGTTACCATTTTCACATCCAACGCCACGTTGTTTAAATAGCAAATGCACTCGCGCCCATCTGTTCGCCTATGGGTGTGCTGGTCTGAAAACGAGGTGTGTTCAGGCGCATTGTTGGCGTGTTGCTATTTTGAGGCAACTGAAAACGACTGTGCCATTAACCAACAAAAACCTGGTCTAAAGTCAACAGTGCAGTATTTTTTGTGTTATTTAAAGGGTGCATTAGTAATATGCGCCTATAGGCTGGTGCACATCTTTTGAAGAGTATCTTGGTCACTATATATATACACTCACCTAAAGGATTATTAGGAACACCATACTAATACTGTGTTTGACCCCCTTTCGCCTTCAGAACTGCCTTAATTCTACGTGGCATTGATTCAACAAGGTGCTGAAAGCATTCTTTACAAATGTTGGCCCATATTGATAGGATAGCATCTTGCAGTTGATGGAGATTTGTGGGATGCACATCCAGGGCACGACGCTCCCGTTCCACCACATCCCAAAGATGCTCTATTGGGTTGAGATCTGGTGACTGTGGGGGCCATTTGAGTACAGTGAACTCATTGTCATGTTCAAGAAACCAATTTGAAATGATTCGAGCTTTGTGACATGGTGCATTATCCTGCTGGAAGTAGCCATCAGAGGATGGGTACATGGTGGTCATAAAGGGATGGACATGGTCAGAAACAATGCTCAGGTAGGCCGTGGCATTTAAACGATGCCCAATTGGCACTAAGGGGCCTAAAGTGTGCCAAGAAAACATCCCCCACACCATTACACCACCACCACCAGCCTGCACAGTGGTAACAAGGCATGATGGATCCATGTTCTCATTCTGTTTACGCCAAATTCTGACTCTACCATCTGAATGTTTCAACAGAAATCGACTCATCAGACCAGGCAACATTTTTCCAGTCTTCAACTGTCCAATTTTGGTGAGCTTGTGCAAATTGTAGCCTCTTTTTCCTATTTGTAGTGGAGATGAGTGGTACCTGGTGGGGTCTTCTGCTGTTGTAGCCCATCCGCCTCAAGGTTGTGCGTGTTGTGGCTTCACAAATGCTTTGCTGCATACCTCGGTTGTAACGAGTGGTTATTTCAGTCAAAGTTGCTCTTCTATCAGCTTGAATCAGTCGGCCCATTCTCCTCTGACCTCTAGCATCAACAAGGCATTTTCGCCCACAGGACTGCCGCATACTGGATGTTTTTCCCTTTTCACACCATTCTTTGTAAACTCTAGAAATGGTTGTGCGTGAAAATCCCAGTAACTGAGCAGATTGTGACATACTCAGAACGGCCGTCTGGCACCAACAACCATGCCACGCTCAAAATTGCTTAAATCACCTTTCTTTCCCATTCTGACATTCAGTTTGGAGTTCAGGAGATTGTCTTGACCAGGACCACACCCCTAAATGCATTGAAGCAACTGCCATGTGATTGGTTGATTAGATAATTGCATTAATGAGAAATTGAACAGGTGTTCCTAATAATCCTTTAGGTGAGTGTATATATATATATATATATATATATATATATACCACTTTTGTGTCCCACCAAAGAAAGAAAGTCATATGGGTTTTTGGAATGACGTACAACATTGTTCAAAAGTTGATAGGGTCAGTAAGATTTGTTTAAAGAATTTAATACTTTTATTCAAGCAAGGATGCATTTTATTGATCAAAAGTCATAGTGCTAAAATACATAACGTTACAAAAGATTTCTTTCTTCTGAACTTTCTATTCATCAAAGAATCCTGAAAAAATATATAACAATTTGCCTTGAGCATCAAATCAGAATATTAGACTAATTTCTGAAGAATCATGTGATCTTTCATCATCAATGAAATGAGCAGCTAAATCCATCATTTCCTACATTTATTAGGCAACCACTTTCATTGGGGCTTACCAGCAGACAGGCATGCACAAACCCAACCAATGAAACTCACACATTCCTCTTTAATTATGTCCAGACACATTTTCTGAGATATTCCTGCATCATCTTTTCAAATGTCTGACACACATATTCATACTTACAGGAAGAGGGTCCACATATAAGATGAGGAAGTGTAGGGCCATGGAGAGACAGATGGCTCCCACCAGCCAGGGGTTTGACCACGGTGGCATCTTGAGTAGAGACTGATTTTCTGACAAACTGAAACATGTACACAAAAAGACAGTAAGAGCAGTCCATGCTTCCCTGTCTTAAAACCAAACATAGGTAGAATGATCTGCCAGTATTATTACTGTTCAGAAAGACATATTACTTCAAAGCATAAATCATATTTATGACATTTAACATAACATTTAGCATTTATGACAACTGCTGCACAGGAAGGCTATTTCGTCCTTTTTGAAAGTGAACCAGACATTGTTTACTTCTTTGTTAATGGAATAAAACGCTAATTTCAACTATTTAACCCAGTCTATAAATTAATTGCTGGAGGTCATTTTGTAAATGCATTAATACCATAGACCTAGACTACATGTGTTCTACTACCAGTCACATTTCTGACAAGACATAAAACCCATTTTTTCATGGACTTTTAAATATTTTTTTACGTAATTGACATTGATTGTTTAACATTCTTACCAATACCCTACACATTCATATATGTCATCTCTGGGAAAAAATAATTGTGATTAAATGGGTTAATGTATGTATTAAATGCACAACACACATAAAAATAATACACACATTTAATTATAATAATAATAATTTGTTATATAGCACTTTTCTAGGTACTCAAAGCGCTTTACATATAGAAGGGGGGAATCTCCTCGACCACCACCAATGTGCAGCATCCATCTGGATGATGCGACAGCAGCCATATTGCGCCAGAACGCCCACCACACACCAGCTGATTGGTGGAGAGGAGATGAAGTGATGAAGCCAATCAGAATATGGGGATGATTAGGAGGCCATGATGGACAGAGGCCAATGGGAAAATCTGGTTTACACTGATTCTTTAGTACTGGGATAATTTAGGCAACAAAGAAAACAAGGAATTATTTTGGATTTATCTGATCAGAGTCCCCTGTTTCTTCCATGTTATCAGAAAAAGCTGTTTTCCTTGCTTTAGATACAAAAATAATAGGTCAAATACACTACCATTTAGTAAGATTTTTTATTTTTTGTTTTAGAAGGCTGCATTTATTAGATCAAAATACAGTAAATACAATAATATTGTGAAAAAACTATTTTCTAATGGAATATACTGTATATATATATATATATATATATATATATATATATATATATATATAATTTATTCCCGTGATGGCAAAGCTGAATTTTCAGTATCATTACTCCAGTCTTCAGTCACACGATCCTTCAGAAATACTTTTAATATGATGACTTGTTGCTCAAGAAACATTTCTTATTATTATCAATGTTGAAAATAGTTGTACTGCTTAATATTTTTTGGAAACCATAATACTTTTGATTTTTAAGGATTCTTCAAAAGTTCAAAAGGAAAGCATTTATCCAAAATATAATTTTTTTGTAACAATATAAAAGACTTTACTGTCACATTTAATTAATTGAATGTGTCCTTGCTAAATAAAAGTATTAATTTTAGGGCTGTCAGGCGATTACATTTTTTTATCTAATTAATTACACAATGTGGCGATTCATTAATCGAATTAATCGCACATCAAATTTGCCTGAGAAATGACTCCCAAAAGGTCATTTAAAGTCATTATTGTGTAAAAAAAAATCAAATAGACATTACAAAAAGTAGCTTGAGAAAGAAATATTTTTGGGTGAACTATACCTTTAATGTTTGTTTTTATTAATATGGAAATATGAAATAATTAAAATAATTTTAAATGTCTAATTGAGTAGGCCTAAATCATTTATTCATTCGATTTGTTCAAATGGTTGATTCATTCAGGAATGAAGTAGTTCTCTTTATGGTCCATTGAATCATTGGTTCACCCGATTCGTTTAAAACGCGGATTCAGAAATGAAACGCCACTGTGTATTGCAGTTGCAGTCGGAGACAAATAGTTCTGCTTTGTCTTTATATTTTTGTTGGCAAAACTGAGCAAAACATACAATATTGTGTCTAAAACAACACAATATTAACATATTTAATTTATTAAACTGTTGTATGAGATCTGTATTGCGTTTGCACTCGTCTCGTGCTATTCTGTACAGAAAAACAGAACTCGTGTGACATTGTACTCGTTACTCATGTGATATTGCATATACTGTATATCATGATGTAAATGTGAGGGCGTTTTCACACTGGCAGTTTAGTTCGACACGGGCACGGTTCACATGATAAATTGGTAATGTAAAAGCTGTCATGAGAGCTCAGGGGTACCGAATTCGAGAATGCCTGAAGGAGGTGGTTTGAGTTCTGTTGCCGCAATTCACGTGAATGTGAAAGCAACACAGTCTCAGGTGTGAAAGAAAAAAAAACACATGTAAGGGATGATAGTGTTGATGATTTACCTTGGATACGAGTGAGTGTATTCACGCATAGCACCGGCGGGAACAATTGCGGACCACAACAAACATGCCCAGTGTAAAAGCGCCCTGAGACTAAAACTCAAACAGGAGCATTTTTGCCTCATATCTTGAATTTTATGGCCATTCTAACTGCATTCTATAGGCTTCATCACACATTGTTGCCTTGCATCATAATCTTCATCAATCAACTGTATGAAATGTTAGATGACCTACGATGGTCTGGGGCGGGGCAAGTGCGTTAATAATTTTAACATGTTATTTTTTACCATAATTAATTAATCTAATTAACGCATTAAATCGACAGCCTTAATTCATTTCTTAAAGAAACTTTTGAATGGTAGTGTATATAATATATAAAATAATATATAATATATATATAGGTGAAATACTTCACAATTTTGATGAAATAAAGAGAAAATCAAATGAAATGGTATATTTGCATTAAGAATATTTTAGCATAATGGTAAGTATAGTTTTAAGACATGCTTTTTTCTCAAGAATGAGTGTGTCATGTTTATCCTAATTGAAAGAGCACATTGGAAATACTTTTCTGTCTCTGTCCTCCCATGAAATAGTGTTGGAATAATGAAATGGATGCAATTAATATTTCCAGCCCATACTTAGGATTGTAGCTTTGTCATCAATATACCAAGTCAACACTATGTACTATTCTCCCCATAAAAACATCCAGTAGTGGTTTTATGTCATGACAGCATTTCTTAAAAATCACATACCTGTTGAGGGCATTGCACATCTCTATAGTGACCAGCACAGACAGGGCCATAGTCATTGGGTACGGAGACTCGAACACTGAGCACTGCACTCCTGCAAACTCAGCATGACCTTCACTGCACTGCAGATAGTGAGACTATAGAAAAAAAAACACAAAGGGACGATGTATTTACAGAACTGGCTTACTTGGGCAAAAATTATTTTTAAAACATTGAGTCTTCAGAACTCCTTTTCAAAAAGGTACTCATAGAAACTGCAGTGTGTGATTGTGTTTTGGGATTTTATTTTTATTACCAGTTGATAGAAGGTGAGCTTTGGTCCATCATGAGCTGCCATGAACCACCAGGCAGCAGCTCCGACTGTTGCTGCCCCTACATAACCTGCAAAACAGAGAGAGATAAAAGGATTGGAATTCAACTTAACCACTGAACATTTTCAGAGTCAGTTCATTGGTTCTTTAACTTTAATTCATGTTTACCATCTAAAAGAGATTGTTGTAATTTTGTCTCTTGACAGTTCTCTCGACTTGTGACCAGTAGTGTTTACTAGAGCTAGGTTGACAATATTGATTAAAAGATTTTAAATCAATCTTCATGTTGACAAACTAATATCGATTCTTAAATTCCAAGATCGATCTTTTGGTCTATGCTGTTTTCTGTTGATGTGTGAACAAAACGTCACTATTACTTGTAGTGTCCCTCCCATTCAATAAGTCTCAGCTTTCAAATTATTTTTTATCATGAAATTCAAACAATAAATACTTTTGACGCTCTTTAATGTGGTGTGACAGATTGCTGTAGTTGCCTCATCTGTCGTGACTCATGTTGTGACTCATCTGTCTGTAAATCTGTCATGAAAACGTCTCGGTTATGCATGTAACCCTCGTTCCCTGAAGGAGGGAACGGAGACATGGAGCTGAAGCACAGCAGCTGGCGACGGGACGTACGTCTCCGTTCCCTCCTTCAGGGAACGAGGGTTACATACGTAACCGAGACGTTCCCTTTCAGTCGGTCACGTTCGACGTTCGACGTACGTCGGAACTGACCGACGAATTGGGATCCCTACTAACATGCCAGAGATGCTGGCCCTTCCAGCGCCCTGACCGAGCTCGCTGGACCACACCTAGGTTGGTGCGGAAGTCAGGGCTCCGGGCAGGGAGGCCAGTCACTGCTGTTCCTGCAAGACCCACTCAGCGTGACTATTGGATAACGCTGGGAAAGCGTGCCCGTCTCGGGGAGTTGGTACGCTGCGGAGCCACGTCCTTCAGTGGAAGGAGAGGTGGGAATACTCATCAGGACTAACCTAGCAGGGTAGTGCTACCTATGGCAGTCTCTGGGGTGGATCCAACCTGGTCCCAGGGGGGAAAGAACACCACCAGAGACGACAGAGCGGGCTCTGTCAAGGGAAGACACGGGGCTAGCCGAGTAGGGTAGCTGGTACCGTGGAGAATACACATATGGGGTTGCCGTTAGGGAACCGCTACATATGGAACCCAGCCTAACACACACGTTCCACAAGCATACGGGTGTAGGCCTGGTGTCAAACGGCCGCAACGTCTGACACCGAAGGGGTGACGGAGGAGCTCGACAGGGTGAGCCGTTTCCGGGGAACACAACTGGAGACAATAGACGCACGTATCCGGCCCGGAGGCGGGAGTGGCGTATGCAAGCCGACACCAGAACGGGCACTTAGCGCTACTGGCCACTGGGGGCGAGGATGCGGGAAGATACCGGCTCTACACGGAGGCTATAAAATCTAGCGAACGTGTTAGGTGTCGCCCAGCCCGCAGCTCTACATATATCTGTCAGCGAGGCGCCTTGAGCCAGGGCCCAGGAGGAGGCTACACTCCTAGTGGAGTGAGCTCGCACCCCGAACGGGCAAGGCACGTCTTGGGACTGGTAAGCCAAGACGATAGCATCCACTATCCAGTGGGCTAACCTCTGCTTGGAGACAGCCTTCCCTTTTTGCTGGCCTCCGTAACAGACGAAGAGCTGTTCTGAGGTTCTAAAGCTTTGAGTTCGGTCCACGTAGGCGCGGAGAGCGCGGACGGGACAGAGCAAAGCTAGGGCTGGGTCTGCCTCCTCCGAAGGCAGTGCTTGCAGGTTCACCACCTGGTCCCGGAAGGGAGTGGTGGGAACCTTGGGCACATATCCAGGCCGGGGTCTCAGGACAACGTGAGAGTTGGCCGGCCCAAATTCTAGGCACGATTCGTTGACCGAAAGTGCATGCAGGTCCCCTACCCTCTTGATTGAGGCCAATGCAGTCAGGAGCACTGTCTTCATGGACAGGATGTTTAGCTCCACTGACTGCAAAGGCTCGAAGGGAGGGCCCTGGAGCGCTCTAAGCACCAGGGCTAGGTCCCAAGAGGGTATCGAGGTTGGACGAGGAGGATTCAGTCTCCTCGCACCTCTGAGGAACCTGACGATTAAGTCGTGCTTACCTAAGGACTTACCTTCAACTACGTCGTGATACGCGCTATTGCGGCGACGTACACTTTGAGGGTGGAGGGAGACAGCCTTCTCTCCAACCCATCTTGTAGGAAAGAAAGCACGACATTAATCGAACACCTTCGGGGGTCTTCCCGGCAGGAAGAACACCACTCAACAAACAGGTTCCACTTCAGCGCATAGAGGCGCCTCGTAGAGGGAGCTCTAGCTGAAGCGATGGTGTCTGCCACTGCCTGCGGCAGGCCACCTAGAACATCCGCGTCCCGTCCAGGGACCAGACATGGAGTCTCCAGAGGTCTGGACGCGGGTGCCATAGAGTGCCCCGCCCCTGAGAAAGCAGGTCCTTCCTCAGGGGGATCGGCCAGGGAGGGGCTGTCGCGAGGAGTGAGAGTTCAGAGAACCAGGTCCGGTTGGGCCAGTAGGGCGCAACTAGCAAGACCTGCTCCTCGTCCTCCCTGACCTTGCACAGTGTCTGTGCGAGAAGGCTCACTGGGGGAAACGCATACTTGCGTAGGTCCTGAGGCCAGCTGTGAGCCAGTGCATCTGTGCCGAGGGTGCCCCCGGACAGGGAGTAATACAACTGGCAATGGGTCGAGTCCGGAGAGGCGAACAGGTCTACCTGTGCGGCTCCGAAGAGGTCCCATATCAGCTGGACGCTCCGGGGGTGGAGTGTCTGAGGTCGCTTCGGGCCATTCACATCCCAGGTGCGCTGAACCAGACAGCCGACGAGCTCTCTCGTCAGCCGTCTGGTTCAGCGCACCTGGGATGTGAATGGCCCGAAGCGACCACAGACGCTTCTGACTCCACAGGAGGAGATGGCGGGCGAGCCGGAGCATGCAATGGGAGCGTAGACCACCCTGACGGTTGATGTACGCAACGGCTGCAGTGCTGTCCGTACGGACCAGTACGTGTTTTCCCTGTAGCGGCTTTTTGAAGCGGCCCAGGGCAGACGTACTGCCAGAAGCTCTAGGCAATTGATATGCCAACGCAGCTGGGGCCCCGTCCACAGACCCGCAACTGAGTGCCCGTTGTACGTGGCCCCCCAACCCGTGGAAGAGGCATCCGTGAAGACCACAGCATGCCTGGACACCTGTTCTAGGGACACTCCGGCCCGTAGAAAGGCAGGGTCCGCCCACGGGTTGAAGGTTTGGCGACAGTAAGGAGTAACTGAGACCCAGTACTGGCTGCGCTGCCACGGCCATCTCGGGACTCGGTCGTGAAGCCAGCGTTGAAGCGGTCTCATATGAAGCAATCCGAGCGGCGTTACCGCGGCTGCAGATGCCATATGCCCCAGGAGCCTCTGAAAGAATTTCAGTGGGACCGCTGTCCTGCCTTTGAACGTATTTAAGCAGTTCAACACTGACCGGACTCGCTCCTCTGTGAGGCACGCAGCCCGGTTGACCAAGTCCAGCTCCATACCGAGATAAGAGATCCTCTGCGTGGGACAGAGTTTGCTCTTCTCTCGGTTGACCCGAAGGCCCAACAGGCTGAGGTGACGTAGAACCAGGTCCCTGTGTTCGCACAACTGCTCCCGGGACTGGGCCAATATGAGCCAGTCGTCGAGATAGTTGAGAATGCGAACGGCGCGTTCTCTGAGCGGAACAATGGCTGCCTCTGCGACTTTCGTGAAGACGCAAGGCGACAGGGACAGCCCGAAGGGCAGGACCTTGTACTGAAATGCCCTCCCCTCGAACGCAAAGCGTAGGAATGGTCTGTGTCGAGGGAGAATGGAGACATGAAAGTACGCGTCCTTCAGGTCGATCGCTGCGAACCAATCCCGGGGGCGGATGCATTCGAAAATGCGTTTCTGCGTTAGCATTCTGAACGGGAGCTTGTGCAGGGCCCGATTCAGGACACGCAGGTCCAGGATTGGTCTTAACCCACCCCCTTTCAGAGACAGCGGGGCCCTGGACGGGTTGGGCGGCCCCCTTGCGCCTGGCGCCCTGCTTTGCCGGTGGAGGCTGCTGCTTTGGCTTGGCAGGGGCGGAGGCAGCAGCAGGTCGCCGGGGCAGGATATTTTTAATCGCCTCCGTCTGCTTCTGGGCAACCGAGAACTGCTGGGCGAAGTTCTCGATTGCGTCGCCGAAGAGGCCAGCCTGGCAGACAGGGGCGTTGAGAAACCGCACCTTGTCGGTCTCACGCATATCTGCCAGGTTCAGCCACAGGTGGCATTCCTGGACCACTAATGTGGACATCGCCCGACCCAGGGAGCGTGCGGTGACTTTCGTCGCCCGGAGGGCGAGGTCCGTCGCGGTACGCAGTTCCTGCATAACGCCTGGGTCGGAACTACCCTCGTGCAATTCCATGAGCGCTTTGGCCTGGTAGACCTGCAGGAGCGCCATGGCATGCAGAGATGACGCGGCTTCTCCACAGGCGGTGTAAGCCTTGCTGGTTAGCCCGGACGAGAACTTACATGCCCGGGAGGGGAGACGTGGATTTTCCCACCAGTCGGTAGCAGTCTTAGGACACAGTTGCATCGCAACCGACCGCTCCACTGGGGGGATCTCCACGTAACCCTTCGGCGCGCCACCGTCGAGGGTAGTGAGGACAGAGGAGTAAGTCGATCGGTTTCTAGCGCTGTAGGGCGCTGTCCACGACTTCGTGATCTCCTGATGCACTTCCGAGAAAAAAGGCACTGGGGCGGGGCGCTGAGAACCAGCAGGGCCGTCCCGAGATACCAATCGTCCAGCCGCGAGGGTTCGGGACGCGGTGGAGGGTTCCACTCGAGCCCGACACTCGCGGCGGCCCGGGAAAGCATAGCCGTGAGCTCTGGATCGGACTCGGGCAACGTTACCACACCCGAAGGGGGCAGCGCAGCCGGGTCATCATCTCCATTAGCTCGTCCCCCGATGCAGCGATCGAAACCATATCCTCAACCAGAGCCCCAAAAGTAACAGCTGGTCCCCCGCGGGAAGAACCAGCATGCTCTTCTGGAAGCTCAACCGGGAGTGCCCTCACAGTTACCCTCAGGTCCCCACCAAAGGCATCAGCCAAAGTAGCAGCCCTCTGCTTTGGAGCAGGAGGACCGCTAGATCGGGGGATGCGCAATGGGACTCCACCTTTTTTAAGGTAGTCGAGTCTGGACCTTAATACTGCGATGGTCATATTCCCGCAATGGGAACATGAGTCATCCACAAAAGCCGCCTCAGCATGCTGAACGCCCAAACACGTGAGACAGCGATCGTGTCCGTCAGCTGGGGACAGGTAACGTCGGCATCTAGAAACACACGGTTTGAATGACATCTTGAAAAAGACGCAGGGTCAAACCGTGACGCTCTTTTAGAGGAGGAAAAACGCTCTGGTCAGTGCCGAGGCACACAGGGGAAATGGCCGCGGCTCGCAGCGGTTCAAGGGTGCAAGCCCGCTGAGAGCACTCAGAATGCCCAGAGCTGTGAAAACAGCTGTTTAACAGCTCTCAATGTAGTTTTTCGCGACCACCGCTGCAGGCACCGTCACACCAACACTGGCAGAGCTCCAATCTCCTGTTTCTCGTAACTGAAAACTCTTCGTAGGAACAAAACAAAAAATGAATGTTCAGCTCCGAAGTTGAAAGCGATATGCGGTACTTCCGCTTCCGTATTTATACCCACGCTGCGGGGCGGTGCGTGGAGTGCGTTGACCGCATGCCAATCTTCATTGGCTCGTTTTAAACACTCGAAGTAGATTGGTCTCTGAAAATAGATCCCAATTCGTCGGTCAGTTCCGACGTACGTCAAACGTGACAGACTGAAAGGGAACAAGTTATGACAGTCACCCTTAAATGTTTATATTTCAACAATGAATTGGAGAAGATTAATCAATCATTCAAAAGTTTATATAAAAACTGCCTAAAATTGAAATGCTTTTATAAAACTCGTTTTTTAAATTTGTTGTTAATTTGTTAATTTTAACCTTTAATATTAAAGTAATGTACCAGCTGATAGGGTTTCATTTATAGTTAAGTTGAGAGATTGGTTTCCTAATGAAAAATTGACGTGCTTTAACTGATATACTGTATATATCCAAATGAACCAATATCATGAAATCGGAATGGTATTGAATCGAACTGAATCGTAAGCTTGTGAAATCTGCATTTTGACTTTTTTAGGGTTGTCCAGTTGGTCTTTTTGTTAATTCTTTACATGATGTCTAGTACACTAAAGAGGGACAGAGTTTTGAACAAAAAGACTGAAAGATGACACAAATATAGGAATCATCGCTGATCATGTTTGAATCGGAATGGGCCAGATGGCTCAGGCCAAATCTAATCTAATGACAGGTTTTAATCTCAATAACAATAAGTGATGTGTAAATGACTCACAGCCAATGATGAGGTATCTGCAAAAGAGCCAACCAGAAATTAGTGGTTCTTTAGGGTTGCGTGGGGGACGGGACATGATGTCCAGGTCAGGGGGGTTGAACCCAAGAGCAGTAGCTGGGAAGCCATCAGTCACCAGATTAACCCACAGCAACTGGACTGGGATCAGAGCCTCAGGCATTCCCAAAGCAGCTGTGAGGAAAATACTGAGAGACAGAGAGATCGATACAATGAATAAGGTGCGGTCACAGGATTCATATTCATGGTACACAGTAGAAGAAAAAAAACTTTACAGTAGTCACGGTTTGTTTACATTTAGCCATTTTAATTAAAACTGTGCAGTTATTAAGTATATATGTTAGACACAAGTTCTCAATTACACTGAACAGTATTAATACTTTATCAGCTCTTTGAATCAATGACGGATTGTTGAAACCTGCCAATTGACAGTCCAGAACAGGTACTGTTCAACAGAAGGTTATATAAATACGTTCACATAAAATGGGTTTTTGCATTCTAGTGCTGCTTTTAAATTGTTATTCTATATAAACATGCACTAGACGGATGTCTTTGACCATTGTACTACATTTCACTGTTTTTCAATGACCATAGATAGTTCAGCACCCACTGCTTTTCATCACGGACAGATGGACTACAGTAGTAGACTCTCCGTACAGACAGGAACCCTCCACTGGTCACATTACATTTTTGTGGGCAAAAAGTAATTTCAATAGGAATTTGCACAAATTGGGAATTTCATGTGGGCGAAAGATTTCCCCATACAGATTTCGCAATGGGTTCAAGTTGGTCACACACATTCGCAGCATTAAACAACAGATAACTGCTTGGTTATAAACTGACCTCTGTGTGAGCAGAGCTTCATACACCGCTACACTATTGACAATAGACTTTTTGGCCTGCAAAATATTGGCAAAATGATGCTAATGAAGCTGCGCCTTTACAGGTTTTGGATATTCACTAACATTATAACCTCTCAACATTTTTTCAAACTTCTTTTTACCACAAAGTGAAGAAGGAAAAAGAACTTAGCTGTGAGAATATCAGGGCATTAGGAGTGATATATAAGAGTCTGTATTTCTGTCTGTACTTACCAGACTACCTCTCCGATGTTAGAAGAAATGAGGTAACGGATGAACTGTTTCATGTTGTTGTAAATGGCTCGGCCCTCCTCCACTGCAGCCACAATGGTTGAAAAGTTATCGTCTGCTAAGATCATCTCTGAAGCAGATTTAGCCACAGCCGTGCCTGAGCCCATAGCAATGCCAATCTCAGCCTTCTTCAAAGCAGGGGCATCATTCACACCATCACCCGTCTGGACAGAAAAACAAGTGTGAAGGTTCATTAATTTTAGTTTTTTGCACTTTGCACTCAAACGTAACTAGAAAAACGTACCATAGCTGTGATATCACTTAGGCTTTGCAAATATTCTACAATGCGGCTCTTGTGCGTTGGCTCGACGCGGGCGAAACAGCGGGCGGTGCGGCAAGCCTCTCGCTGAAGGTGGGTAGGCAGCTCATCAAACTCACGTCCTGTGAGGCCACTGCCATACGGCCCACTCTCAGCCTCCTCTTCCTCCTGCTCAGTGATGATGCCCACTCGACGACAAATAGACAGGGCAGTGGCCTTATTGTCGCCTGCACAAATCAACACAGGAAGAAGACCTCAAATTGACTTCATTTATATGCATATTTGTTTGTGCTTACTGTGGCTGGGTACAGTTAGATAATATACAGTCTTGCATTTGGCCATATATTTGTCACTGAGCTTGTGATGAGACATTCATAAGAAACAATTCCATATAAATCGAGCAGCTTAATACAAGCCTTTTGAAGAGATACGATCGCTTTAAACAAACAGATTTTAATTTAGGCTTTTATTTACATCTAAACAATGAACAAGGCACATGCATAGAGCACATCACATATGGTGTGCATCATGCACTAGAACCAATGAGGTTTGTTCTAGCATGTGACGCACGCATGTGACACACGTGCTTCCGTGTTTACCATATGTGACATGCTCTATGTTTGTGTTTGAATAAAAGCCTAAATTATATCTGTTCATCCTCTCAGAAACCTCTCAGGTTTCTTAATAAAAATATTTTAATTTGTTTTGAAGATCAAACAAAGTCTCACAGGTTTGGAACATAATACCATCATTTTCATTTTTGGGTGAACTATCCCTTTAAAAATCACCGCTACGTATGTGTTTAACCCACCTGTGATCATAATGACCCGTATGCCAGCCTGTCTGCACATACGCACTGCACTCAGCACTTCCTTCCTGGGTGGATCTAACATTCCCACACAGCCCACGAATGTCAAGTCCGACTGAGAGAAGAACAAAGAAAAGTGTTAGTAATAGCACCAAAATGTGCATTTTTAAATGCTTTTGTCAATTAAAGGGGACCAATTATGCCCCTTTTTACAAGATGTAATACAAGTCTCAGGTGTCCCCAGAATGTGTCTGTGAAGTCTCAGTTCAAAATACCCCACAGATAATGTATTATACCATGTTGTAAATGCCCATTTCTGAGTGGAAGGAAAACATGGGGCTCAATGAGATTCTGCTCCCTTCTGGAGCCTGTCTCTAGTGGCCAGTCGATGAATTGCAGTTTAAGTCACTTCCGTATTGGCTTCAAGAGAAACTGGGGGAGGTTGCCGCTTGGTCTCACCAGTGCCTGCACAGCAAGCCGGCACAGCGACAGGAAATAAAAATGAACGCAAAAAACCTGCCTACCTCACCAGAGCAAGTGAGCGGAGCTCCACTCATGAACAGCTCACCGGTAAAACGACATGCACTCAAATCCCGCTCCGACATGAAATTTCTCTGCACTGTAGCCTACTATAGGCTACTTGTAGCCATTAAAACATGTATTTAGTTTCATATGTTTAAATATTATAATGTTATTTTTTTATTTAATCTACGTTGATTATGAAAAGTGAACAGGACACATCATAAGATGCGCAATGTGTCAGAAGACATGGGGGACAGAAATGATTTTGCCCACTTCATTAAGTTTTGTTTTGTTGAAAGCTTTTCTTTAAAGTGAATTTCGTTTTGTATAAATTGTATGTTAATTTGAATCAATGTTTTATCAACCAATTGCCTGGATTTAATAAATAATAAGCAAATATAGCAGACAATGACATGGAGGTGCCGCGTGAACAACGGCATAAATGAACAACTACTAGAAAAAAGCTTTAGTCGGGGGCAGCCCTAGCTAGATAGGCCTATATTCGAGCCAGCACATGTCACAAGGGGCATTCTGGGTTGATCACATGGCGCAGACCGGAATGAGCTTTAGAAATGAACGGAATCTTCAGAAAGGCACTCTCCACTCTGGAGGAAATACTACCGCTCTTTCTATGCAAACTCGGCCACAGATGGCAAGCACAACCACATTAACCCAGAACTAACTTAATTAAAATGCCACAGCCCATACTGTTTTTTTATTTTTTTATTATTATTATTAAAATATAGACATTAAGAGAATAAATTGTTATGCAAGTACTTTTACTTTTAATACTTAAAGTACATTTAAAATCAGGTACTTTTTACTTTTTACTTAAGTAGGGTTGTCATTGTGGTACTTCTACCTTTACTAAAGTAAATATGTCTCTGGTTAGTTGTACTTTTACTTAAGTACTGAGATTCAGTACTTCCTCCACCACTGGTTTTGAAGATTCCGTGCCAGTCATAGGTGGGGCCTGTTCCAATGTGATGTCACATTGGAGCACATTCTTGTTTCAGATTTATGGGGAAAATAACAAATAGAGCAGATGGATTTTTACCCCAATAGTGTGGTTGTGTACACGCACTGCGGACACAAAAATATGTTCAAAAACAATATAAAAGTTAATTTTGCATAATAAGTCCCCTATAATTAGGAATTCACAAACTTATTCCCAAATCAGTTATCTCCACTAACTTGCTCACCTCATATTCTATGAAGCCTGCAGAGTTCTCCAAGTTCAGGGTTCGAGGGTCAGGGGGTGAATCCCTGGTTGCCATGGCGAGGCAGCGTAGTGTATCACGTCCCGAGCCCCACTCTCTTACTGTGCTTAAGAGCTGCTCTCTTAGGTCAGAGCTCAGTGGCACCCGTGTACCACCTCCTACCCGTATCCAGCGACAACGCTCCAGTACACTCTCTGGTGCCCCCTGTGAGGTCAGGATCAAGAGATAAAATGCATGTAGATTGGTAGATGGTTGGACAGTGAGGATACATTTCAAGAACTGAGAAGGGACTATGGGAATATGTTCTTTTCAACTTTCTATTCATCAAATAATCCTGAACAAATATATATCATGGTTTCCACAAAAATATTAAATGTCACAACTGTTTTCAACATTGATAATAATAATAATAATATAGATAAATAATTTACAGTAAAGTGGAACTGGAATCAAAATCCCTAATTTTGTGCTAATGCATCATTTTAAAGGGCACAAAGACATTTTAAATGTTGGCTGTTAAATGCCATCATGTCACATCATCTTTTTTAAACATCTGCTCTTGCTAAAATAAGAGGTTTTTTATTAGTCTATTTTGTTCAAAGATTAGTATGGCTATGTATATAAAAAATCAGTGACTCTCCAAAATGGAAAAAGAAAAAGCTTTAAGGAAGGATGAAAGCCAGACCTTGACAAACATCTTGGCACCTGCAGCAGAGCGAGTGAGTTTGTTTGGAGAGCAGAAAACAGACATGGACTTCCTGTCTCGAGAAAACTCCAAAGTCAGCTCTTTCCTCATTAACTGCTTTATGACCTGAGAGAGAGAGAAATTGAATTTAAACAATAAACATTTTAGATGGTTTCTTTAACTCACTGCCTTTAGTGACTAATTTTCACAAGCAATAGATAGCAAAAACATCTCGCAAGCCAAAAGCCACCCAGAAAGCCATTTAACAGACACACAAAGAATCTGCACACTTTTTTTTCTCGTTGCAGATGGTGGAAGAAATATGTTGGGGTTTTTTTAACTCCTTGAGGGTAAACTTTTAAAAACATTTAAAAAGAAACTTTTCTGTATCATACAAAAAAGCTAATCTACCACTTTTGATATATACACTATATAGAATAAAGAGAATATTTTAAACCAAGCAAATTTGAGTTTTGTAGAAGTCGGCAGAGTTCTGCCAGATTGGTTGACAAATAACATATAATAAAAAAAACAAGAATTATAATAATTTATATAAATATTTATAAATAAAAAGAAACTAAAGTTTTAGGTAATTTGTGTGTGTAATATATATATTAATGACAGAAAAATGTGATTAGTAAATTTTTTTTAATCGATTGACAGCACTAATATATACACCGATTAGGCATAACATTATGACAATATTGTGTTGGTCCCCCTTTTGTTGCCAAAACAGCCCTGACCCGTCGAGGCATGGACTTCACTAGAGCCTGAAGGTGTGCTGTGGTATCTGGCACCAAGATGTTAGCAGCAGATCCTTTAAGTCCTGTAAGTTGCGAGGTGGGGCTCCATGGACTTGTTTGTTCAGCACATCCCACAGATGCTCGATTGGATTGAGATCTGAGGAATTTGGAGGCCAAGTCAACATCTCAAACTCATTGTTGTGCTCCTCAAACCTCATTCCTAAACCATTTTTGCTTTGTGGCAGGGCGCATTATCCTGCTAAAAGAGGCCACAGCCACCAGGGAATACTGTTTCCATGAAAGGGTGTACATGGTCTGCAACAATGCTTAGGTAGGTGGTACGTGTCAAAGTAACATCCACATGGATGGCAGGACCCAAAGTTTCCCAGCAGAACATTGCCCAAAGCATCACACTACCTCAGCCGGCTTGCCTTCTTCCCATAGTGCATCCTGGTGCCATGTGTTCCCCAGGTAAGTGACACACCCTGCCATCCACGTTATGTAAAAGAAAATGTGATTCATCAGACCAGACCACCTTCTTCCATTGCTCAGTGGTCCAGTTCTGATGCTTACTGATGCAGTTCTGATGCCCACTGTTGGGGTCAGCATGGGCACCCTGACTGGTCTGAAGCTATGCAGCCCCATACGCAACAAACTGCGATCTACTGTGTATTCTGACACCTTTCTATCAGAACCAGCGTTAACTTCTTGAGCAATTCGAGCTACAGTAGCTTGTCTGTTTGATCGGACCACACAGGCCAGCCAGACTTGGCATCACTTCACCGGTCATAATGTTATGCCTGATCGGTGTGTATATATAGTGCTGTCAATCGATTAAAAAAATTAACTAATTAATCACACATTTTTCAGTAATTAATCAAGATTAATTGCACCTAACATTAACGTTTTTTATATATTTTTTATATTGTAATAATTTATATATACATAATAATATATATACATACATACACACATTTACATATATAAAATTTATAATAACAATATTAAATTATATACATAATTTTTAGAATTAGAAAAATACAGTTTAAAATAGTTTTACATGTAATATACAATGATTGCATATATTGTAATATACATTGCAGATTCTGTGTGGGCCAACATATTACTATACAAGTACTCACTGAACAGCAGGCAGTGGCTCTTTCAGCAGGTGCGAGGCCCTTCAGGTCTGTATCGAACACGTTCATCTTCTCCACCAGACAACAGAGTGCTGTCTCAGTCGCTTCTCCCACTTTCTCATACACCCCTTTACTCTATGTTTTTCAGAGAGATAGAGGAAATACAGAGAAAGGAAATTAAGTCTCTACAGCTTCATGATTACATAAAAAGAGTATGTGCATGTGCACATGGCGCAGATGATACCTCATTGTAATCCAGCGAAGAGTCATTACACAGGGCACAGATGGAGGCCATTTCCACCAGCCCTTCATACTGACTGCAGCGTACCGGTACACCATCCTTATACCTGAAACAGAGAGAAGAGGGTGGAAGGAATTGGAGGAGAAATGCATAAATTAAGGAGAAAATTGAGAAAATAATGGATAAAGTAAGAGGAAGAGATCTGAGTCTTGTTAAAGACATCATAACCAAACTGCAGGTTACTTCAGAAGAGTTAGTAGTGTATGTGTATGTGTGTGTAGTTAGATTTGAAATTAACTCACACTTCTCCTTCAGGGGCGTAAGTAGATCCAGTTATTGTAAACTCATTCAGTAAACACCTCTCACCTGCGACGATGTCTACAATAGACATCTGCACACAGACAGACAAACACACATGCACAGCCATGCATGTACACACATACGCACACACGCACACGTGCACACACACACACACACACACACATAATTAGTAAGTTTGATCAGTGGTTTTCAAACATCATTCTGTTATTAATCTCCTAGCTACCATAAAATAATAAAATCCCACAATGCATCTGTTAGAATCACAGTGGACAAGTCTCTCACCCTGCAGACAGACATCTGGTTGGTGGTAAGAGTGCCCGTTTTGTCAGAGCAGATAACGGAGGTGCAGCCAAGTGTCTCTACAGATGGCAGGGAACGAACTATAGCATTTTTGCGGGCCATGCGCCGTGTGCCAAGCGCCAGGCATGTGGTGATGACGGCAGGAAGACCTTTGAGAAAGAACAAAAGACATCAGCAAGTAATTTACAAGAAAAGAGAGAGGAGTGGAGCACAGAGGAGGTAACATTTACTATTTTACAATTAGATATTAAACAATATTTCTTGTCTTAATTTATGAAAATCAAGCTAATCAGTTTTATTTTGATTAAAATATAGCATTTTTTATGCTGGCAAAACTTCAAGATTCTTTATTCAGCGATGGGGTACTTTTCTGGATTATTTGGAAAACAAGTAGAGGAATGGTCAGTTATGCTGTCATTTTTGTTGTTTAGTTTCATTTAATTGTTATTATTATTATTTGTATTATTACTGTTCATGTTTTGTATTTGCTGTGTCTGTATATGTTTTGTGGTTAATGTAAGTTCAAAATAAAAAAAAGCTAAATAACAAAAATTACAGAATTTTTATGTGTATGAAGTTAAACTATATTACAATTTCATTTTATAACATCATGTTTCATTAGTGTTTCACTTGGATGACAGCAGCACTCAAGCTGCAAGTTTGAGTAAAACCTGACAATCATGTTCTCTAGAATGATTTAAGATTGATCCAAAACGCATTTGACCTTCTGTACAAAATATCACAAAATATTCTGATCATATCACAAATTTGATTAAAGAATTTAATTTAATTTAATTTTCAACTTGTGTAGTGTAATGTCGCTGTTTGAGCATGAAAAAGGTCTGCTCCAAAGGAAGTTATTCTCTATATAAGTACTGATTCTGAATGCCATAAATCGCCTCAATTATGGTCTTGATTTTTCTTCCGGGAATGTACACATCACAATATTCCTCAATTAAATAATTGACTTGTGTTAGTAGTGTGTTGAAACTTGCAGTTATGGTAAAGGGCGTGGCATTTCCAAAACATGCTCAAAGCAGCTGAACAATCACAACACACTGGTCCAGCTGACCAATCAGAGCACACTCAAAGCTTTTCGGATGGAGGGGCTTCATAGAGAGAGGAACTAAACAGGGTTGTGTTTCTCAAAAGCATCGTAAGCCTAAGTAGATCATAGAACCATTGACATCAATGGTCTCTACAATCAACTTAGCTCATGATGTTTTCGCGAAAAGCAGCCCAGGGCGTTACTGACAGACTGGGAAGAGAGGTGCTTTAAATATGTGAAAAATTAGGTGCTTTTTGAATATTCTAACATGAAAACCTATTCTAGTAGACCCCAAAAACAAAATCAAGACTTCGTAAAAGAGCATAATAGGTCCTAATTAATAACCAAAAAAACATGATGAATCTTTTTTTCTTCATTTTGTCATAACTTAGATTTTCAATGTGCTCTCAGACTTCTGGACCCCAACATATAGCTGGATGACAAGCGTTCCTGAGCAAAGAAGTTTTTAGTAATTTGGGTAGGTACAGAGAAAGAAATAGGTTAAGATTTGCACACCCTCAGGAATGGCGGCTACAGCCAGAGCCACGGCGATCTTAAAGTAGTACACAGCTCCACGCAGCCAGCTGCCTCCGTGCACTGGGTCACTGAAGTGACCGATATTAATGCCCCACACCGCCACACAGATCACTGTGATCACCTTCAGACAGAGAGAGACAAAAAGAAAGAATGACTCATACAAAACAGCTACTTCAACTCAACCTCTGAAACACGATAATGCTGACAAGTTCTGTTATAGAATGAATGCTGACTGTTACGGAGCGGATGAGAGGGTCTGTCAATGAAATGCTCAAATTAACCTGCTTTAATTTTCTTGTAAATGTATTTTAATGTTCATTTATTTATCACATAAGCTTTTTGTAGTGGAATACTAGACATCAGATTAGATTACATGAATTCTTATTGACATTGTGCAAAGTACAAGTACACAGTCAATAAAATACAGTTATATATTATTCAAATAATAGTGTACGCTCAAATGGTATGAGGTGTAGATGGCAAGAAATTAGTTCAATGCAAATTACTAGGAATAAAAATAGAGAGGGTGCAATGTACAGTGGTAATAAAGTTTAAAAGACAGATGACAATTACAGTGCAAATGACATTGTATATAAATGGAAAAGGTGTAGTGATTTTCAATAGCAAAAATGTGCAAAAAAAGACTGAAATAGTAAAAATAATAAGGTACAATAATGAGGTATAAAAATGGCAAGTGACATGTTCTAAAATCACAAGGTGCACTGAGTTCAATCATAACAGGAAATAGCAAAATTATGCCAAATAGCAAAAATACACTACAGGTTTTTTTTTAATAGTTTGAAAGGGTTTGCGTATATAGCTCAGTGGAAAGACAGTTGAAAGGAACAAGGTATTTCTACATGCTGCACAGTATATATTAAAGGGGTCATGACATCAAATTGACCTTGATCTTTTGACATATAAGAGTTCTTTGAACCATCAAAATATGTCATAGTTTAAAACTCCTCCTTATTGTAAACAAAGCATTTATTTAATCAAGCTCCAAAAATGTCTTGTTTGGATATTGTGGGATTTGTGACAGAGCAAGACATCGACAAATAGTCTTACATCATCACACCACAGGCCCTGCCCACTGCCGTTCAGTCACTTAACGACTGACGCTGGCCTAAAACGGATGTGAGTGTCACGTGAAAACCTAATAGAACCCATTATAAATCAGACACTGTCTACACTAGATACAGTATACAGATGCCGATCACTTTTTGACATTCTCCACGCGCCTTAGTCTGCCGTCAACAGGACAAACAGTAGAGTAAATGGAAGTGTAAAGGAACATTCGCTTTGATGCATCCTGTTTAAACAGCTCATTTGCTCATCTCTCTAGAGACTCCAGAAGACTGCCAGCATCAAGAACAAGTGGATGTTTTTTTTTAATGCCGTCATGGATTGTGTCGGAGGATTATATGTTTGTTCGGAGCATTTGACTGCAGATTGTTTTGTAAACGGGGCACAGTGTAATGGAGAGTTCACAAATAAACTTTTGCTGACAGATGAAGCAGTCAGCTTTATTGGATCTGACAGCAGCTACATCGCAAACCACAAGTAAACATTATCATAATGCTTTAAATGCGTCTGAAATTGACTTACAGATATGGATAATGTTTATAAAACACTTAATCATGTGCAATAGCGAGGGGGATTGACACTGTTTCCTATGCAATGACCAATCATTAAAAATCCATGTCATGACCCCTTTAGATACTGGCAAACTATTTTTAAAAAGTTGTATACAACATGCAAGAATAAATGAATGCTAAATTGTTGACAGTACTATGTGGCATATTTCAGAAATGTTTAATTATTTTGTATTTTTTTTAAATCACATTTTGTGTTAAATTCAATAATCAAGAAAAAAAATCCCACTTCTGGTTCATGTGTCAGATTAGAAATGGAGAATAATTTTTGCAAATGTAGTAGGGTATTGTATATATGCATACAGAACATTTCCATAATGTGCACAGAAAAGAGTATAGTTACTGTCCAAGCAAAGAAGTGAAGTTCAAATAGAAAAGAGAGAGAGCACGAAAAAAAAGTCCTACCTTAGAGAGTTGCTCTCCAAACTGGTCTAGTTTCTGCTGCAGAGGGGTTCTCTCTGGATCAGTGGCTGCCATCTCATCTCTGATCTTCCCAATCTCTGTGTGTACACCTGTCGCCACTACAACACCTATCGCTCGCCCTGCTGCAATATTCGTCCCCTACATAATTACATTTAGATTATTATATTTCCATTATTTCCAGTAGGAAATAAGTAAGATCACATAAAATAGTTATAACAAAACAAGCTTGGTATTTTAACCAGGTCCCAAAATAAACACTCCACAGGTGCGAAATTGCCTTTGGCAAATGAATAAAACAGTTATTGGCCATCTAGAAAAAAATCACAACATAATACATGATTTAAATTGTATAAATGATAGACTTTTCATTTGATGTAATGTAAATCAAAGATTACAATTGTCTTTTTACCTCAACTTTTACTTCAGTTGAATATATACTGTCATAACTGGCAATATACTGACAACATATTCCAGGCAATTTTGTAGCATATGGCGTTTCACACGCCATATATGAATGACACATTGGCATGCACTGCTCAGTGCATATATACAAAAAACTGTTAATTTTTTTTTTTTTTTGGAGGAAAAAATCTGTATATTTTATATAAACAAAATACAGTTTCATAGTGGGCGAGAAAAATGTATGGCTGGTACTTTTTCTTAACACACCCACCAATGGCAGCTGAGGAAAAATGGTAATTTTAGAAGTTGGATGTGGATATTTAAAGCCATTTCATTTATTGTTCTAGGTCACGGTTTATGTTCCTGTCCTTACATGGCCAGACATCCATTAGACAAGGCGTTCTCAACTATGGCCCTCAAGGTCCACTTTCCTGCAGTCATTCTTAAGACTAAACTCTGCAGGAAAGTGGACCTCGAGCCTTATGAACCTTGAGAACCCCTACATTAGACTTTCTCCTGAGGAAAAAAAGTAATGGAGGCTTTAGCATGCATGTGTGGTTGTGGGGGTGGAGTCTTTGAGGCTGGTACTCTCTGGTCATTATCCATCTGAGAGCTCAAAGCCTGTGTGATGTGATGACTCAGTCCATAGCCATGTGAGAGCAAACAATATGAGTGATGTTTTATTCAACACACTGGCTCGCCACTGCTGGACATAATCCACTACACAAACAATACACATTCACATCATTGCAGCGTTTTATCCAATGCCTGATCATGTAAGGTGACAAAAACAAGACTGCAATTCATAAAGAACAGCCACAGGTTGACAGAAGACAAACATTATCACTCCAGATAATCTTACAGAAAAGAGCATGTTTTTCTTATCCTGGTTGACGGCACGGGGGTCAGGCACTGGGTCTGTGTGTTTTATTACAGATACAGACTCCCCTGTCAGGATGGACTGGTCCACTCTCAGAGTAGTAGAGCGTATGGAGGTCAGTCGGATATCTGCTGGGACTTTATCACCAACTGGAGAACAGGAAGTGCAAAAAAGGAAAAAAGAGGTAATTATGTCATTTTTGTCAAGGATGTAATGCGATAAACACAATTTAAGCAGTAAAAGCATAAAAGATAGGCATATTTTACAGAAACACACATGTGAAATCAACACAAATGCTTAGAACATTTATAAAAACACAATATGATGAATTAAAACATATTGCGTTCTAGCGATCTTGAGATATCGCTTTTTTATCTTTAATCCTCTTTCCTTTGTAATTCAATTATATTTTCTTGCATGTTTTTTTTATTCCAATGATTATAAAATTATGATGTTGTATATTTTGTTAAGTTGCAATAATACTTAATTTTATTAGACTGGATCAAAATATATTTGGGATATTTATCTATTATTTATTGGGCTTTGTTGTGCGAATTATATACGAAACTGTATAAAAAGGTAGCATTATTGTTTTTCCAATTTAGGAAAGTTCATATTCTTGGGGTGTTGCCATTTTTTTATTACTGAATGTTGTGAATTCAGAAAGAAATGTATTATTATATAGCTTTAAATAGCTACTGTGATTTTGCTACAGTGGGGCTCCGAGGTTTAAACTACAATACTGCTGATTAGCACCTCATATTTTACAGTCTATCTTTAGAAACCAATGTCAGTCAAGATACAGATCGACACACAAAAGGACCTCAACCTTATTTTTATTCATTAGCTTTGGGATTCTTAGAATAGAACTTTGAGTGGCAGGCCAAGAAAATTCTGAGACTGGGTCTCAACCCTTTCTGTCAAATCTGATACTAAAGATCCCAAAAAACAAAAGCGGCTTCAAATAAAAATACATACAGTGGGATCAAAAGTCAGAGACCCCTAGTGAAATGCTCCTATTTTTCTAATTTTTCTTTCCCAGTTCAAATATACTATCAGCATAATCATTTGAGTAGAGACTGAACTGAAAGGAGTTCACATTGTCAATGTCACAAATTAGCTTGTTTGATTATTGGCATCATTTTATTTATTTTAAAGTGTTTAAAATCCCTGCAACTCTACATAGAATATGCACTTTGGAAAATGGATGGATTTTGAATCCCAGATTTTCAATGTGATCTCGGACTTTTGGCCATCCCAGTACATTTATTTAAATTAATAATAGATTTACTTTGAAGTAACCAAATCATAATTACAAATGCAGCTGCAAAGGAGAGACAAATTAGGTTGATTGCCAATTAGCAGCTATAAATGGGGTCAGACAAGTAGGACTTTGATCATGTGAGTTTTCAAAGCAACAGAGGTCCAAAGACACCCCAATCGCAGGTGCATCAGTTAAACAGAACGCAACACAATTTAATGTGTCCAGGGAAATAGTCTGTAAAGACAACATTTGCTAATAATTCAGTGAAATCGCCACTGACGGAAAGGAACAGTGACAGCAAGGCACCGCTCACCAACAATAATGGTAGGACAGCTTACTGCACAACCGGCCTAAAGCACAAGCACAATTTCAAAAATGTAAACAGTATTTAATCAACACAAACTTCATAAACCTGGAATTTGTGGCAGTGCTTTCAATCAGATACTGTTTTATTTATTCACAAGGGACACATAACATATTAACACAATTTGAGACCCCCTGATTAATGAAAAGAGTTAAACAATCTGATGAGTAATTTTTCATAAGTTGAGGGGAAACCCAACTTTACCACATAGACTTGCCAAATTCTAAATATGATGGAGACCTTTGATGTTTTGGGCAGCAATCTCACGGGAGTCATTTCTTCAGATAATCATTCTGCATGTTTTTTTGGGAAAGAATCAAACTATGCCAAATACATATTTGACAATACTTTGCTTAACTGTGGGAACTGTGTTCTACGCAGTTTTGATTGGCTTATACAAACAATCAGAACATAGCCAGCACTTTTCAGCAATGTCCTAAAATTATCTCCAGTCATATCCTTTGAGAGTGGACCTCTATTTTTTTCTTTCCGGAAATACTGCCGCCAGTATTTTTGACAACTCCAGCCTCTGAGAAACTAATTAGCTGCACACAAATTATAAAATGCAACAGGGACATCAATTAAATGCATCAATGTACAGATGTACAAACTACAGAAACCTCTCATTAAATGCATTTTATTGTGGCTCAAAAAATAATTGTCATTCTTACCAGCCACCTCCACAATGTCTCCAGGCACAATCTCCCTGGCTCTGACCCTCTGTACACTCTTCCTGTCCTGTCTGTACACCTTCCCCATCTCTGGCTCATACTGTTTTAGGGCTTCGATGGCATTTTCTGCATTACGCTCCTACAACACACAGAAACAGACACACAGTGAGACGTAATTTCTAGAACAACAAAAATGCATTACTGCTTTAACCACAGTTTTAAAATAATTTAAGTTACATTAACGTTTTTTAAAACGTATTTAACAAATTTCACATGCTGTACCTGCCACACTCCTACAATGGCATTGGCAATAAGAATGAGGAGGATGACAAATGGCTCTACGAAGGCTGTGATGGTTCCTTCACCTTCCTCAAACCAGGCCAGAGTCTGAATGTGATGCAAAATATGATCAGTGCAAACGTTTGTCAAAGCTTTGGTAACAATATAAATGTAACAATTTCCCACTCATTAATAACTGTGTACAAGTGTACTTTCTTATGTGGGCAGAAAAGGTTACCATGCAAAATTTACACCAGATTCACAAAAGCTGCATTGACACATACATTTTCATATAAAGATCCTAATTATTCTAAATGAAGCTTTGAGTTGGTTCTAAATTTTTTGTCTTAAATTTAGAGCAAACCTATTTATGAATCATGATTTCTGCGTGACAATGTTTGTATGTAGGATTTAAGCACAAATATGGGTCTTTAATATTAGTCTTTAACTACTACGTACTTACATAAAGGAAAAGAAAAGAACTATTAGGTACAATGTACTTATTGTGTTCATGTTACATTGAAAAATACTTTTGCTGCCGCTACTGAGGTGGGATAAGGGCAGAGTCATGGATGGTGTAGGTTTAAGGGTCGGTTAAGGTGCAAGGAAAAGGTCAACAGTGTAATTATAGATGCAACTACATAAATTAATTACAGCTGTAATTGCATGCAGGTATTATTTAAATATAAGTACGATGTAAAAACATGTATGTACACTATAAGTGCACTGCATAAAATGATTAATTTAAATGTTAGTACATATTAAAGACACTTGAAGGGTTAGTTCATTAAAAAATGAAAACTATCCCATTATTTACTCACGCTCAAGCCATCCTAGGTGTACATGACTTTCTTCTTTCAGCCAAATATAGTTATATTTAAAAAATATCCTAACTCTTCCAAGCTTTTTAATGGGAATGAATAGTTTTTGAAGCCCAAAAAAGCACATCCATCCATCATAAAAGTAATCCATACGGCTCCAGGGATGTTTTAGTAAGAAAAATATCCATATTTATAACTTTATAAACTATATTTACTAGCTTCCGGCGGAAGAGTGACCTCTAACCCGAAGCATGACGTATTGACAAACGTGGAAGCGCAGAGTATACAGAAAAGCAAAACAACGGTCACGAATTAGAAGTCTAAAATGAGAATTTTGAAAGAGAAATGTAAGAGGAGCTTGAGTTTGTTGCCCAGCCCTATTTGTTTGAACTGCGAGAGGCATTTACTATCACCTAAGCTTACGCTACTCATACATCCTACGTCGTACGCCAGAACTCAACTCTCGTGAATGTGTGGACAGACGTTACTGAAGTTATTGATTACAGTTTATACGTTTATAATTATGGATATTGAGGATATAATGCACTTTTTTGGCTTTCCAAAAAATGGTACAAAGCTTGGACGAGCCAGGATATTTTTTAATATAACTCTGATTGTGTTTGGCTGAAAGAAGAAAGTCATATACACCTAGGATTGCTTGAGGGTCAGTAAATCATGGGTTAATTTTATACACAGAGCTAGTGAATGCAAACTAATATTTTTTTCTAAATGATTGTGCAAGAATTTAAAAATTAATGATCATACACAAAAAAAAACTATTGAACTCAAGTATTATTTTATTTTAGTATATATTCTTAAAAACAAGGATAACAAAGATTTGAATTTGCATATTATGCATTTAAAATATATTCGAAACATTATTATTTGCTAGAATGTCAAATGTCAAGAGTTTGAATGGGTAAAGAAAATCTAGTACAAGTATGTTTACAATGAAATGGGCAATATTAGTGTAATATTTAGTGTAATAATATTTCTTTGAAGATGAATTCAATTTTTTTCTTTTCACTAAAGTAAATACTTGATTTATTAGATAAATAACTAATATAATATTTCTTTGTAAGCCTAAATGTATAATGTTTCAATAATATGTTTGACAGTAGTATTTGTGGATGAATGGAGATTTGGGATTCTTTGATTATTTACTGTGGCTACAGTTTTATAGCATTGTCGCATGTGTATTTGGAATATATGAGTGTGAAATACTTGTGCTATTGTTCTGTGCCAGCACTACTCTTGATTACAGTATAAGATTAAACGTGGCCTTTGATTATACTTACAAAGGAAATACAGGCCGCAAGAAGGAGAATTCGAACTAGCAGATCTTCAAACTGCTCCAGAACAAGTTCCCATAGTGACTTCCCTGTAAACACATGCACAAACAAAGATTACAGATACAAATAACTCTCAGAAAATGTATAACATGTAAACAATTGAAAACCTTTACGAATACATCTCTAAGACATTCAATCAAGATCTGTTCAGCTACAAAGAGAGTGCAAACCTCATCCAGCCTCCTCAAGGGAATCCAGTAATAACTCTAATTAACTACACAACCAGCATCTCCCATGCAACAAAGAATATGATGAAAGATCTGCAAATAATTACACAAACCCAAGGGAAGAGCTCACCTTCTTCTGCAGGTAATTCTGTGGCACAGGTTACAGCAAAATAAAAAAGATAGAAAAAAGACAAGGTTAAATGAGTATAAGGCTAAATGAAATGTCATCACTAAATTACTTATTGTTTATATTGCACAAACACTTGTATTTTTACAAGTGATGTAGTACCATTGGGCCCCCATCTTTCCCTGCTTTTCCTTAACTGCTCAGAGCTCAGTCCTGTTGTCTCATTGACACCGAAGTATCCCAGTACCTCCTCAACCGTCTTTGTATGGGCATTGTCCATCCCTGCAAGAGAACAATATTTCTTTAAAAAACGCTTTTAAAGGGCCAGCACCATCAAATTAAATTTTTGTCATAATTTACTCAACCTCATGTACGTTGTTACCATATCAAGTATAACTTTCTTTCTTGTGTGAAAAACATTGTGTGAGACAGGCATCTTTCACATTCACTGTATGGACAAAAGATGAAAGCTAATGTTGACTGAGTCTTACTGTCTAACATCTTCTACAAGTTTGGACCAACATGAGGGATAAATAATGACAATAATGACTATACCATTGATTTTCAAGAACTAGAGAGAACTTTCAATATTCACAACAACAACAAAAAATCCTAACCTAAACATAATGTAAGCTAAAATCTGTGTGCACTTGTTGTTTATCATTGGTTACCTGTCTGAAAAAAAGAGTGTCCTTGTTACATATGTTAAATGTACTTACCATAGTAATAACTATGGTAAATTATGGTACATGCAACTAACCCTCAACCAAACCCTAATACTACCCTAACCCTAAAGTAAGTACATGTAGTTCATTAATATTACTCAGTACTTAAATATATAATTACACTGTAACAATGACACTGTAAAATAAGGTGTAACCCACTTTTACAGTATCAGCGTCACACGTTACATGTACCTACTATAGTAATAACAGTTGATTATGCATAATTACAAGTAATTTACCCTAAACCAAACCCCAACCCTAACACTGTGGCAAGTGCGAGTTTATTAATATTACTTGATTGTATTATTACACTGTAACAAGGGCACCATATAAATAAATATTTTCATGTAACGTTAGCTCTATTCAAAACTATGGCGCACCTGTTACTGTAACTTACCTGCAAGTTCGGCTATTACGGTGACTTCTGAAGAAAACAATTCAAAATAACTGCATTCAAGAACACTATGAGAAAAATCGCACATTATTATTTAAGAAACACCCGTGACTTAACATTTCAGCTGCGTGGTTCACTTGATGCCCTAGCAAATGACGATGCAAATGTAAATAATAGCGAATCGTTTATCTTGTTGTCAAGTTTGTCTTTTAGCTGACTGAACAAATCCGCGCATACATCAGATTCCCTCTAAATGACTTATCCTGCAGCAACAGGGATCGATATTCCCTCAATCTACTGTATTATCAGACACAACACCTTACTCACCAGTTTAACTTTAATTCAGTCCTCGGCAAACCGATAACGTCCGTTATACTAAACCCGTTACACTTAACCGCGACAAGAGAGAATATCCCAGTTATAGCCCAATGCGGTGAGGTATTGTAGATCGACGTGCTGTTGAAAACCAATACGACAGAGGCAGAGTGATGGCACTGCAGCGCTGCTCAAGGCAAATGATGATTTTCTGCTATGCGTTTTCCTTCTAATTTCAGCATGATCCGGAAAATTATACAAAAAAAATCCACGGCAAGATGAATGACTGACTTCTTAAGCGGATTTTTCGACGCTGTCGATTCTTGCTGAATGCGCCGTTAGTGTTTAAAATGGCAAAGCCGATGCTATAATCCGCGCTACCGCCTAGCTATAACCGTCGCTTTATTTAATACTAGGTCACTGAGCGACATTATTACCGTAGGTGCTTCAGACATTGATGGGCAGCGCAACAGCCAATGAGCAATCAAAACATCATCCTGACGGATGGACTGGACAAATCATCTTTATTCCTCAACTGATAACCCCGCCTTCTCGTTCTTGCTGCAGGAGGGCGGGGCTTCCACCCGCATTGTGTCTTCTGTTTAACCAGTGACCGTTGCGTGCGACAGTATACGCCATACAATTTACAATTACATAAACCAATCAGACTGCGTAAATGTTAAGTGACGCATTTGGGAACCAATGAGAAACAACTCTAGGGACAACGTCGTTCGGGTCAATAATCCAGCCCCTCCCCCGCACCCATCTGTCACTCAAGGGAGGTATATTGTAGTGTCATGACGCACTAGTGGATAGTGGGGCCACAAGTGTACGAGGTCGAAATGACGAACTTGCAAATTTGTTTAAACTCATAATTCACACCGCCTTAAAGCTATTATAAGGGAATTCCAGTCAAACATGAAGGCTGATGGGGTAGAAAGGGATCTGACCTATTTCAATTGTTGCCATAATTATCTGCCCCTAATTAATAGCATTCTCGGAGGAACTGCTGTAATTCCTGTAAGGATATATTTTACATATACTTATGCCTTACTGTAAAACCCATTTAAACAGCTAGAAATGGTTAAAGTTGTTAATCTCAATTATTTCTGTGCAAACTTTAAATTGCAGTCGACTATTGAGTGCTCACTAACATGTGAAGTTAAATCAGTGGTCTGCGGTGGTATTTTAAAATGAGGAGGCAAAGTCCTAATTTTTTGTATATGTATATCAAATGTAAATGTATGTCCCTGCTACACTTGTGTTTTCACTAGGCCTATGTTATATGTTTTATTTATTAAAACCAAGTATAAATTTAATCAAGTTAGTGTTTTTACGCATTTTTACATTTATTCCCAAAAAATAACTAAAGGCAGTATCAATTAATTTAAACCATATATTTTATTTGTGAACTAATGTTCAGCTGTTCTTTTTAATAGTCAAGTTATTTTCATCAGTCATCAAGCTTGTACACACTGGTCACAGACATAAAGATGTACCTTTCATTTCCCCAAGCTGTTTGCTCACTAAAACCCCACCAGTCGTCATGTTTTCACCCCATTTCAAGTTTCATTTTGATGTGACAAAGCGGTGAAATCATGGCTGAGTTGTTTACTTACTTTTTAATTAGTCTTCCTATTAATGTCATCATTTTATTTATTCAGATTGATTCAAGAACATGCACAAAAACAAGAGACGGGATTTATCGCATGTACCAATCATATCCAATCATAACCGATCATATTCCATCATAGCGCAATGGGGGCATTGCCTCCTCTCAAGTGACTTTCCCCCATTCATTCTCAATTACACACCACTAAACTCATTGCATGCTTGCATCCCCACTGACTGTTTTAAGTCAGTGGGGACATAGGAGGCACAAGGGACACGGACTCCCACTGTAACTTTACCTGCTGGTGTTGTTGTTGGATAGTACTACTTTAACACTTTTTAATGTCACATTTTGTAATATTTGCGTTGTTTTATTTTTGTATTATCGATTATTTTTTCATCCAGTTTTTTTGAGGAGACACTGCCTCCTTTGTCTCCTCAGAGGAAACGCCCCCGAGTTAAATCAATGTAAATTTTATTTTTTTAATTGTTAACTAGGAAATATTGCAGTTCACATCACAGGTAAATCTTCATCCATAAAAGATGCTCTCCGAGCATTACACAAACAAGTGCATGTATGTATTATAATAAAATATAAACAATGCATTTGTGTAGTATGCCCATGTTCAATTGAAAATAAATTGCAATAAAGTCACTAGTAAAGGTGGCCATTTAAATGATCAATAAAGGATGCTTCCAATGAGTATAAGCTTCTGTAAATTGTATATGTATATGCATCCCCGTACATACCTTTGAACTCCACTGCATACCTGAATGCTGCAACAATGTTATCAGATGATACATAATTTGTGAATATACTAATAAAATTGATTAAGTGGAAAAAATTATATGAAATATAAGGATACGAGGGCCTGATAAGTTTATGGATATGTGCATTTAATAAATGCCTGAGAATCAACAATGATTTTACATAGAAAAATGTTTAATAAAATGTAGTGTGATAAACAGCAAAGCAAACATAGTAGAACATATCAAACACTATAAAAGTATTTTCTTCTTTTGTCCCCTTTCTGTCTTGTCGCTATCAGTTTTTTTCAGAGGGGATAGTCACGCCAGAGACTGAAACAGAGAGAAAAAAGTGAGCATTATAGTGATAAAGGCTTTGGTTTGTGTGGTTTCTATCTGCATGTGTAAAAGGAAGAGAGAGAATATGTGAGCATGTGTTAGTAATACCTCTGTGTGTACTCTGGGTCAGTGTTCTCTTTCAGTAAAATGTCTTTAATCTCTTGCGGGGGATTTAGCCCATGCAGTGTTGCCCTCTCCCATCTCTGCAGTCGACTGATCCCTAACACACACACGCACATACACAGAGGGTCACACACACTTTATTTTACAGTATGTGCACTTTCAATGTACATACAGTGTATTTACCCAAGAGAGTAACAGGGTAAGATGGGGAAAGATGCCCCCATAAGAACAATGTGAATTTACTATTAAACTGTAGCATATTTAGATATATAGGTTTAGTATGTGCAGGATGATGATGCATCAGCCAATGTGTTATTAAAGGAAATAAATAGAAACATTTGCTAATTTATTTGATATAGCACACAATGTAAAATATTAAAAGTGGGGGACTTAAAAGATGGCACCTGCTGGGGTAAGTTGCCCCCAGCCAGGATAAACTTTTAAAGAATGTATAAATTACTTTTGATATAATTATTATTAGTAATTATATATTGTTTAAAGTGTCATTAAAGTAACAGTAAATCAACTATTCTATTTTAAATGTTTATTATAAAAATGTAATTAAATTTTTATTAAATTATTGAAAAAACGATGACAGACAAAGCAGAATCCAAGTAAAAGAGATTCATCCGAAAGTTAAAATTATGACTTATATATACATTTAATTGCCCATATTTTAATTGACGATATGTCATAATAGAAACATTGTGAAATCAAATTGAATGATTTCACTAAAAGCAAAGATGTACATCTAATTATATTAGATTGTATATTGGATTATATTAACTAATAACCCCATTCATTACAAAATGATTACATTTAGAAATAAGGTAACACTTTATTTTACAGTGTCTGTTACACATTGTACATGTAGTTACTATAGTAATAACAGTCAATTATGTATAGTTACATGCAACTAACCCTAAACCAAACCTTAACCCTAATTATATAGTAAGTACATGTTAATTTGTTGTTACTTAGTACTTACTTATATAATTACAATGTAACAAGGACACATTCAAAAAAAGTGTAACCAGAAATAATAACACTAGTAACACTAACAGCATGCAACTCTGGGCCTCCTGTGCTAATTCTGAGAGGGTCATCTTAGCCCAAGGGTGTAATTTTATCTTTTTAAAAACTTGTACTCCACAAATCCCTCATTAACAAATAGACAAACAAAAAACTTTACTATAATACAATGTCATAGATCACTGTTTTCCAGAGACACAAAATTAGATCAGTTAACCTCCAAAACTGTTTTGGCTGATGTAATCTCACAAATGTTGATAATCAGATGAAATTACAAAATTAAAAATAGCGTAGCCATTCATCAAAAGAGCTGAGATGAGATTTTGTGTCATATGGAAACATTTTAGGAAGCAGGGATCATCTTGCCCTATAAGGTAACTACATGGGTTAAGATTAGGTTTAGGGGTAGGTTTAGGGCTAGTACCTAGTTATTACCCAGTTTTTTTTTAAGTAAACACACAGAGTTCTATATTACATTGCTACAGAAGCCACATGAAAAATACAGACATAAACAGCATTATGCAAACTGGCACAAAGATAATTAAACTGATGATGTACCTGTGCATGGTCCGAACCGCCAGTCTTGATCAAACTTCTTGAGTTCTTGTAGATCTTTTTCTCTTTCACTCAATTGTGGGGGCTCAGGCTCTGTTATAAATACATGTTATACATGTTATAAATGCTGTTACACGACTACTGGTGCATTTACATGCACCTTTAAATAATTTGCACAGTTTAGAAATACAATGACATATTGCAGGTTTCTGCTTTCATTTAAATATGCACATACACACAGAGAAACAAACTGTCCTACCTGCTTTTGGCGGGGAAGGAGACTTGTTTCTTTTGCCCCCTCTCTTTGCCTTCTTTACAACCTTAAAGGTGTCGGTGATGAGGCCACGCTTAGGTGTCATATCTAAAATTAAATTGGTAACATTTTACAGTAAGGTTACTACTATGAGAAATACATTTGTTACAGTATATTAATCTTTGTTAACGTGAGTTAATTAAAAAAAACTGTTCATTGAACGTTTCTGTTAGATTATCTTTTAATTTTTACATCTGCAAAATAATCAAAATAGATGAGGCTATGATCCTCTTATTGGACTGTAATACTGACTCCAATAAAATTGATAGTACTTTAAAATTAATCATTCTTTTTGGGAAGCTACAGTAATGTCTATTACACCCTCCTTTAGGTTTTTTCTGTAAAGATCTTAAAATATTTTTAAGGCTCATTAAATTCAATTACTACAAGTAAGAAATGTATAAAAACATCTCTCATGCTGAAAAAAGTGATTTGTAGAATTTAATATTTTACCTTCTACAATGTAAGATCTGTTGTTTGTATCCCCCATATTCTGTTTAATATTAAATGTCATTGTATGTTTTTGTGAAAGCTGAATGAAAAATAAAAAAATAATAATGTAATGAAGTCATACAGAGTCAATGATTCTTCATTATGGGGAGCAAAGTTCTCATTGAGTAAGATAATTGGCAGGATATGAAATTTATTTCAGCATGCCAATTCAATGTGTTAATGTATAAAGTGTTAAAGGCATATCATGTATTATTATAACAAAGTTATAATGTTATAATGTATATATTAAAAAACTAATGTATATATTATAACAAAGTATAAACAATGCATTTTGTGTAGCATTTCCATTTTCAATTCAAAATTAATTGCATTAAAGGCGACGTTTATAAATCGATCGACCGAACAATGCTTCCATCTCGAGTATAAAGCTTCTTCAAAATTGTACGTGCATCCCCTTATAAATTCACGGCATACCTGAATGCTCCTAGAATGTTGTCAGATGATAAAATATTTGCGTATGTTGACAGCAGTCTTCTTCAAATCCTTTCAACTTTCGCTTTGTGGTTCGATCGTTTACAAAACAGACTGACATTCAATAGGAAGGGCGGGGTCACCTACAGAGCGTGATGGCGTCATGACGCACGCAATAAGCTCTGCGGCGCTCCGCAAATCTACGCACACAGGACTCGGCCTTGATCCTCTCGCCGAATAACAGTAATACTGATTTAAATATCTCACATGTTTCATTTTCTGTGCAATAAAATTGTTCTAAATAAACTTGCACTGTTATAAATTTACTGTAAATGTAAAAAAAAAACACTAGCCGCTATTTGATGGCCGAATATGGTAGCGTTGGTAGCTATATTTATTTGTCTATAGTTAGAAAAACATTTACAGTGCATCTGCAAAATATTTAGATTCTCAAAGTTTTATTTTACAGCACAAAGCTAAATGTTTTCATCCAAATCAGCCTGCAATAAAAACTGCCGCTCAGTGTCATTTAGGAGCTTTCCTTCATGGATAACACTCGAAATGTTGACTAATTCATAATGCCACATGCAGTGTAAATATAAAGAAGCTATATGAATACTGTATGATATTTATTTATGATTTTACCCCTGCTGTCGCAGCTTTTGAACGTCACAGGTTCACTCTGTCTAAGCTGGAGTGGCTGACATGAGTGACACTCTGGAATTCAATGAAATTTATCAGGAGGTCAAGGGCACCTGGGTGAGTAGCGGCTGCAACAGTCTGGTGTCTAATCTGAGAAGTTCTTCTAGAAAACACTGAACAAAAACGACTGACTGACCTCTCTCTGTAGAATGATGGCCGTCTGCGCTTCAGTAAGCAGACAGTGGTGTTTAAAAACAGTAAGACTGGGAAGGTGGACAGCATTCCGGTCGCCGAGGTCACTCAGGCCCAGTGGAGGAGAGTCTGTCTGGGTCACGGCATCAAACTGTGCACCAACACTGGCCACATCTACAAATATGATGGCTTCAAAGACACTGTGAGTCAGAGATACAAAATTCAATCAATCAAAATAGATCAATTTGCTCCACCCTTTCATTCCATGCCTTAAATTTCCATCCATCTCTTTATGTACAGGACCTTGAGAAGATCTCAGAGTACTTCAAAGCAAACTACAAAGTGGAGCTGATGGAGAAAGATATGTGTGTGAAGGGCTGGAATTGGGGCACTGCTAAATTTAATGGTCAGTGCACTCCTGATGCAACACTATTTCTGAGATATGTACTGTATGTGTCTTGTATGGACCTTAATTCAACACTCTTAAAAATAAAGGTTCCAAATAGAGGCAGCGATGCCATAAGAACCATTTTTGGTTTCCAAAAGAACCTTTCAGTGAACAGTTCTTAAAGGGTACATAACACACACAGCCAGTCTCATGTTAATCTTGAGTACATATAGAGTAGTATTGCATTCTTCATATCTCAGAAGAGTCTTTAGTTTTATCATATTTATAAACGACAGATACGCTGTACCGATTCTTTCCGAAAACAGACGAACTCGTGGAGGCGTGCAGTGGGTGGAGCTAAAGAAACACACACACACCTATGACACACACACACAATACATCATGGCATTATCCCTGGATAACTTTCGATTCACTATACTTTCTTGTTGTTGACATTATATGCACTAAAACACATTTGATGCAGTTTCACTCACCGCCTGCGGTTTCGACTCGTGACAGGGAACAAACAAACACACTTGCAGAACTCTGTTGCTGCTCCGGAAAAGCAAACTGCATCCACTGTTTCCTTAACGCTGGGTTATTTGGGAAGCTGAACAAGGTTATCTTTCCCTCATAATCAAAAACACACTTCTTTAGTGACATTGTTGATTTCGTGGTCTAAAAACAAAATTACAGCACTGCTGGCGGCTTCTGTAACCTGAACGAAGCTCATTGATGGCCGTGTTCTTGCTCTCGCTCTCGCTGTGGCTGATGTGTGCACACGCTCATCCAGGAGAAGTGCCGATACAAGGAGTTTCACCCCTTTATGAAATCATACAGGGCCGTACGTTTCGAATCCTGAAGGAGTGTCTTTGGCACAGAAACACTCCTTCATACATCCAATTCATCCAATTTTTTTTTCATTTTGGCCATGTTTGGCATGAGAATCCAACTCTTTAACAGTGTAAATAAGTCAGAATGCATGAAATAGCATTAGACCCCCCCCCCCCCTTAAAAGTACCATGTTTTTCTTAGTGTGAAAAACATATTAATAATCTAAAGAACTATAAAGAACCTTTTGTGCAATAAAAAAGTTCTATGCGTGTTAAATGTTTTTCATGGAACCATAGATGGCAATAAAGAACCTTTATTTTTAAGAGTAAAGTTTCTATAATCTGTCAGATAAATGGTACAGTATTAGAAGAAGGACTTTTGACACTGTATAATAAATAATAGAAATAATTAGTATAGTATATGATATAAAGGCAGATATTTAACATTTTTTAATAATCAGCATAGGTCGATAAGTTTTCCTTTATGACTAAGTGTCGGAAGCAGGACTTTCATTAGTTTACTTTCTTTGTTTAACAGTTCTGTCTATTAGATTATTAGAACTGTTAAAGAAAGTAAATGGTACATAAAACATACAATTATTATAGTGTTATTAATGTGTTATTACTAAAATAGGCAAATGCTATGATACGTTCTCATATACAAACTTTAAATACTTGATCCAAAATATGCTGTGCAATATTCATCTATCCACTGTCATATTCACTGTGTACTTTATCAAATTAGTGCTACCTAGTCTTTATTTGAGAAACTATGATTCCCAGTGCACACAGACTTACCAAATGACTGTGGACACTGTGACTGAGTGGTTACAGTGTTTACTTCCTTTTTTTAACAATTTCTTTATAAAAAAGAATTACAGAAGCACGCACTAGCTAAGTATAAATCTTTTTATTTTACAGGGTTTTTTTTTTATATATGAATTAATTTCCAAATTATTTATTTCTAATTTAGTAAATATTATGTAAAATAATTAGAAATCTCATTACAACAGTCGGTTTACATGTGTTGTTTACAATCTTTAAACAATTCTGTGATATAACTTATCAAAAAATCTACACTATATTGGAAAAAGTATTGGGACACACCTCCAAATCATTGAATTCAGGTGTTCCAATCACTTCCATGGCCACAGGTGTATAAAATCAAGCACCTAGGCATGCAGACTGCTTCTACAAGCATTTGTGAAAGAATGGGTCGCTTTCAGGAGCTCAGTGAATTCAAGCGTGGTACCGTGATAGGTTGCCACCTGTGCAAGTCCAGTCATTAAATTTCCTCACTACTAAATATTCCACAGTCAACGGTTAGTGGTATTATAACAACATGGAAGCAATTGGGAACAACAGCAACTCAGCCATGAAGTGGTAGGCCACGTAAAATTACAGAGGGGGGTCACACATGAGTCAACAGCTACAGACCTCCAAACGTTGTGTGGCCTTCAGATTAGCTCAAGAACAGTGTGTAGAGAGCTTCATGGAATGGGTTTCCATGGCCGAGCAGCTGCATCCAAGCCTTACATCACCAAGTGCAGTGCAAAGCGTCAGATGCAGTGGTGTAAAGCACGCCGCCACTGGACTCTAGAGCAGTGGAGACATGTTCTCAGGATTGACAAATCACGCTTCTCTGTCTGGCAATCCGATGGACGAGTCTGGATTTGGCGGTTGCCAAGAGAACGGTATTTGCCTGTTTGCATTGTGCCAAGTGTAAAGTTCGGTGGAGGGGGGATTATGGTGTGGGGTTGTTTTTCAGGGGTTGGGCTTGGCCCCTTAGTTCCAGTGAAAGGAACTCTTAATGCTTCAGCATACCAAGACATTTTGGAAAATGTCATGCTCCCAACTTTGTGGGAACAGTTTGGGGGTGGCCTCTACCTGTTCCAACATGACTGCGCACCAGTGCACAAAGCAAGGTCCATAAAGACATGGATGAGGGAGTTTGGTGTGGAGGAACTTGACTGGCCTGCACAGAGTCCTGACCTCAACCCGATAGAACACCTTTAGGATGAATTAGAGCGAAGACTGCGAGCCAGACCTTCTCGTCCAACATCAGTGCCTGACCTCACAAATGCGCTTATAGAAGAATGGTCAAAAATTCCCATAAACACACTCCTAAACCTTGTGGAAAGCCTTGCCAGAAGAGTTGAAGCTGTTATAGGGCCAACTCCATATTAAACCCTACGGATTAATAATGGGATGTCATTAAAGTTCATGTGCATGTAAAGGCTGGAGTCCCAAAACTTTTGGCAATATAGTGTATCAGTCGACTACTATAATAAATAATATAAATAATGTAAAACTGTTAATGACTAAACTAATTGCATGTTCCAGATTTGCATTTTTAATACACTTAGCTTGGAAATGTCTTTTCACTGCCATATCTAGGTATTAAGCTTTTTGAACTTCTGTGGCTTTTCAGGGCCATTGCTTTCATTTGAGGTGAATGACAGTCCTGCATTTGAGATTCCACTCTCCAGTGTATCCCAGTGTGCAACAGGAAAGAATGAGGTCACTGTGGAGTTTCATCAGAATGATGACACAGAGGTATCCCTCATGGAGGTGCGCTTCTATGTCCCACCCACCACAGGAGACGAGGGTTCAGACCCTGTGGAGGTAAGTGTGTGTGTGTGTGTGTGTGTGTAGGTGTTTGTACGTACATGTTTTTCTATCCTGGTGGGGACTTCAACCTAAATGCACACTGACTCATTGGGACTCGTGTCACTGTGGGGACCTAAATTGAGGTCCCCATGAGGAAACAAGCTTATAAATCATACAGAATGAGTTTTTTTTAATGTAAGAAAGTTTTGTGTGATGGGTAGGTTTAGGGGTAGGGTCAGTGTAAGGGGATAGAAGATACAGTTTGTACAGTATAAAAAAACATTATGTCTATGGAGAGTCCCCACAAAGATAGTAAATCAGACGTGTGTGTGCGCGCGCGTATCCACCCCTACCTAAAACTGACCAGGAGATGGCGTAGTTTACCAAGCAACAGTCATAACATGCTCCTAAAGAAAGGGTTTTAATCATTTAGATGCCAATACAGACCCCCAAATATATGATCATCCCTGTGCAAAAAATGTATAAAATATTTAGTTTATTTTATGTTTAAAATGTAAAAAAATAATAATTCTACTCACTATAGTACTATTCACATTTATTTATTTATTTATATTTTCACAATGCATATCGTTTCAAAGCGGTTTTACAGATGTAAAATGCATGTTTCTATATTACAATTTAGAGTAATCTATTATCAGACATGACTGTGTTGAAAAAATGTCCATATGTTAAAAATTTACAGTTCTAAGATAATATAAATCAAGCAGTTAGCAAATATTATTTAGGCAGAAACAATGAAACAATCTCATTGAAGCAATTATTACAAGTTGTGACCATAATGATTACCATATAGAGAAAAATCTAATTCATATTCCTGTTAGATGTATTATTTATAATTATACTTTATAAATAATGTATTATATAGATGTATTATTTAGAATATATTTATTTAAATCATTTTATTATTATTTTATTTTATTTTTTTATTTTTTTTATTTGTTTCTGTTATTATGCATTTATTTTTACATTTTTACATGGGTTTTTCTATAAACTTTTCCACGGACCCTCTATCACTCCCTTGCGTCCCCCTGGGTTAAAAACCCCTGCCCTAAAGTATAACATTTACATCTTTAAAGCCCACTTAAACTGAAATATAAAATAAGGTTGGAGTACTCTTCTCTGCTGTTTTAGGCATTTGCTCAGAATGTTCTGTCCAAGGCAGATGTCATCCAGGCTACAGGAGATGCTGTGTGTATCTTCAGAGAGTTGCAGTGCCTCACACCTAGGGGCAGGTACATACACCCACACACCCTCACAATCTTTCTGTTTTCACTTTAAAATAAAAAAAGTTTGAAGTAGCAGCACATGAGGATTTTTTTCCTCTCTAGGTACGATATCCGTATTTATCCGACATTCCTCCATCTGCATGGTAAGACGTTTGACTACAAGATACCATACACCACAGTGCTCCGCCTTTTCCTGTTGCCTCATAAAGACCAGCGGCAGATGTTCTTTGTGGTGAGTGGGGCATCATAGTCTGTAAAATAGTCTTTGATTCATCTTTTCAGCAGTTGTGGCCTACTGGTTAGAGAGTTGGACTTGTAACCCAAAGGTCACGGGTTTGAGTCTTGGTACTGGCAGGAAATGTTGTGTTCAATACTCACTGCTGTGTGTGTGCACTTGGATGGGTGAAATGCTAAGCACAAATTCAGAGTATGGGACACCTTGGCTTCATGTTACTTTCACTATTTTTGTTGTGTCTGATTGATTTGCGTTATTTGTTAATCGTTGCAACCTCCCTTCTGTTTCAGATCAGTCTGGACCCACCCATTAAACAGGGGCAAACCCGCTACCATTTTCTCATTCTTCTGTTCTCTAAGGAAGAGGACATCAGCCTCACTCTCAACATGAATGAGTGAGTGAGAGCGAGAGAGACAGAGAATGAGTAACACCGGTGAAGGATGTGATTGGGGTCAGAAATAAACTGTTTACATTTTCTGCCAAGATTAAATGATACTAAAGAGAAATGAATGTTTAGCTATATTCTGTGAAGTGTTTTGTCAGAAAAAATTACTCTTCCTGAACAGCTTTCACTTCAACAAGGTCAATGACACTATTTCATTTAGCAGATGCTTTATCCTAGGCCCCTTACAGTACACTTATTACAGGGACTGTAACCTCGGAGCAACATGGAGTTAAAGGAATTGTTCATGAAAATTCTGAAATGAACATTCTGCTGTCGTTTGCTGATCCACTCACAGTATCATTTCTCTCTCTCTTATGTACTGCAGGGATGAGGTGGAGAGACGTTTTGACGGGAAACTTAATAAAAACATGTCTGGCTTTCTCTATGAGATGGTTAGTAGAGTCATGAAGGCCCTGGTCAACAGGAAGATCACAGTGCCTGGAAATTTCCAAGGGTAAAACACATATACAAAATATATAAATAATATACTAAAAATGCTACAATAAATGACGGTAAGAGAAAATAATAATATGTTGTATAAAAAACATGTAATTAACATTATTTTATAGATAAATTAATTATCACAATTTTTTTTTATCTAACAAAATATATAGCTTCTTTTACAAATTGTGTTACAATAAATGTTTTTTTTTAAACATTAAAAAGTATAGAAATTGCATAAATATAATGAAATATACACCAAAATGTCAAATTGCCATTGAACCAAATCTTCCTGATTTATTTCTTATTTCTTTAACAGTAATTTGATCAAAATCTCAATATTGTGAGATATGATTACAGTTTTAAAAACATCTGATTTCTATTTTAATATATTTTAAAAATTAATTTATTCCTGTAATGCAAAGCTGAATTTTTTTGGCAGCCATTACGCCAATGTTCAGTGTCACATGATCCTTTAGAAATCATTCTAACATGCTGATGAATAGAACGGTTTTTTTGTAACATGATAAATCTTTACTGTCACTTTTGGTCAATTTAATGCATCCTTGCTGCATAAAAGTATGAATTTCTTAAAAAAAAAAAAAAATCTTACTGACCCCAAAGTTTTGAACATTGGTATATATTCTGGCATAATTTAGTACAACATAATATCTATACAAATTTTGTGAAGTCTGTATTTTTGTGGGAAAAATATATACCCGGATCACTTCCAGTGTCATTATGTCTCCCTCTCTTCTCTGTAGTCACTCAGGAGCTCAGTGTATAACATGTTCATATAAGGCCACTTCAGGGTTGTTGTATCCTTTGGAAAGGGGGTTTATCTATGTGCACAAGCCCCCGGTGCACCTGCGCTTTGAAGAGATCGCCTGCGTAAACTTCGCCCGCGGAACCACCACCACCCGCTCCTTCGATTTCGAGATTGAGACCAAGCAGGGCAATCAGTACACCTTCAGCAGCATTGAGAGGTACCCATAAGCCCAATGTTATTCTTGTCCAATTGTCGGGAACATAGCTTTGTGGGAACTAAACCATACCAGTAATGAAAAGACCAGTGTCCAATATCCTCTTTAAGGCACTTCCTGCCATTATGTCCTTGAGCACTTAACCTCCATCTGCCATAGAAAGTCTCTGCCTCTTTGTGGTGATTTTAAAAGAGTAACTCTCTTTTAGTGACATGACCCCTTCTACATTAGATGTTAAGGAGAAAAAAACAAAGCTACTTTAATGCACATTAGAGTATTTTCATTTGTGACTGAATCAATACACCAAGGCATCAGTTGATCACATCACATTAATGTGGCAAAAACAACAGTTGCTGCAAAACAGTTCATCATCGTGTTGTTCAAAACATCTTCGTGTCATTGTTTTTTGAACGACACGAGACTTTCTGTTTTTGTCCATGCATTGTAAGTCAGTGGGGTCCAAAACACTTCGAAATTTTTCAAAGTATCTTCTTTCATGTTTCACAGAACTAAGAAAGTCATACAGGTTTGGATTGACATGAGAGGGAACATAGGGAAAGATACTTTTTCAACACTGAACTGACTTCAGCTGAACAACAGCCGAAATGCAAAATCTTCCTGTTATCACTGTAAAGCTGCTTTGAAACAATCTGTATTGTTTAAAGGGTAACACTTTAGTTTAGGGTCCAATTCCCATTATTACTAGTTGCTTGTTTGCACGCACATTACTAGGATATTGGCTATTTATTAGCACATTTTAATGCCTTATTCTGCATGACCATATTCTACATTCCTAATCCTACCCAACGTAACACCTACCTTACTAACTATTAATAAGCAGTAATTAGGAGTTTATTGAGGCAAAAGTCATAGTTAATAGTTAGTTAATATTGAGAATTGGACCCTAATCTAAAATGTGACCGTATAAAGATCTATATAAATAAAGGTGACTTGACTTGACTTTTCATTTGAAAAATACTGTACCAGCCCTTTTACACCAACGACAATAACTAATTGTAACTAGTTTTTGCTCTAATTTTATATGAATACGGAAGTCCATACCACAGCTATAACTATAATGACACAAAAGAACGATTATTTCCAGCTGATGAATGATAAAAACATCGACACCCAATCAGAATCCACCCAACAGAGATATCTTGGTTCTCATATCAAAAAACAAAGCAGAAACAAAGCGACCTCATTGTCCGTTTTCAGGCCTTCACGCTCTCAAAAGTAACTCCAGTGCTGGAAAGCTTTTCAAATATTAACATAGATCCTAGCTCTTGAATGATCATAACCTTTCTTTTTCCAATTATATTACTCTGCCTATTTCCTCTTTGGTAATATACAGTCTTTCTACAAATGTCCCACTCACTCTCCCCATCATCTGTATATGCCCCCTACTGCTGATAAGCTACAAGAGTGTTGTGGTGCTCAGTCTGATTGGTCCGATCCACTTATTTCTCCAATGTACTCAGCCAGGACTATGTACAAACACAAATTTTTCAGCACACACACAGAACAGACATTTAGCAAATATTCACAAAATTATTTGTTTGGGTGTTGATTTAAATTTTCAACAGTGTTTCTCAGAAATTGCTTACTGCACCTTAAAAGCGGCGACGACATAACTGCAGTGCTCTTAGAAAAATAATGTTACCGTCCGCTGTTGTGGAAGCTAATGTAGTTATTGTTATAGTTATCGTTCTTGGTGTGAACGGGTTCTATATCTCTACCTTCTTCTTCAGGGAGGAATATGGGAAACTCTTTGACTTCGTCAATGCTAAGAAGTTAAGCATCAAGAACAGAGGCTTTAAAGAGGTACACCTACAGTCCTTTTTCTGTCCTATGAAGCAGCACATAATTTTCATCTGCATAGACATATCCATAGACCCCTCACACAGTGGACGGACACTTATTCTACTCTTTGTGTTTGTGCTGTATGTCTGTATTGTGTTCATGTAGAAAAAGGTTGGTATTGCCCTGCGGTTTGGTCTGGTGTCGGTGCTCCAGTAACTCGCTTGCATGGTGTTTGTTTGCGTGACTCAATCACAACCCGAGTGTCAAAAGCGTTCTCTCTTATCTTTGAAGGCTTAAAGCAGATGTCTCATCCACCAAAAGGTGGCAAGGCTCACTGGTTATGATTTGACCAGGTGAACGCTGTGTTCAGATGACTCAGACTTTTATTATAAGACTGCAACACTATTTCGTCTGAAATCTGTATATAATTTTGTGGTCACTTTACAAGAAAACATTATGTTTTCTAGACAGTTCTGTGTGCTATGAACACAGCGTTGCTCAAGGGCGTGCTTTTGAATGAGTTAACACTGATTGCTTATATGAACGTATGTATGTGTGTGAGAGAGAGAGGCCGGTGAGGAAGGGAACATGAATGGGTTTGAAATCTTCGCTTGGAGAGGGCTTTCCTGTGTCTGCTTTGTTACAAATACTAATTTTGCAATGACATGATGTTAATACTGCATTGATATAATTTTGATTCATACTCTATCAGGGTATGAAAGGTAATGACAACATGTACAGTGACTCAGACGACGACCAGCATGATGCGTACCTGGAGCGTATGAAAGAAGAGGGCAAGATCCGTGAGGAGGCCAATGACAGTGATGACTCAGAGGGCGAGAGTGGTGAGTGGAAGCTTATTCTTCTATAAGCTTTAAGGCTAGGCTAGAATTGGTTTTTGCTATGATATCGAAATTGGTGTAGAGAATTGAAGTATCTAAAATGTTGGTATCATAACCTTATTTCCTGGAAAAATAACTATATTGCGTAGGGCTGCATGATATTGGACATTGATTGAACATTGAACATTGTGATATTTTGTTTTTTTGCGATATATATTGCGATATGAAAACAGTTTCACCAGATGAATATCTCTATTTGTAAAGAATGAATAATTCTATAATGATTGTGGTGATTTTGTAGGAGAGTGCATCTGCATAGAAACTAATACACAAATTACAACCACAGATAAATACAATAGAACAAAGATACAAATAAAACAAGTAGTGCTTTATGTTTTTAGGTAAATCTAACTGTATTCAGATACAAACATTGAATAATCAAATGGAAAATAACACTGCATAGTCTTCACTGTATAAATTAAATATAATTCATTAATACAATTTATCTTTGTTAAAGCTACAAAAGTGATTTTCTTTTTCTGTTTTGTTGTTTGATTAACATTGGTGGTAACAAACAGCTGTGGGTATATTAGGCTGCTGTCGCTTTATGACAAAAGCACAGATCCAATATAATGATACACCGTTTTCTTTCTCAATTGTTAACAACACAAGTCTGTTCAAGCTCAAAAGAAAAGAAAGAATTTGCCGCTCACGTGCTGTCTGCGCGGCTCTGTGTGCGCGCACAGCTAACATTGCGCAAGTTCCAGTATTCTTGCTCTTGATGTTTAAACTGACAGGACCCATGCAAATGATACATTTTCACTCTATGATGATTACATTTTGCAATTAGTCCGCAAATCACATGCATTCCGAACCGGAAGCGATCAACTACAATCCCTATATAGCTACACTTGACATCACACATCCTGCGATGTGACTATCGCAGATGCGCACATTGCGATATCGAAGCTAAAACAATTTATACTGCAGCCCTAATATTGCCATTTTATATTGTTATCATGAAATAAAATTACTCATATTGTGATTAGAATTTGTTTATATCACCCACACCTAGGTGCAACTATATTTGGGTGTCATAAATTACAACTGGCTTGGCTGACCAGAATATGTTTTGTGTGAGACAAATGAACATTTGAATGTACTTTTTTTTTTTTTTCTTCAGATGAATCATTTAACCCTGGAGAAGAAGATGATGATATTGCGGAGGAGTAAGAGGCTTTGCGTTGATCTGTTTGCAACAGCTTAAATTAGTGGTGCTTTCTAAGGAAAAAAAAACACTTTTACTATTGCTCATACTTGACAAACCATAACCATAAGTATTAACAAACAAATTTGCAACAAAAAAAAAAAACCCTATAAAACTACCCAGAACGGGTAGTAACAAAGTACATTTACTTCGTTACATTTACTTGAGTATTTTTTTGGAAAAAATTTACTTTTAAGAGTAGATTTAAATGTGGTTACTTTTACTTTAACTCGAGAAAATTTCTAATGAAAAAACTGTACTTTAACTTCGTTACACTGAGCGACGTTTCTCTCGTTACTTTAGTTTAATGCAATACATGTTAAGAAATACGTAGTTATTCCAAGTGCGCACTAGCTGTCTCTTTTTTCTGGGACATGAGCGATGTCCCATTCACAAATCAATCACACTTTTGTTTTGAGTCGATTCTGTTCAAAGACTTGATCAAACAAAATGGCAAAACTGTCTGAATTGGTTCGCGAATCGGTTTGAAACCGAATGATTTGTTCAGTTCACTGCGCGCACTGAATCGTTTCTCACTCTGAGTAGTAACATGAATAACATGAAGAGCGTTGGATGAAGTGTCCGTGGACCTAATGTTACAGTCAGTTGAAAGCAAATCTGCAAATGCATCCTATTTTTTGCCAGCAATGAACACCTTTATTGGTTAAACATCTGTGTATGCTGTTTGTGAACGAGCTACATTTTACAACCATATTACAATACACGATACCACTAATACAAAGTATGACATTACCAGTAATTGGACATATACCTCAAAATACATTGATAGATAATTAACACCCGCCTTCCCACGGTAATTTATGAGTATTGCAGTGGCAGCGATCTGTTTGTCTTGAAAACGAATGTCTTTGCTTAGAAACAGTTAAAGGGATAGTTCACCCAAAAATGAAAATTACCCCATAATTTACTCATCCTCAAGCCATCCTAGGTGTATATGACATTCTTCTTTCAGATGAATACAATCGGAGTTGTATTAAAAAATGTCGTGGCTAATCCAAGCATTATAATGGCATGGGTGAATAAAGGCCTTCTGAAGTGAATCAATGGGGTTTTTGTAAGAAAAATATCCATATTTAACACGTTATAAAGTAACATATCTAGCTTCCAGCGGACCGCCATCCGTATTAAACTTACGAAAAAAGCTTTTAATACTGTTCAAATGACACAAATAAGTTGGGACAACAATGTTCTTCTTTTGGTTTACTGCGCGATATGAATTACCAAACTCTACAAACACCGGTCTTTTGGACAACTGGCTGGACTGGCCAACCAAAAACGTTTAATCTTAAGTTAAAAAGTTAACCTCTAGAGTGGCCAAACAGAGTTTACATACAACCCAAAACACTACAGTTCCCTTTACGTGCTGCAGATTCACTATATTTCGACATTGTCTAATAATCCAAAATGTTAATATTATACAAAGCAAAGGATGTGCAATGATTTTTGGGCTACATATGCCAGAAATAATGCTTGTCTCTTCTGTGTTTGTTGCAAAGATATCTAATTATGATAATAATAACAATTTAAATTCAATATATCTAAATATTAACATGTTATTGTATTGTTGTTATATAGGCTATATATGATACGAACGAAGTAACTAGTAACTTTTTTACTCTTTTTTTTTACTCTTACTCAAGTAACTATTCAGATTAGTACTTTTACTTTTACTTCTAGTAAATATTTCTATAAGTACTGGTACTTTTACTTGAGTACAGTTTATTGGATATTCTACCTACCTCTGCCCAGAACACCCTATCAATGACATTTGATACTAAAAACCACTCATAACCCTCGTTTTGAGGTGGCAAGCACACTTACACTTTCTTCAAAAAATGAAAAAATCTGATACCTAATAAAGTCATATTTGTGTGTGTGTGTGTGTGTGTGTGTGTCAGGTATGACAGTAAGGCTTCTGCCAGTGAAAGCAGCGCTGATGGCGGGGACAGTGATGAAGACCGGAAGAAGAAACCAGCCAAGAAAGCTAAAATTGCAAAAGAAAGAAAACCACGCAAGAAAGAGGTGAGAAATAGAGAAGAGTGAATGATACAGATCGTGGGTGACCGTTAGGGTTTCTATAAATTATTTACGTAACATTTATCTTAAGCACAAGCAGTAAAAGTACTTACAAATTCAGTGCTACTTTATGTGTTTTTGTGTGTAGAAAAAGGCAAAGGATAGCAGCGCCCCTAAGAGGCCAATGAGTGCCTATATGCTCTGGCTGAACTCTAGCAGAGACCGCATTAAATCAGAGAACCCAGGCATCTCTGTCACAGAGATCTCAAAAAAAGCTGGAGAAATGTGGAAACAAATTGGCAAAGACAAAAAAGAGGTGACGTACACTCGCACATTTACTGGACCTTCCACAATGTTAAAGCCTCAGATTGTTTTCGCTGTCTAACTGTCTTGGTACACATTAAACTGATACCTGTGTCTTGATCTTTCCACCAGGAGTGGGAAGGAAAAGCAGAGGAAGCAAAGAAAGAGTATGAGCGAGCGATGAGAGAGTACAAGGAGAGTGGTGGAGGATCCTCAGGCAGCTCAAAAAAGTACTCAAAATATTCAAATAGCTTAGCCAAAAATTAAAATTCTGTAATTTAATCACCATCACGTTGTTCCAAACTATGATGTCAGCATTAATAATTGACAATGTCTCACTCTTTTCTCACATTTTATTCCTGAAGGGAGAAGAAAAAGAAAGGAGGGAAGAATGAAGAAAAGAGAAAAAGGAAGTCAGGTGGTGGGAGGGAGAAAGAGAAGGAGCGAGCAACAGGCAATGACAGCTTTAAGAGTCGAGAGTTCATATCCAGTGAAGAGAGCTCATCAGAGTCAGAAAAAGGCAAAGGACGGAAGCGCAAGGTAACACACTAACACACATTTCACAAAATTGTTTATGCAATAGGAACAGTTTCACTCAGTAACGTATTTACAGCAACAGTGTTTTACATAAGTCGCGTTTCCACCGAAATTACCCGGAACTGTCCCGTTATTAATTATTAATTAATTACCCGTTTCCATCGCGGCCTAAAGTACCATGAAGATTAGGAAAATTAGTCCAAGTCCCACCCTGTACATAGTTTATAAGGTGGGTAACTTTATAGTTGGGTTTTCAGAAATTACATTTTATAAACAACATTAATATTATGTATGTCACATACTGAGAAACAAGGCTAACAACATTAAAGTATTGCCCCAGTGTCAAAGATTATGTTTTATGTTTTTTTGCACCTTCTCAACAGTCCTCTAGGATGTTCAAAATCTACAAACTAAAACAAGTCTTACCAACAGACTTTTTACATTCATACTGTTGAATGTAGAATAAAGCATAATGCAAAATTCTTTCCAATTCTTAGGACAAAACTAATAAATTCTTTCCAGATTTACCTCAAGAAGAATAAAAAAAAAATAGAACAGTATGATGAATTTAATTGTAAAACTTTATAATAAGGTTCCATTAGTTAACATTGATTCTATGCAACTAACAATAAGCAATACATATTTGTTAACTTTAGTTAATAAAATGCAACTGTTCATTGTTAGTTCAGGTACCTTAATATAATACTTTATAATACTTAGATAATACTTTTGATTTTAATGTATTAGTAAATGTTGAAATGAACCAACTCATATTAATAAATGCTTTAGAAGTATTTTTCATTGTTATTTCATAACTAACATAGTTAACTATTAGTAACAAATGGAATATTATTTTACAGTGTTACAATTAAAAAAAATTAAATTCTAAATTCATTCATTGTTTATTCTTAATCTAATTTGCTATTAAAATAAAATAATTAGTTCACATTTTGATTTAAAATTTAAAATTCAAAATTTATATTCATATTTAATCATTTAAACTAGTTTTATAATCTTAATATGAAAAATTTATCTGTATGTATAATCTATGTCCAATTGTATAATTTGTTGTCCCATCCGAATTCTGATTCATGCTGTGCCTGGTTTGTGTGTCTGTAACGTTGTCAGTCCAATGATGAAGATGAAAGGCAGAGAAGATCAAATAGAAGTTATTTTAATTAAAGCTGCAGTCTGTAACTATTTTTGGTTAAAAATTATCCCAAATAATTTTTTGAGCAAGTACATAACCAGCCAGTATTCAAAACGATCTCCTTACCTTAGCCCGATTCACAACAGTAAGCTTGTAATAATGTGTTATAATTTGAGTGGTAATGGTAGCTTTCCGTGGGAAATATGAGCTTCCGCCTTTCGTCTTTGCGTCATTACATCACGTCTGTATGCATAAAGGAGTCTGGGCTAGTAGGCTTTATTGTGTGTGTGGATGCTGCAGGTGGCGGATCGTTTGTGGCCTCTTCTTACAGCAGCTGGAATGTAATTAAACTTGTCATTTTGATGGCGGCTTGTAATCCAGAAAGTTAAAAACGACAATCATCGTTGACAACTGGTGCGTTGATATACAACCCACACCTACACCTCAAAACATTAGATTCTTTTGCGCTGAGGAGCTGTGCCGATGCATAACCCACGTAAAGAAGATAACTCCGCAAATAACTGCAATTTCAGGGTTCAAACAGAGATGGCGACAAAAACGCAAAACTCTTCAGACTGACGGCAGAAGGTCTGGACTCTTTCGCAGCTTTCATTGGTCAAGGGCCGCCCAAGAGGACGTTTGACTGACATTAACAGTTCGTTTTGTTCCACGTCATGTTTAGGGGTGTAAAAATGTAAAGTCGATGTCTCTGCAATAACAGACCAGCTTGCGTCTATAAATTATTTATTCAAGAACGTTGGAGCCACGAACTTCACATACTTTTGATAATCCAGCGTTTAGTTGATCCTGGTAAGAGTTCATTGTCACAGTTGTAAACACGACATCGTTGTTCTTCGACGAGGGAGTTTGGCGCCACGGCATTTGTTTCCAGGCGGACCGTTAAAGAACGCAACACACACGTCTCGCGGACATCCTGTAGAATCCAACCAATCAGATGACGACTTTGAAACTCCTGAAGTGTTTACAGATAAGTGTGCCATATGCGTCAGACTTTCAGCCCACAGTCCGTGGGCGTGACGTCTGAGGCTGAGACTATCCAAAGAGTAGCAACAGCAACTGGACAACTGAAAGGAGCACAAAGAGGAACTAAAATACATAGTGATAATGACAACATAATGAACATGTGTGATGATTAGATGAGTGTCCATGACAACTGATGACTGGCGGGAAATTAGGAACAAAAGAAACACAGCAAGCAGGTAACTGATGAATGCAAACTAAAAGTCCATGAAAACTAAACTAAACACACAGATTGTGACATTGTCCATAATTCCTGCCACTTTATTGAATCTATAATTTGATCGATTTTATTGTCATTTTTTAGATTTGAAAAATGTATTCACAGTATTTATTGTTTCCCTGTCATTCTCTGTTTCTGCTTCTTTTTATACAGGGGTCTGATGATGAAGAGGAGGTGGTCAGCACACCGCCAAGCTCTGAGGAGTCTGGCTCAGACTAAAAGACACTGCCAGACAGGGGCGAGTGGAAGAAAAATGAAATCCTGATAGTACATGCACTCAAAAACACTTGTGTATATATACCTTTGGTATTGCTGACTTTAATGGAATAGCTCACCAAAAAATGAAAATTCTGTCATTTACTATGTCATTTCAAACCTGTATGACTTTTTCTTCCTGAATGAGGACTGGAGCTTTCAAAGATGCAAAGGCACCATAAAGGTATAATAAAGGTAGCCCATACAACCAGAACATTATATTTCAAGTCTTGCCAGAGCTATACACTAGTTTTGTGTGAGGGACATTTCTTAACATTCACTCTAGCTTTGGCTCATTCAGGAGAGAAGAAATAATATTTGATTTATGAACAAATCATTCTTTTGAGCTGGATCTTTTCAATGAATTAGTTGATCCAGTTCACATGTTTCTTTCATGAATCGTAATCGGCATTTTATACAGGTTTGGAACAACACGAGGGTCTATTCCTTTAAATTAGTGTGTATTCATTTTATGTTGTCCTGTACTTGTTCAGATCACTATGTTTATCTGTTTGTACAGAGATATGCTGCTTTCCAAACAGAAACTGCATCTTTGACACATTTATTGAGCTTGCTCTATATGTATTTGCATTGAATGACAGTTATGAAACACAAAAAAAATACTTTTTTTACATTTGTATTCACCTTAAAATCAAACATATTTGATTTTGATCCGAGCTCAACATTTATTTTATACAGTATTTTGAAATGTTGTTTAGCGCACACATTACTAATTTGCACGTTTGTTGATTCATTAAATTTACATTTTAAAAATATTTTATTGTTTTTAAGATTTTTTTTCTTCTAATAAATAAAATGAATCATATTAATTTATGACATATCATGAAAACCAACAACCATTTTCTCATTCACATGCACATGCTCATCATCCTCTGTAATGTAAGTGGAAATATTGTGTGGTTTTTAAGATAATGTGGTTGTGGAGCCAGTAAAAGGATTTAAGACTAGTAAAAAGCCAACAAACCCAACAACTGACAGAGTGCTAATGGATGTAAAACTTTCGGGAAAGTGTATCATCCTTTCATTTTTAGTTGTAAAGCTTAAGAATTACAATGTGAATATCAACATCAGCATGTATATTCTGTGATGTTATGGAGGAAAAAGAAAACAACAAATTTAATAATGGTCAGTCAACCCATTAGGCAACTACCAAGGGCACCATCTTTTTGTGGGCGCAAATTTTCCAAGCCAATTTCACTTGGGACACGGCCCCCATTAATTCACTGCCTTTTTTCAAAAAATGTTTCTCACATTTCTACAATTATGACATATGTATCATATTTTTTGTTGTCTAGAATCAGAAGGGATGTCTGGGGCCTGTTGCATAAATAGCTTAGACTAGTAGCTATTAAAAGTTAGATTTTTTTAATTAAGAATAAAGAGAATAAAATTTGAGTTTGCTCTTTTTTTGAGAACGAAAAGTAAGACTTCGATCTCTTGGCTAACTGCTGTTTGGTTAGACTGCTTCTACAGTTATAATGTCTATGTGTTTTTTAGCCACCCTGGTGGATTCCTTAAACTAAGTTCCTAGAACTACAAAATGCGAAAACCTCTAATATAATGGATCCTGATTCTTGAATGAATCACTTGAGTTGAGTTTATTCACACAGTGAATCGTTTAGAGCGGTTTCTAACTTGTAAAACAAAACAGAACAAACAGAGCAGAATTCAATATGAACATACAGCCAAAATAAATCTGCAAAAATGCACCTGAACAGGCAGCTTATGAACGACTACTGCAGGTAAAGACATTTTCCAAATCTGTGTCAAAACATAAAAACACTAAAACTAAAGTAGGGCTGCATCTCGTCAAGGATATGGAAGCATATGGGAAGCAATACTCCATTTGAAATGTAATATTTAAAATGGCAATGTATTTCTGTATTTAATATTACATTTTCCATACCAAATGTGCAATGTTTGGAGTAAAATGCTAATTTAAATTCAATATTCAATATTTTAAATTTCTACACTAGTTTTAACATATAATATAAACATATTTTAATGTTTTATAAATTGCAAAATTAAAAAATTAAAATGCTTTACAGAAATGATTAGATATGATAATTTAAATGTTATTTTTCTTAATTGCATTTACTCAGTTAAGACACTTGCATTTTTATTATCCCGCGATGAATGTAGCAAAATTCAATGTGGAATTGAAAATGCAGTCCATGCCGATCGCGTCCCCACCCTGGGTTTAAACATCAAAGTAATTTTTTCTAATAATATTATAAAATATAAATATAAATTAGTGGTGCTTGCCATAGGCAAAGCATTATTATTGTTCTCTTGCATACTTTTTTCTTGCATACTTTATTATTCCACACAAAAGATTGGCACCCTCCTGATGCACCTCTCCACATGGACCCTCAGACTTGCAATGGATTGAGTCTGCCTAACATCCTGTACTCATTTGGGTGTTTCTTGAGAGAAAGGCAGGCCGGTAAACCTTGCACGAAGCCAGATTGTCCACAAGGAACCCTTTGTCAACCATAATTGCCATGTCTGGTGTAAGTAGGTTTGCGATGCCAGACAGCTTGAAGATCTCACGGTCACCCATGGATCCTGCATACAGACCAACACGAATGTAATGGCACCATGGGGTGCCATGCCGATCATGGCCTTGAATGTAGCATGAGATTTGTACGTGGAAAACACCTCACTCTGCAACAGGAGAGAGGATGGAGTCTGGCAGAATATTTCAGTGCAGTCAAGCACCACTTGTGTGTCAGGAAAAGCTGAAAACGTCTCGGTTACGTATGTAACCCTCGTTCCCTGAAGGAGGGAACGGAGACGTACGTCGGAATTGACCGACGAATTGGGGATCATTTTCAGAGACCAATCTACTTCGAGTGTATAAAAACGAGCCAATAATGTTGGCATGCGGTCCACGCACCGCCCCGCAACGCGGGTATAAATACGGAAGTGGAATACCGCATCCTCGCTTTTCCAACTGAGGAGCCGAAGAAATGGGTCGGCCCTTCAGTGGAAGCACAGCTCCTGGCGACGGGACGTACGTCTCCGTTCCCTCCTTCAGGGAACGAGGGTTACATACGTAACCGAGACGTTCCCTTTCAGTCGGTCACTTCGACGTACGTCGGAATTGACCGACGAATTGGGGATCCCTACCAAAACGCCAGGAAGGCTGGCCCTTCCAGCGTCCTGCTTGTGCTCACTGGTTGCTCCTAAGTTGGAGGAGAAGTCAGGGCACCAAGCAGGGAAGGTCCGTCACAGCTGTTTCTGCGAGACCCACTCAGCGTGACTATTGGATAACGCTGGGAAAGCGTGCCCGTCTCAGGGAGATGGTACGCTGCGGAGCCACGTCCTTCAGAGGAAGGAGAGGTGGTAATACTCATAAGGACTAACCTAGCAGGGCAGTGCTACCTATGGCAGTCTCTGGGGTGGATCCAGCCTGATTCCAGGGGGAGAAGAACACCACCAGAGACGACAGAGCGAGCTCTGTCAAGGGAAAGACACGGGGCTAGCCGAGTAGGGTAGCTGGTACCGTGGAAAACACATATGGGGTTACCGTAAGGGAACCAAAACATATGGACCCAGGCCGCAACGTCTGACACCGAAGGGTGACGGAGGAGCTCGACAGGGTTAGCCGTTTCCGGGGAACACAACTGGAGACAATAGACGCACGTATCCGGCCCGGAGGCGGGAGTGGCGTATGCAATCCGACACAAGAGCGGGTACTTCGCGTTTACCGGCCATTGGAGGCGAGTACATGGGAAGAAACCGGCTCTACACGGAGGCTATAAAATCTAGCGAACGTGTTAGATGTCGCCCAGCCCGCAGCTCTACATATATCTGTCAGCGAGGCGCCTTGAGCCAGCGCCCAGGAGGAGGCTACACTCCTAGTGGAGTGAGCTCGCACCCCGAACGGGCAAGGCACGTCTTGGGACTGATAAGCCAAGACGATAGCATCCACTATCCAGTGGGCTAACCTCTGCTTGGAGACAGCCTTTCCCTTCTGCTGGCCTCCATAACAGACAAAGAGCTGTTCTGAGGTCCTAAAGCTTTGGGTCCGGTCAACGTAAGCGCGAAGAGCGCGGACGGGACACAACAAAGCTAGGGCTGGGTCTGCCTCCTCCGAAGGCAGCGCTTGCAGGTTCACCACCTGGTCCCGGAAGGGAGTGGTGGGAACCTTGGGCACATATCCAGGCCGGGGTCTCAGGACAACGTGAGAGTTGGCCGGCCCGAATTCTAGGCACGATTCGTTGACCGAAAGTGCATGCAGGTCCCCTACCCTCTTGATTGAGGCCAATGCAGTCAGGAGTACCGTCTTCATAGACAGGATTTTTAACTCTGCAGACTGCAAAGGCTCAAAGGGAGGGCCCTGAAGTGCTCTAAGCACCAGGGCTAAGTCCCAAGAGGGTATCGAGGTTGGACGAGGAGGATTCAGTCTCCTCGCACCTCTGAGGAACCTGACGATTAAGTCGTGCTTACCCAAGGACTTACCCGCTATTACGTCGTGATGCGCAGCAATTGCGGCGACGTACACTTTGAGGGTGGAGGGAGACAGCCTTCGCTCCAACCCTTCTTGCAGGAAGGAAAGCACGATATTAACCAAACACCTTCGGGGGTCTTCCTGGCGGGAAGAACACCAGTCAACGAACAGGTTCCACTTCAGTGTATAGAGGCGCCTCGTAGAGGGGGCGATGGTGTCTGCCACAGCTTGTGGCAGGCCACCTAGAACCTCTGCGTCCCGTCCAGGGACCAGACATGGAGTTTCCAGAGGTCTGGACGCGGGTGCCATAGTGTGCCCCGTCCCTGAGAAAGAAGGTCCTTCCTCAGGGGAATCGGCCAGGGAGGGGCTGTCGAGAGGAGAGTTAGTTCGGAGAACCAGGTCCGGTTGGGCCAGTAGGGCGCAACTAGCAAGACCTGCTCCTCGTCCTCCCTGACCTTGCACAGAGTCTGTGCTAGAAGGCTCACTGGGGGAAACGCATACTTGCGTAGGTCCCGGGGCCAGCTGTGCACCAGTGCATCTGTGCCGAGGGTGCCCCCGGTCAGGGAATAATACAACTGGCAATGGGTCGAGTCCGGAGAGGCAAACAGGTCTACCTGTGCGGCTCCGAAAAGGTCCCATATCAGCTGGACGGTCCGGGGGTGGAGTCGCCACTCTCCCGGAAGTGTCGGCTGACGAGAGAGCTTGTCGGCTGTCTGGTTCAGCGCACCAGGGATGTGAATGGCCCGAAGCGACCTCAGATGCTTCTGACTCCAGAGAAGGAGATGGCGGGCGAGTTGCATCATGCGACGGGAGCGTAGACCACCCTGACGGTTGATGTACGCAACGGCCGCAGTACTGTCCGTACGGACCAGAACGTGCTTGCCCTGAAGCGGCTTTTTGAGGCGGCTTAGAGCAAGACGTACTGCAAGCAACTCGAGGCAATTTATATGCCAATGCAGCTGGGGCCCCGTCCACAGACCCGAGACTGCATGCCCGTTGTACGTGGCCCCCCAGCCGGTGGAAGAGGCATCCGTGAAGACCACAGCATGCCTGGACACCCGTTCTAAGGGCACTCCTGCCCGTAGAAACGAGGGGTCTGACCACGGGCTGAAGGTTTGGCGACAGTACGGGGTAACTGGAACCCGATACTTGCCGCTCTGCCACGCCCATCTCGGGACTCGGCCATGAAGCCAGTGCTGAAGCGGTCTCATATGAAGCAATCCGAGCGGCGTTACCGCGGCTGCAGATGCCATATGCCCCAGGAGCCTCTGAAAGAATTTCAGTGGGACCGCTGTCCTGCTCTTGAACGTATTCAAGCAGTTCAACACTGACTGGACTCGCTCCTCTGTGAGGCGCGCAGTCTGGTTGACCGAGTCCAGTTCCATACCGAGATAAGAGATCCTCTGCGTGGGACAGAGTTTGCTCTTCTCTCGGTTGACCCGAAGCCCAAGCAGGCTGAGGTGACGGAGCACCAGGTCCCTGTGTTCGCACAACTGTTCCCGAGACTGGGCAAGAATGAGCCAGTCGTCGAGATAGTTGAGAATGCGAACGCCGCGTTCTCTGAGTGGAACAATGGCTGCCTCCGCGACCTTCGTAAAGACGCGAGGCGACAGGGACAGCCCGAAGGGTAAGACCTTGTACTGATATGCCTTCCCCTCGAACGCAAAGCGTAGGAACGGTCTGTGTCGAGGGAGGATAGACACATGAAAGTACGCGTCCTTCAGGTCGATCGCTGCAAACCAATCTCGGGGACGGATGCATTCGAAAAATACGTTTCTGCGTTAACATCCTGAACGGAAGCTTGTGCAGGGCCCGATTCAGGACACGCAGGTCCAAGATTGGTCGTAACCCACCCCCTTTCTTGGGTACAATGAAGTAAGGGCTGTAAAAGCCCGCCTTCATATCGGCTGGAGAAACCGGCTCGACCGCGCCCTTCGCCAGTAGGACATCGATCTCGGACCGCAAGATGTGGGCATCGCTGCTTCGCATAGAGGTGAAGAGGATGCCCTTGTACTTGGGCGGCCGGTGTGCGAACTGAATCGCGTAACCGAGTCTGATGGTACGGATGAGCCAGCGAGACGGTCTGGGGAGCGCTAGCCAGGCTCCCAGAGACCGAGCAAGCGGGACCAACGGCACCACAGACGTACCCAGGGTGGGGCAGCGAGGGGGAGTGGACAGACCCGACCCGGACGGCCCGGAGGCGACCCGAAGTGTTGTCTGACCGCTCCAAGGTGGGGCAGTGTGTGGGAGAGAAGGCCCCGAAGGAGTCCTCTAGTCGCACACCGCGTTCTGGCGAAAAGAGGAGAGGCCAGGAGTGGCAAGGCCCGGGGGCGTCGCACACTGCCGGCTCGGTCCTCTTGGAGCCCAGGGAGAAAGGAAACTGCTCTTTTATTGACAATGTGGGTACCGCTGGACTCCGAGGAGTCAGCGGCAGAGATGGAATTTGTGTCAGGGCCCCCCGGTCCTCCTCCGGGGGGGGGAGGGGTGCGGACACCATCTCCCTCGGAGCAGCTCCCAAGGTCCCTGGGCTGCCCGTCTCAGGGCCGCTTACCCTTACGTTTGCCGGAAGGTTTGGCGGAACCCTGAGCGGGCTGGGCAGCCTCTTTGCGTCCGGCGCCCTGCTTCCCGGGTGGAGGCTGCTGCTTGGGCTTAGCAGGGGCGGAGGCAGACGCAGGGGGACGCCCTCAGCGACGGGCAGGCGGAGGAGCTGCGACCGGCGACGGGGTGGAGGCAGCAGCTGGTCGCCGGGGCAGAATGTTCTTAATCGCCTCCGTCTGCTTTTGGGCCACCGCGAACTGCTGGGCAAAGCTCTCGATGGCGTCGCCGAAAAGGCCGGCCTGACAGACAGGGGCGTCGAAGAACCGAACCTTGTCGGACTCGTGCATGTCTGCCAGGTTCAGCCATAGGTGGCGTTCCTGGACCACCAGGGTGGACATCGCCCGGCCCAGGGAGCGCGCAGTGATTTTCGTCGCCCGGCGGGCGAGGTCCGTCGCTGTGCGCAGTTCCTGCATAACCCCTGGGTCGGAACTACCCTCGTGCAGTTCCTTTAGCGCTTTGGCCTGATAGACCTGCAGGAGCGCCATGGCATGCAAAGACGACGCAGCCTCTCCACAGGCTGTGTAAGCCTTGCCCGTTAGACCGGACGAGAACTTACACGCCCGGGAGGGGAGACGCGGGTTAGCCCGCCAGTCTGCAGCGGCCCTGGGACACAGTTGCATCGCCACGGACCGCTCGACTGGGGGAAATCGCCGTGTACCCCTTAGCTGCGCCACCATCGAGGGTAGTGAGGATGGAGGAGTCGCTAGATCGGGATCGAGCGCTATACGGCGCTGTCCACAACTTCGTGAGCTCCTGATGCACTTCCGGGAAGAATGGAACCGGGGCGGGGCGCTGAGAACCAGCGCGGGCCGTCCCGAGAAACCAATCGTCCAACCGCGAAGGTTCGGGACACAGTGGAGGGTTCCACTCGAGGCCGACACTTGCGGCGGCCCGGGAAAGCATAGCCGTAAGTTCTGGATCAGATTCGGGCAACGCTACCACACCCGAAGGGGGCAACGCAGCCGGATCCTCATCTCCGGAACCCATTGGCTCATCCTCCGATGCAGCCATCGAAATCATATCCTCAGCTGGAGCTCCAAATGAAACGGCCGGCCCCCCATGGCTGGGGCCAGGCCGCTCTTCCGGAAGCTCTACCGGCGCAGCGGAGGGGGGAGGGGCCCAAGGGGCTTGTTGGCCCGTCGGGGAAGCCCTCACTGTCACCCTCAGGTCTCCACCAAAGGCATCAGCCAAAGTAGCAGCCCTCTGCTTTACAGCGGGAGGACCACTGGGGCGCAATGGGACTCCACCCCTTTTGAGGTACTCGAGCCTAGACCGTAGTACTGCGATGGTCATGTTCCCACAGTGAGAACATGAGTCATTCACGAACGCCGCCTCAGCGTGCTGAATGCCCAAACACGTGAGGCAGCGATCATGACCGTCAACTGGGGACAGAAAACGATGGCATCCAGAAACACACGGTTTGAATGACATCTTGAAAAAGACGCAGGGTCAAACCGTGCTGCTCTTTTAGGAGTGGAAACTGCTCTCTTAGTAGTGCTGAAGCACTCAGGGAGATGGCCGCGGCTCACAGCGGTGCGGAAGTGCAAGCCCGCGTGTGAGCACTCAGAGAGGGAAACGCCCAGCGATACCAACAAAAACAAAGAAAGTGTTGCAGCGGCCACTCGCTGATTCGCGCCGTCACACCCGCACTGGTAAGTGCGCGATTCCGTAGACTCGTTGCTTGGTTACACACTCGCGCAGAAAACAGCTCGGTAAACAAACTGTTCGGCTCCGAAGTTGAAAGCGAGGATGCGGTATTCCACTTCCGTATTTATACCCGCGTTGCGGGGCGGTGCGTGGACCGCATGCCAACATTATTGGCTCGTTTTTATACACTCGAAGTAGATTGGTCTCTGAAAATGATCCCCAATTCGTCGGTCAATTCCGACGTACGTCAAAGTGACCGACTGAAAGGGAACTCTGGTGGAAGTTGAGCTCTGACAGTTTCACGTGGGATCCACAGACGTTGGCTTCCAAGCAGGTTGTATAGGAAGTGCATTTCCATAATAACAGGTGGCAATGATCCTGCTGGCTGTGGTGCGGTGAATGTTAAACTATTCTGCTAGATCCCTGAAAGGCAGGCCCACTGACAGATGCATGAGGAACAGCAGCAGCTCATCTATGGTTTAAAGTTTCTGTGAAAATAAACAAGTGTTAGGCCTAGATACTGTTATACACAGTGGTGGAATATAACTCAGTACATTTACTCAAGTACTCAAAGTACAGGTTCCACACCTGTAAGACCTTTGTTCATCTACGAAACACAAATTTCATCAAAAATATCTTAATTTGTGTTCTAAAGATGACCGAAGGTCTTACGGGTGTGGAACGTCATGGGGGTGAGTAATTAATAGCAGAATTTTCATTTTTGGGTGAACTAACCCTTTAAGTAACATTCAATGCAGTAACAGTATTTTTTTTTACAGTGTGGTATTAGTACTTTTACTTAAATAAAGGATCTGAATACTTCCAACACCACTGGTTATTATAATTATTGTACACGTGCATACCGTTGTTGGTTGCGAGAACTGCTGGCAGAGGCAGCCTTGGTGTTGGTGATCCGCACCATCTTGGTGTTGACGGCAGCCTTCTCTAGTTTCCAAAAGGCCTGGAAATGTTTGTATGAGGCAAACCTGATGTTCATGTAAGATTTTGTTTTATTTTTTAATTAGCTTCCTCAAAATGAAACATTTTTCACAACTCGTACACAACACATTGATTAACAGGTTGGTGTAATGCTATTTCAAAAGCCTTATAAACAGTGGTGGAAATGGCTGAAATTCAAACAGAATTCATTTAACAGAATCTCTGCTTGGAGATAGTTATTTGTATTAGTTAGGTTTAGTTGTAAATATAGGTTCGAAATATTTGTTTTTGTTTTATTCTTTTCTTTTTTTTTTGCACGATCCAGTTCCTAAATATTGTAAATTTGCCGGTGTGTTTTGTTATTGCTTTGTGGAAATTGTTTTTCTTTCTTTCTCCCTTGTAAATAGTTATATTCTTTATATTTAATAAGTTATCATTGCCTGTCTATAAATAAACACAAGTTCACTTGTACTTGTCTCGCACTTATCTCCTACTTATCTTAACCTGTCTCCTACTTCTCTTAATCATTTTCAGTGTTCAGTGGTGACAATGGTCACGACTGGCTTAATGTTCCCCGTATTCTCTAGACATTTAATAGCTAAAGAAGGGTCGTAACACGCAATAAATTAGTTTACTAATATAGCCTAATCATCATTGATAACCCCTTGTTATAAATAAAAAAGGGGAAATTATTAGTAATTCTCTCTAATTGGCCCTCTAAAAACACAAAACAAGCAGGGCTGTAACCACCATACACGTTAAGGGGGACAAGTACCGCCCCAATATGTAATGTAACTTTTTTTTAAACAAACGTAATATCACATGCTTTATTAATGTTTTTACTGTAAAGTTGTGCAGTTTAAGGGATTTATGCTATTATGCTATTTTTTATTATTTATTTGCCTCAATTTATAATAATTTAAATATATGCATTTATATAAAATGGCAACATTTTATGTAAAATCCACTTTTAAAAAATTCTCTACATTTCTCATTTTCATTCATGGAGAAAACATGTGCTTTGGTTTAGTGGATGATTGCTGCCATCTACTGGAAAACAAACACTTTTAAAATTGAAATAATACTATTTTTTACCTATAGCCTCTACAGGTGCTGGTCATATAATTAGAATATCATCAAAAAGTTGATTTACTTCACTAATTCTATTCAAAAAGTGAAACTTGTGTATTATATTCATTCATTACACACAGACTGATATATTTCAAATGTTTATTTCTTTTAATTTTGATGATTATAACTGACAACTAAGGAAAATCCCAAATTCAGTATCTCAGAAAATTAGAATATTGTGAAAAGGTTCAATATTGAAGACCCCTGGTGCCACACTCTAATCAGCTAATTAACTCAAAGGCCTTTAAATGGTCTCTCAGTCTAGTTCTGTAGGCTACACAATCATGGGGAAGACTGCTGACTTGACAATTGTCCAAAGGACGACCATTGACACCTTGCACAAGGAGGGCAAGACACAAAAGGTCATTGCAAAAGAGGCTGGCTGTTCACAGAGCTCTGTGTCCAAGCACATTAATAGAGAGGCGAAGGGAAGGAAAAGATGTGGTAGAAAAAAGCTTTCCCTGGAGAGGATTGTGAAACAAAACCCATTCAAAAATGTGGGGGAGATTCACAAAGAGTGGAGTCAGTGCTTCAAGAACCATTGCGCACAGACGTATGCAAGTCATGGGTTTCAGCTGTCGCATTCCTCGTGTCAAGCCACTCTTGAACAACAGACAGCGTCAGAAGCGTCTCGCCTGGGCTAAAGACAAAAAGGACTGGACTGCTGCTGAGTGGTCCAAAGTTATGTTCTCTGATGAAAGTAAATTTTGCATTTCCTTTGGAAATCAGGGTCCCAGAGTCTGGAGGAAGAGAGGAGAGGCACACAATCCACATTGCTTGAGGTCCAGTGTAAAGTTTCCACAGTCAGTGATGGTTTGGGGTGCCATGTCATCTGCTGGTGTTGGTCCACTGTGTTTTCTGAGGTCCAAGGTCAACGCAGCCGTATACTAGGAAGTTTTAGAGCACTTCATGCTTCCTGCTGCTGACCAACTTTATGGAGATGCAGATTTCATTTTCCAACAGGACTTGGCACCTGCACACATTGCCAAAGCAACCAGTACCTGGTTTAAGGACCATGGTATCCCTGTTCTTAATTGGCCAGCAAACTCGCCTGACCTTAACCCCATAGAAAATCTGTGAAGAGGAAGATGCGATATGCCAGACCCAACAATGCAGAAGAGCTGAAGGCCACTATCAGAGCAACCTGGGCTCTCATAACACCTGAGCAGTGCCACAGACTGATCGACTCCATGACACGCCGCATTGCTGCAGTAATTCAGGCAAAAGGAGCCCCAACTAAGTATTGAGTGCTGTACATGCTCATACTTTTCATGTTCATACTTTTCAGTTGGCCAAGATTTCTAAAAATCCTTTCTTTGTATTGGTCTTAAGTAATATTCTAATTTTCTGAGATACTGAATTTGGGATTTTCCTTAGTTGTCAGTTATAATCATCAAAATTAAAAGAAATAAACATTTGAAATATATCAGTCTGTATGTAATGAATGAATATAATATACAAGTTTCACTTTTTGAATGGAATTAGTGAAATAAATCAACTTTTTGATGATATTCTAATTATATGACCAGCACCTGTATATGGCTACTTAATGTTTAAACATTTCTAAAACCATTATAACAACAAACGACTCTTATCAGTTTTGGGGTGCGTGGTGAGATACAAGTAGCTAAACATTTAATATTTGACAACTCTTTACGATAGATGTATTCAACGACCCACATTAATAATATAGTGATGTAAATTGTTCATATTTTTATGGAATTTCGGCATATTAAATATTTTATGACACGTTTTGCATTTTTTTGACATATTAGTGAATAGTGAATGTGTGCATATTTTAAATAAAATACTATTTGCAAAGAGTCTAAATGGATTCTAAATTGATTACCTCACAACTATGTTAGGCTAATTAGACGAACTTATTTTACCGTTCTTTTTCATTAAATCCTTTTTAATCCCTTTTTTTTTTTTCAGGTATAATTACATGCTTTGTCTGTGTTTTCATTGCATTAACAGTTTTTATGTGCATTTTATGTGTTTTTATGTGCATTGTGTGGTTGCGTTTCTGGATCTGTTACTATTTCCACTCGATATATAACGGAAATTCAAGCTCTCTTCGGGCATTTTTAGATGATTATTTCTTTATTATTATTATTAATAATAAGCACTGAGCAAGCACTGAGCATGGCCCCACCCCTAACACTATCATAACTGTGGATGATGCACTGGAGCCACTGAGCCTGGCCCCTCCCCTAACACTATCATAACTGTGGATGACGCACTGGAGCCACTGAGCCTGGCCCCTCCCCTAACACAATCATAACTGTGGATGACGCACTGGAGCCACTGAGCCTGGCCCCTCCCCTAACACAATCATAACTGTGGATGACGCACTGGAGCCACTGAGCCTGGCCCCTCCCCTAACACTATCATAACTGTGGATGACGCACTGGAGCCACTGAGCCTGGCCCCTCCCCTAACACTATCATAACTGTGGATGACGCACTGGAGCCACTGAGCCTGGCCCCTCCCCTAACACTATCATAACTGTGGATGACGCACTGGAGCCACTGAGCCTGGCCCCTCCCCTAACACTATCATAACTGTGGATGACGCACTGGAGCCACTGAGCCTGGCCCCTCCCCTAACACTATCATAACTGTGGATGACGCACTGGAGCCACTGAGCCTGGCCCCTCCCCTAACACTATCATAACGAGAGCACATTTGCATCAGTTCGCCTGCTCAATCGCGAGTTACTGTCAGTACTGTTAGTTACTACAGCCTACAGTTTGCTAGCTAGTTATGCTTTTGTCACTTAAATGCATATTACCTGGTTGCAATAACTTACACAACAATGATGATATCAAGAAGAGGTGGATTAATTCTGTGAATAGCATGGAGAGCTGAAGATCACAACCAACACCTTTACAAACTTTCATCGGAGACAACTGGGATTCACTGATAATCTGCTGCAGAATGGGGCCGAACCGACCATCTCTGCCCCGGCCTTCATCCTCCCATCCCGCCGACATCTGGTGCCATCGTCGGCAGTACATGCCCACCAATGAGTGTTGTCTTGAGTGCTTACAGCAGCTTTCCCGTGAGTGGGCGTGGTTTCAGCGCTGACAGCGGACACGCCCCCAGCGTTTGAGAGCAGAGAATGCTGCTTATTTTTTTAAGATTTTGATAAGCAATTTAATTTACATGGCAGAATTTTTTATCATTCAAATTTGGCTGGGTGGTTAATAACACATTTTTCTGTGGTGTGACAAACTCAGAACACATATTTAATTTTGAATTTACAGGGATTTTAAAGAAATATCTGATCTTCCTCCATAACGCAGTCGCGATTTACATCGCATATCTTTCTCGTGTTAACTCTTGCGTTACCAAGGCAACGACTAACTCATTTGTTTTATATTTAATAAAATCGTTAAAAACAAATTACATTATTATACATTGATTTCCCTTAATAAAACGTAAATTAAGTAAGACGGTGTAAAAGGTGTGAGTGTGGATTAGTGGCCCCCTTGGTATGAAGGAGAAAAAATGTTGGCCCTCGTCACTATCAAAGTTGCCCATCCCTCTTCTAGACGCAACCGTTTTTTCTTGGTTATGCAGTCGTTCAGGAAACATTCCATTTTATCATTCTGCAGACATTTTTGGAACATTACTTTTGAATGTTGAATAAGTAACCTTCAGAAAAAAACTAAAATGTGAAAGCCCAATTAAAGACCAGATAACTTTGAACAAACATTCTATTAACATTACTATGAGCATTTGTTTATAACTTTTAGAGAATCTTGACAGAACGTTAGCCAAAATACCGAGAACGATTCTGTTAGCTGGGTGACCTATTTAATGTCTGAGAAATATTCTATAAAACATTTCTTTAGGCTATACTTATTTCTTTTGTGTTACTTATCCAATTAATTTGATCTTGTTAACGTTAATTCCTAAATTTCTCCCCTCCTCTTTCCCAGTGCTATCATTTCCCTTTAGTCTGCTTTTTTTGTATCACTCCCCCTATTCATGTCTGTTACATTTTTTTGTGGATTTTGTCTCTCTCATAATCATGGCTCTCAAACCACTTTGCTCATTATTGCATTTGGCGCATTAATGACTTTGTTCACCAATTTGTATTGAGTCCCATCCATTTCCTCACTCTCTCCTCAGTCTCTTTCTCTCTCCCTGCTTTTCCCTCTGTACCCTCCCTTTATCTCAAGATCCTGTTTCAAGACAATCAAATCAGCATGAGACATCTAACACTTAACATTATCCTTGACTGATAGACGTCTTCGTATACTCCAGCAGTACTTGAGAATGCCTCTCATTCGATTTGGTCCTTTGTCATGCGTTACTCCTGCATTGTGTGTGTTTATGTGGGGAAGCAAGTCCCAGATGTATTAAACTTATAGAGAGAGAGAGATAACCGCATGTTAATGGTTCCACTCTTGGCCATGTCAAGAAATGTTGCTTCTCAATTGTGGTTAAAGTAAGAGTGTGTGTGTGTGTGTGTGTGTGTTAGTTAGTTAGTGCTCGTTGTGGGATGCATCCTAAATTGCCTTGTTTTTCCATTTGTATAATTGAGATTGGAGTTAATGTCAGGCACTCTCATCCAGCTTGATGTTTTAGTGTTAAGAACTGATATATAAATAAAAACATAAATTATAATATAAAAATTATGGCTGAAATTATTTTTAAAAGATGGCTGCTTTGCCATCACAGGAATACATTACATTTTTAAAATTGTAAAACGGTTACAAAGGTTATTTAATTTTTTTATAAATATTATTAATTATCATTGCTGTTTTTATTGTTATTTTGATTAAATAAATGCAACCTTTGTGAGATAAAAAAAAAAAAAAAGTTTAAATGTTACTGACCTCAAACTTTTGAATGGTAAAAGAGAAAAGGTTAATAAAAAATATTTATATAGTAGTAAAAACAAAAAACTAATAATATTACTAATAATATCATTTTAAATTAAAGGCACAATATGTAAGATTTTTGGATTAAAATATCCAAAAACCACTAGAACAATGTTATATATTTTGTTGACTTGTGTACTTACATTATCCCAAATGTTTCCAAGAATGATGTGTTTTATTAGACAGGTGAGCAACTGTTTGGATACATTCAGCGACAGAAAACTAATCATTGTTATATAGCTCAACCATGTTTTACCATGCCTAATATCGATAGCGGTTGCCTGCTGCATAATAAAAGCTCTGCGAAATCCAGACGTCATCAAGCTACGCCTTTGCTTTGAATAAGCGACCTCTAGTGGATGAAAAAAAAAAAACATATCGTGGCTGTAATACAACAAATATTATTACTGATAATATTATTCATAATATTATCAGTAATAATAATATTATTGGGAGCCAGGGCGAAGCCTGTAGAGCAGGTGGCCAGGGCGGAACAGGCAGAGTAAGTGACCATGGCAAAGGTGGCCAGGGCGGAGCTGTCGGGACTGAAGACCATCTCAGTGGAGCTGAAGACCACCACAGCAGAGTAGAGGGTACTGCAGATTCCCACGGGAGACCAGGGCAGGCAGGACATTCCAGATTTCAGGACATTCCATGTCCACGGTGACCTCCATGGTCATGACAGGACAGACTGAGAGTTCATGAGCAGACGCTGCTACCTCAGGAAGAGTAGATGAAGTGTGAATGGTCGCCAGTCATAAATTATAGCAAGATGACGGTTCGCCATCACAGGAAGAACAGCCGATGATGGAAGGACCTCTGAGAACCCTGGACTCTGGACCACTGAACTTGGGTGCCCTAAGCTCGAGGACGATGTTAGGACCATTGAGATGCCAGCTGTTCGCACCGACATCAGTGGTGGGTTCGCCAAATTAGAAGCCAGTCTCAAACGCCTATGGACCACCTTAGTACTTTCAGGTGGAGCGTCCATGACGGCTAGAGACTCTGGTGTGTCATCCATAACGGCTGGAGGCTCTGGCGTGAGGGCCATGATGGCTGGAGGCTCTGGCGTGGCGGCCATGATGGCTGGAGGCTCTGGTGTGGCAGCCATGGCATAAAGAGGCTGTGGACTTGGAACCACCGGACTGGGAAGCTCAGAGAGCACTGTGCTAGCGTTCACCAGACTTGAAAGCACTGGAATCCGTGATTGAGACAGGGGACAAGAATACAGGTGCTCAGAAAGGCAGTGGTAACACTAACAAGATACGCAATGAAAGCAAAGGAGAACACAGCTTAAATAGGCAAACACAAACAAGCTAATGAACCACAGGTGGGAGAAATCAAATCCTAATGAGTCCAGGCAATGGATTATGGGGAATGTAGTTCATAACGGGAGAGCAAAGGAGCCAGGAGGAGTGTCCTCTGGTGGGTATCATTGGCACTTCAGATAGTGGATGAGACAGTAGGGATGCAGCTCGTCAAGGATTCTATTTATATTTTTATTACATGTATTGATTTGGCAGAAACGGTTATCCAAATAATTTATAGCGCGTTCAAGTTATAGTACAGTACAAGTGTGTTCCTTAGGAATCAAACGCATAACTTTTGGGTGCTAAATCTAAGCTAAAGGAGAAACCGTTTTTTATGCCCTGCCATATGGCAAAAAAAATATTACCATTATTATCCTATCATTGGTGTGGTTATTTTTTATCATATTGCTAATATTATAAATATTATTTTAAATTAATACAACTAATATTATTACTGATAATATTATTCATATTATTATATTATTTCTGGGCCTCCAAGTATAAAAACGTCTGTCAAATGCATAAAAAACGTCTGTCAAATGCATAAATGTAAAAACCATGCAGTCAATCTCATCAGAACTCAAAACATGAGGTTTTAGATAACTGATATTGCAAATTACTATATACAATCCATCACCTCATGGGAAAAGATTGCATAGATGTAATCTAGTTAAAATCTTTAATGCCACACTAATGAGGCTTCCTATGTGAAACAGCTTTTTACTACTTTATGTCGCTTTCATGGTGGTCATGATATAATGTGTGTGTCAGTCATCAAGATTAAACTATTCCAGAACTCACACACACTTAACATCTAGGCTATACATGCACCACTAACACCCTGTGTCTGATTCTGTTGTTTTGTTGTGGACACTGTATGTATGCTTATGTTGAGTAAGAGATGTTAGGAACTTACTTGGTTCTAAGCCTTAACTTTGTCAGTAATTTGATTTGTGCATTTGCTTGGTAAGAGAGCATCTGCTAAGAGTGTCAAATGTAAATTTTATATCTGGATAACGGACAGAATAACTAAAGGAGTAGAGAATAAGAAAAGAGGGAGGAGAGAGGGTGTGGCTACGAGGAATAGAGGGGGCTTTCTGTGAAAGCATCTGGTTTCAAGGACTGGAGACTTTTTATCAAGGAAACAAATAAGGAAGATTACTCAAGAGTTTTTTTTCTTTGACTTTTGTTGAGAAAACGAAGGGTAAAGCAGTTGGACATAATAATTATCAGCATTAGCATAGCCTATGCTTAAAGTTTCACGCAAATACGTTGATACACTCAGAGTGTAATTTTTTTGAATGCAGCAGTGTTCAGGAAAAATGTGGGGCTGTGTAACAGACTTCTTTACATATGAAACAACCAAGTCCGTGGTGGTGAAGAGCTGGACCATCGGCATCATCAACCGTGTCGTACAACTCCTCATCATAACATACTTCATTGGGTGAGTGTTTTGACTAAACATTTTATTAATGGTGGTGGAATAGAGAGATTTAAACCCAAACAAATAAAAACAAAACATGTTTGTGTTTAAAAACTTTGTAAAAAGGTTTATTATGGATGTATTAATCTTAATATTAATTTCATTTACTAATACATTATTAAAATCAAAAGTTGCATGCATCTATTTAATGGACCTGAGCTAACATGAACTCGCGCAACACGATCTCATGAAAGTGCATATCTATAACAAGAATTGTATTTATCGTGCAATTTATATGCAAAAATTAGTTTTTGCGTTCATATGATACGCAGTTTAGGGCGTGTTTACGCACGTAACCCACACCACTAATCCTACCCAAGGGGTTTACCGTGCGTTTTTATTCACGCAAATTTTTATTTTTGCGCATAAATTGCACGCTAAATAAAATACACCGTTGCGTATCTAAAGCCTTCTTTATACTTTCGCTCGGCTCCGCAGCGCGAGCCTCTGCTGACTGCGCGCGCTCCTCCCCAAACGGACGAGGCGTTTATACTTGACGGGCTCGCCATTGTACTATTCTTTGAAACGACAGAGGGCGACTCGGAGTAATTGTTCTATAAACCATCAGAAAACAGCGGTGAGAAGAAGTAATGTACACAGGTGACGATATTTCATTTAGTACACTTCACCAAAAACCACCCCTTACGAAAATGAACCATGGTTTTACTACAAATAAAACCAAAAAACTATGGTTATTATAGTTAAACAATGGTAACCACAAATTAGCCATGGCTTTGCTACTCTACCCATGGTATTTGTGGTAAAACTGTGGTTATACTTTAGTAATCAATTAGCGAAAAAAACATGGTTACTACACTTTTACTATAATAAAACCATGGTTAATTTTCGTAACTACAAAAGAACCGTGTAAAACTCAGTAAACCTTGATGTTATTACTTGTGACATTAGAACAAAATGTATACATGTATACAACTAAATAAAAAATAATATTTACTAATTTCACTAAACATTTTCATTTAGTTTCGTGAATATTTTTTTCTAATTAAACATTATTTTCAATAAAACGGCTTATTTCTGCTTTTGTAGACTCATTTTGTAAATATAAGCAACTAATTTGTATGTTTTTTTATTTTTTTATATTTTATTTTATTTTTTATTTTATTTTATTGCTTGAACAACGGTTACAGAATAGGAACAAATAAAACAAGACAAAAAAAAAAGCCAGGTTTAAGGATACAAAAATATAAAATACACGAAAGTGAATAAAAACATAATAGACCAAACAATAAAAGGCTTTGACATTTCACAAAATCTTAAAATTTATTCAATAAATGAATGGTTTTAACAGCTTTTTTGTTTGTACTGTCCTAAAGAGAAACCACAGAAAAAGAAGGTTTCTGATTACAAAATTTACACAGATGAATGTGAAACTTAACAAATATAATCACAAGATTAATAATATAAGCTTCATTTTCCAGACTCTTTTCATATTTGAAAAAAAGACAAATATTACATGTTCGTATAACAAAAGAAAATTGCAATCCAATTTGTCATTAATAAATTTAGAAACTTCCCACCATAAACTCTTTGTAAATTGACAGTGCCAAAAAATATGATGTACAGTTTCTGGTTGCAAAGAACAAAATTAACAATTTACATCAATTTCTTTGTTAAACTTGGATAGAAAATGTTTAGCGGGGTAAAATTTGTGCAATATCTTAAATGAAATTTCCTTGACCTTATTTGTAATAATACATTTATTAGGTAACAGCCAAACCTTACTCCAATTAATAGTTCCAAACTACTAATTTGTACGTGCAAACTGGGCGCCGGTGTGATAAGACGTCATGCTCGGCTATATTCGCCTCAAACTCGTGCATGAACGTAACTAATCGTAAAAGACTAACAAATGTAATGCTGATTGTTTGCTAATGGACTAAAATGATGGAATTAAATTACTTGTTTTTTATTCTTTTCGTGGTAGGCTACAACAAAGTTTTATGAGACTAAAGATGTTTGTTCTTAGTATACTTAGGCTATACTAAATATAGTAATGAATACTAGTGCATGAAAATCTTACATTTTACATGTAGCATTTTACATGAAAGAAAGTAAAAAAGGAGCCAATCTGTCGTTTTCCTAACTCTCTCTCTCTCTTTCTTTCTCTCTCTCTCTCTCTCTCTCTCTCTCTCTCTCAGCTGGGTGTTTTTGTACGAGAAAGCATATCAAGTGCGAGACACAGCTATTGAGTCATCGGTGATGACTAAAGTGAAAGGTTTCGGAGAATATAACAACCGGATCATGGATGTAGCCGATTATGTCACACCTACTCAAGTAAATCTCAAATTTTAGAATATTTGATTTATATAGGATATATATACACTGAACAAAATTATAAACGCAACACTTTTGTTTTTGCTCCCATTTTTCATGAGCTGAACTCAAAGATCTAAGACTTTTTCTATGTACACAAAAGGCCTATTTCTCTCAAATATTGTTCACAAATCTGTGATCGTCTAAATCTGTGTTAGTGAGCACTTCTCCTTTGCCGAGATAATCCATCCACCTCACAGATGTGGCATATCAAGATGCTGATTAGACAGCATGATTATTTCACAGGTGTGCCTTAGGCTGGCCACAATAAAAGGCCACTCTAAAATGTGCAGTTTTACTGTATTGGGGGGTCCGGTCCGGGGGGGTCCAAAAAAAAGTATATATCTGGTGCGACCACCATTTGCCTCACGCAGTGCAACACATCTCCTTCGCATAGAGTTGATCAGGTTGTTGATTGTGGCCTGTGGAATGTTGGTCCACTCCTCTTCAATGGCTGTGCTAAGTTGCTAGATATTGGCAGGAACTGGAACACGCTGTCGTGTACGCCGATCAAGAGCATCCCAAACATGCTCAATGGGTAACCATGAGTATGCTGGCCATGCAAGAACTGGGATGTTTTCAGCTTCCAGGAATTGTGTACAGATCCTTGCAACATGGGGCCGTGCATTATGATGCTGCAACTATCGGTTTGCATAACCAAAGAATTTCCGCACAAACTGTTAGAAACCGTCTCAGCTCATCTGCATGCTCGTCGTCCTCATCGGGGTCTCGACCTGACTGCAGTTCGTCGTCGTAACCGACTTGAGTGGGCAAATGTTCACATTCGATGCCGTCTGGCACTTTAGTGAGGTGTTCTCTTCACAGATGAATCACGGTTTTCACTGTACAGGGCAGATGGCAGACAGCGTGTATGGCGTCATATGGGTGAGCGGTTTGCTGATGTCAACGTTGTGGATCGAGTGGCCCGGTGGCGGTGGGGTTATGGTATGGGCAGGCGTATGTTATGTTAACACAGATGCATTTTATTGATGGCATTTTGAATGCACAGAGATACCGTGATCCTGAGGCCCATTGTTGTGCCATTCATCCACGACCATTACCTCATGTTGCAGCATGATTATGCATGGCCCCATGTTGCAAGGATCTGTACACAATTCCTGGAAGCTTCCCAGTTCTTGCATGGCCAGCATACTTACCGGACATGTCACCCATTGAGCATGTCTGGGATGCTCTGGATTGGCGTATACGACAGCGTGTTCCAGTTCCTGCCAATATCCAGCAACTTCGCACAGCCATTGAAGAGGAGTGGACCAACATTCCACAGGCCACAATCAACAACCTGATCAACTCAATGCGAAGGAGATATGTTGCACTGCGTGAGGCTAATGGTGGACGCACCAGATATTTACTTTTTTTTTTGGACCCACCCGGCCCGGACCCCCCAATACAGTAAAACTGCACATTTTAGAGTGGCCTTTTATTGTGGCCAGCCTAAGGCACACCTGTGCAATAATCATGCTGTCTAATCAGCATCTTGATATGCCACACCTGTGAGGTGGATGGATTATCTCAGCAAAGGAGAAGTGCTCACTAACACAGATTTAGACGATCACAGATTTGTGAACAATATTTGAGAGATATATATATTCTTTTGTGACCAATTTTTATTACAAGTGTGTGCATATGTTAATCTATGTTTGTGTAGGCCTACATAACATAGCACATGTGTGCTATAGTTTGATGTCAAAATTGTCAACAAAATTAAATCTAACAAAATCTCCCTTTGGGGACACGTGAGGACCCGGCTAACAAAAATATGTTCTGAGAACGTTTTGCTAATGTTCCCATATTAAGTTATGAAAACGTTATTTCAGAATGTTCTCTGAGCATTCAAAATGTTCCGTTTTTTTTGTTCATTTCATTTTTACTGGCTGACTAACATTAGTTTATCTATGTCTTTATTGAATAATAAGTTATAATTAATAAATATACGAGTGTAAATAGTGTGATTTCAGAGAGATTTGACACGTAGCCTAATTGAAGACAACATGATGTTAACCGAGAAGTTTCTGTTTACTGACCAAAAGAGAGATGTCCCGTTAATTCAGTGGCAAGAAATGAATGTAATGTTATTGCAGTTAAAGTAATCGTTATTCATTTTTTAAATGTCTGTGAATAAAATTCATATTTGAAAAACCCCATATTGTATTGAAGTCATTGTTATTTGGCACTTAAACGTAAAACCAGGTTGTGGTAGGCTACAGTGTCAGTGATACAAGTTACGAAATCTTACATATTAATGCATAAATTCAATCTTTTTTGACCCTCCATATGAAGGTTTTGTGCTTGGATTATTTCTATTGATTAAACAAGTTCAAAACAAGACATGGTTTGTAGTAGGCTACTGATTATTGATGTCCATTCGTCCGTCTTCCATGCCGCTTATACCATATGGGACGCGGGAGTGCTGGATGATTACTGACGTACAGCAGGGTAAATGATATTGGATTAAAGAGGTTAGGGGAAACGTTCTGAGAACGTTCTGGGAAGGTTAGGGGAACATTCTCCACACTAACAGAGAATGTTCTATTTACGTAAAGAAAACTTTCCTGGCTAACCAATAGAGAACGTTAGGATGTCCGTTCTGGGAACCAAAAATTGTTATCTGGGAAGTAAGATTTTAAAAACATTATACAAATGTCCAACTAAAATGTTTCAGAAAATGATGTGTAGGAATAATGTTTTTGTGCTAATGTTTTGAGAACATTATTAAAGAGATTAAGACAAAAATTAGGCTAAGTCATCATTTACTCACCCTGGTGTTGTTTGTATGCCCGTCTTCATTTTTTCGGACCACAAAAAAAATGTCCCACTTGCACTTGCCCATATATTGGCAGTGAATATAGTAATGCAGAGATGACTTCAGAACCCAGAAGACTGCTGGTTTCCTCAAGATTTTCCTATGGGGTTTTAATATAGCACAAGAGTCTCACGAATGCGCCGTGCACAGAAGCCCAATGGCCAAGGTCAGGGTTTTTATTTAATAATACATAAAATGTAGGTTTGTTTTTCTCCAAACCCTATCGTATACCTCCAGAACACTTGGAATGACATGTTACGCATGGGACCATTCTGTGATACATTTTCATCTTTTTTAAAAGTTTGATCCTGGTCGCTATTCACTGCCATTATATGGGCGAGCGTATCATTTTTTTTAAATTGCCTTTTGTAGTCCAAAAAACAAAGAAGGGCATACGGCATTAGAACAACCCCAAGGTGAGTAAATGATGACTTAATTTTCATTTTAGGTGAACTATCCCTTTAAAGACAAGATAACTCAGAAGGGACATTCTATTAACATTACTGAAATAATGCTCATAACTTTGAGAAAACCTTGCCAGAACATTAGACAAAGTTCTGAGAATGTTCCTTGTTAGCTGCATGCTCTTACTTGGAAAATCCATTTATAAATAGCCTACATCAAATACTTTATAGCCATTAACTATTTTAAATTCTAAAAATGCAGCAAAAAATGCAAAAAACAATTAGTTTAGTTAGTAATTATAAATAAAAAGAAATGGCAGATTATAGTATGTCTTTTTTTTTTTTTTTTTTGCATATGTAAATGTCTGTGTGTGCTGGTGTGTCCATCAGGGGGCGTCAGTTTTCTGCGTCATCACAAAGCTCATCACGACAGAGAACCAAGTTCAAGGAAACTGTCCAGAGGTGAGTGAGAACAACACACTGCTTTGCAATAGTGTTTCTCGAAGTACTGAAATCTGTCACGATTACTGTACACACATTTAATTGATTCTTGTCTGTGTTTGTGTTCATGTGTTTCAGAGTGAGATGAAATTCAGATGTGACAATGATGGTACTTGTAAGAAGCAGATGTCAAAACCATCTAGCAATGGTAAAATTATAATACTCTTTGTGAGATAAATATTTTTATTAAAGTTTATTGAAGGATCAAGAAGAATCACATTTTTACAACAAATAATTATTAATAATAATAATAATAAATGGAAATTATTTTTAATTTGAAAATCAAGTTTTCAGTTTTGTCTTTGGGGTGTTTTTAATATGCTTTAAGACAACATCAGTCAACACCATGAGTATTTTAAAACTGCAGTGTACCAAAGACAGTCTCAAAAATGGAGAGGCTTTTTCTATCATAGGTGTGTTCGACTTGAAGCTGTCAGAACGATCGGTGTATGACATCAAAGGGCCCTGTCCCAAATGGCACACTTCATGCACTTTCGGTCTTGAGGAAGAGGAAGACCGCGAGTGTTTAGGGTGCCATTTGGGACAGGGCCAAATTACTGTGAGAGCGATTAGAGAGCAGACGGCTATGTATGCTTTCTAATTGCTCTCGTGGTACTTTGATGTCATACACCTATCAGTATGTGCAGTATGGAAGATTTTTTCTACTACGAAATAAAAAAAAAATTCTCAGAATTGCAGAATTTTCTCACAATTCTGACTTTATAACTGCTGCGGATTCAAGTCAAAAACACCTATTATTTTTAGGGATGCTGATTTTTATAAGGCAGCTGTCTGCCCCCCTCTCTTCCTCGTGGTTAAGCCAAGGGCTAATCGTATCAATTGCCGTTATGTGTCGACTTTTATTCAAATTCTGAATGGATTATAAAAAGCGTGCAAAGACCCCTTTATAATCCCTTTATAATCACTAAAATCTTGTCCCTCATGTCCCTTGTCCTGTGATTGGCTACATTGCTCCTTGCTGAAAAAACACATTGTAAATAGAAACATTTGACTTTCTCCAGAATGCAAACACAAATACGCACTGGAGCGTTTACCAAATCTGTTTCGTAAATATGATATTATTACAGTATCAACTGAGGGTGCTCTTGCTTTCGTTTGAAGGTGCTTAGCACCCCCGCGGGTCTGCCTGTAAATTCACTCTTCCTCTTTTTCTGAATCGGTTTCTGATTAGGGGTGTGACAAGATTTCTCGTCGAGGTGAAAAGCTGTCTCGCGTCATATTGTCATGATGGAGTGTAAGGGTGAAGTTAGGATAGATTATGCCACCACTACGTTTACATTACACCTCCACTGTCGTTTTGCTTTTTATAGAAATAAGAACAATTTAATTCAGCTGGATAACGGTCGCTTCAATTCCATCAGCTCATCCAACACGAGCTGTTTGGGTCGTACATATAGTGCGCAGCACTGCCACTGATCATGTGACAAGAAGACTGACAGGACCGTGGCGGAGGATTCGTTGCGCAACAGAAGCGCCAGACAAATGTCTTATCTTTTAAAATGCGCCTTCAGCACCACCGCTCCCTATAGAGTACACACGATTGCAAAATTAAAATTGAAAGTGAAAGTAAACCTGAGCACACATTCAAACGCAAAGTTACTGCTGTTTGAAAGCGGCTACCTGAGGCATGTGAATCTTAGGCTGGGCTGTGTAGTTGTTACCATATCTTAGCTCTGTATCATGCTTGAAGAAAAATGTGGTCTCTATTTGCACTTTGAATATTGGGACAGTAATTTTGATTATGGTTGCACTTATTGTTTGCACTTAATATCTATGATCAATTTGTGGAAAGGAGTTCAGTTAGGAGGTCAAAAGTTGTAGAAGCTTATAAATCATGTGCAGTTAAGGTCTGAAGAGACAATCATACAGGAAAGAAGCCAGTCAGTTGAGTTTGTGGCAAAACCTTTTACAGTGCTTGAGTACTGTTGTCTTTTACTGCATATGATAATTCATATTCAGAAAGTAGAACTGAAATGACATTCATTACAAGATGAGTTAAAACATTTCAAATGTACCTGCAAACAATTTTTCTTGTCATGTATTTCATCATTGAGGATTTCTTAAAAATACTATGTAAAAATCTCGTCTTGTCTCGTTCTCGTGAACCTAATCTCGTGTTTCGTCTCATGCGCTAAGTGTCTCATCACACCTCTATTTCTGATTCAAACATATATGGCTCAATTAATTAGTGGATCAGGTAATCAGAGCTAGTGTTATTGAGTGGAGGCTGGGAATAATTTGCATATTCATGGTTCCACGTATACTAAATGAAGCAAGGGTGTAGAGTTGCGTTTCAAGGGATGAAGAAATAATTTTTTCAGGAAAAGCGTTTAAATATGTCATTGTGATTATCAAAGATGAGTTTAAAGGGATAAAATTATTGACTGCAGTGGGACTTTAACCATTTGACTGTTTCATTGTGGATTGTTTTGTTATCCTGAAATGGTCATTATAATAAAACATTATAATAAATTGTACAGTCTGTTATGTTCTGATCTGTTGGTTGTATCTCAAAGGGTTGCTGACAGGACGATGTGTGAACTTCAATACTACCAACAAAACCTGTGAGATCAAAGGATGGTGTCCTGCAGAGATTGATGAAATTCAACCGTGAGTCCACTTTTAAATAAACAAATTTATAGATGTGTGAATTTCAAAGAGGACTGATGGAGTTTTTTTTCTTACTCAGAAACCCTATGATGGAGGTGGAGAACTTTACCATCTTCATCAAGAACAGCATTCGCTTTCCACGTTTTAACTTCACAAAGTAAATGCAATCAAACACAAAGACTAAAAAAAAAAAATCTTTGCATTATCATTCATGAATCCTTTTTTGGACCAAGTTTTTGAGTTTTTGAAGAATGACCCTCCATTTCATAATTAGATCTGCTTTTCTGTAAATTATGGTTTTCATCAAATATTTCTCTTTTGCTTTCAGGGGAAACTTTTTGCCCAACATCAATAGTACCTATATAAAGAAATGTAACTTTGACTTTGAGAGTAACATGTATTGTCCAATATTCAAAGTGGGTGATGTGATCCGGTTTGCACAACAAGACTTTACCACTCTTGCTAAAAAAGTGAGTGTTTATTTAATTCTTTTTAATTTTTGGCTTTTTTTTGTTACGTTTCCCCCTTGCTTTCTTCTTAATAGAATAATAATAGAAATATCTCGCAAGCACGACTGGTGTTATTTTTTTTAGTGTGAAATTGCTTTTATACAACATATTTGTAAATAAGTTAGCAACACTTTACAATAAGTTCACAATAAGGTCTCATTTGTTAACATTAGTTAATGCTTTAGCTAAAATGAACTAACTGTGAGCAATGCACATTTTACAGCATTTAATAACCTTTAATGTTAGTTAATAAAAATGCAATTGTTCATTGTCTGTTCACATCAGTTCACAATGAATTAACTAATGTTAACAAATGTAGAAATTAACATTGACTAAGATTAATAAATGCTGTATAAGTATTGGGTATTGTTAGTTAATGTTAACTAATGTAATTAACTAATATTAACAAATTAAACCTCTAAAGTGTGTTACCAGAATTGTGCAGGTATGACATCACTTTGTAGGCCAAAACGTGGAAACGAGTTTGGATTTTAGCATTTCTGGTTCCTTAGCTTAGTGTTGCTTAGTGATTGTGACGTTGAAGTCGTAGGACCGTGGTGTAGTTTGTTTATAGCCTACCTTTAGCTTTTTACTTCTGGCAACTGCATTTAGGCTTCAAAATTAACAAATGTTGAGTTCATCATAAACTTTTGTTGATCACAGAGCTTGTTTTTTGCGACAATCCAAAAGCCTATAGGAAAATCCTATTGGGTTTTTGTCGAGGGAACCATTGTGATGCTAACTGCTGGTTTGCCTACATAGTGACATCATACCTGCACCACTCTATATTAAGATAATATCAGTAAACATAAGTAGTTTGGTCACTTAGTTCAAATGTTTTCATCCACCAAAGGAAATAATTTCAAAAGAGGCCAAAGAAATACCTATTGTATAAAATAATAACTGTTTTATAAAAGTATCTAATAACAAAAATAATATTGTTTCAGACAATTTTTTTAAATTCTCATAAAAAAAATAAAAAAACAGCATTATCTTTATTTCTCTTTAAGTGCAAAGTCAAATGTGTAAGTAATGTGTAAGTAATCTCTGTCTCTTTCAATCAGGGGGGAGTGATAGGGATAAAAATATCGTGGGTGTGTGATTTAGACAAGGCAGATGATGAGTGTAAGCCTGCGTACTCCTTCACTCGTCTGGACGCCATGTCAGAGAAAACCACTGTGTCTCCGGGATATAACTTCAGGTTCTAGAACCTTTTCTTTCCACTTTAAAGTTTAATCAAGAATGTTGCAGTCTGCAAGCCTCTAATAATACAGCACAAATAAATGCCTTCAATCTGTCCACATACTTCATCCATATGTTTATCAGACTTTTTGTAGTGGCCACATACTGTAAAATATTACAAAAAACACCAAATCATTCAAAGTTGATAGGTTGGATAATCTTTATTGAAACTGTATCTGCTAACATGTCTAAATCTTTGTCCTTAGGTACGCAAAGTATTTTAAAATGGAGAACGGAACTGAGTATCGCACTCTGCTGAAAGCCTACGCCATCAGATTTGATGTGCTGGTTAATGGAGATGTGAGTTCTTAACATGTTTGTGTATTTTTGAGCATTTTCTGCATCTTGGCATAATTGCTCATTACATTTTATCTTTAAAGGCTGGAAAATTTGACATGATACCAACTCTAATCAACATGGTTGCTGCCTTCACCTCTGTTGGTGTGGTATGTGTCTTCATTACTAGACTGTGTGCATGAACATTAAACATGAACATTATAAATGGGTCGTTTTGGATCATTTTAAGTAGAAAGTCAGATAAAACAGGACAAATCAACAACAGTATAAATTAAAGTAGAAAATAGTTCAATGTAACCATAATAATTAGAGATGATCTCGGTTACGCTTGTAACCCTGGTTCCCTGAAGGAGGGAATGGAGACGTTACGTCAAAACTGATGTATTGGGGTCTCATTAGGGAGCCCAATCACCTTCAGGTAGTAAGAAAATGGGCCAATGGAGATTGGTGAGCCACTGGCAAGCCACTCCCCTGGATATATGGATATATATAAGCTTGCTGGCAACTCACTCATTTAGGTTTTTTGCTGAGGAACCGAGATGGGATCCCGGCATTCAGCAGGTGGCACAGAGTTGTGGCAGGAGGGAGCTTCTCCATTTCCTTCAGGGAACGAGGGCAACAAGTGTAACCGAGACGTTCCCTTTCAGTCAGTCACGTTCAACATTATGTCGTTACTGATGTATTGGGGTCCCTATGGAAATACTGGGCCCAGTACTGGGGCTGACCGATTGGGCATGCATATAAAGTACTAGACCTGGCGTCAGACACCTCCGCCACGTCTGACTGCCGAAGAATGCTTGGAGGAAACTCCATCCTGGAGAGTCTACAAGGCACACATATCTCCCCTGTTAGAGGGGAATGGCGCTGCAAGCGAGATGCCTATTATACCGTTAACACACAGGAATAAACTGGCTCCACCCGGAGATTATAGAATCTTGCAAAGGTTTTAGGTGTCGCCAAGCCCGCAGCTCTGCTAAAGAGGTACCGTGAGCTAGCGCCCAGGAGGAGGCAACACTCCTTGTAGAGTGGGCTCCAACTCCGAAGGGGCATGGCATGCCTTAAGTTTGGTACGCCAAGGCAATGGCATCCACTATTCAGTGAGCCAACCTCAGTTTAAAGACACCTTCTGCTGACCTCCAAAGCAGACAAAGAGCTGCTCTGAGCTCCTAAAGCGCTACGGTCTATGTAAATGCCCAGGGTGCGAACAGGACACAGTGACGCAAGGGCTGGGTCTGCCTTCTCCAAGTGCAGCACTTGCAAGTTCACCACCTGGTCCCGAAAAGGAGTAGTGGGAACTTTGGGCACATATCCAGGGCGGGGCCTCAAGATTCAGTTCAATTCAATTCACATTTATTTGTATAGCTCTTTTCACAATACATATCGTTTCAAAGCAGGTTTACAGGAAATGCATGTGTGCATTACAATTTAGAGTGATCTGTTATCAGAGGTGACTTTGTCCAAATTATGTATTTCAAAAATGTACGCAGTTAGCTAAAAATTTATTAATTTAAACAATGTATTAATTTAAGGCAGAAACAATGAGCTCTTTGAAGTGATGAATACATGTTAACAAATGATTAGGATATATAGAAAAATTTTGCATTGGTGCATGTTGATTCAGAGTTGCGTCATCAGAAGTCCTCGCAGGAGTTTGAGTCAACATGTGCATTTTATCTGATATAACTGGAGTGCAAGGTTATGAGATGCATTATGTGAAGGCTTGGCTAAAGAGATGCGTCTTTAATCTACACTCACCTAAAGGATTATTAGAAACACCTGTTCAATTTCTCATTAATGCAATTATCTAATCAACCAATCACATGGCAGTTGCTTCAATGCATTTAGGGGTGTGGTCCTGGTCAAGACAATCTCCTGAACTCCAAACTGAATGTCAGAATGGGAAAGAAAGGTGATTTAAGCAATTTTGAGCGTGGCATGGTTGTTGGTGCCAGACGGGCCGGTCTGAGTATTTCACAATCTGCTCAGTTACTGGGATTTTTACGCACAACCATTTCTAGAGTTTACAAAGAATGGTGTGAAAAGGGAAAAACATCCAGTATGCGGCAGTCCTGTGGGCGAAAATGCCTTGTTGATGCTAGAGGTCAGAAGAGAATGGGCCGACTGATTCAAGCTGATAGAAGAGCAACTTTGACTGAAATAACCACTCGTTACAACCGAGGTATGCAGCAAAGCATTTGTGAAGCCACAACACGCACAACCTTGAGGCGGATGGGCTACAACAGCAGAAGACCCCACCGGGTACCACTCATCTCCACTACAAATAGGAAAAAGAGGCTACAATTTGCATGAGCTCACCAAAATTGGACAGTTGAAGACTGGAAAAATGTTGCCTGGTCTGATGAGTCTCGATTTCTGTTCAGACATTCAGATGGTAGAGTCAGAATTTGGCGTAAACAGAATGAGAACATGGATCCATCATGCCTTGTTACCACTGTGCAGGCTGGTGGTGGTGGTGTAATGGTGTGGGGGATGTTTTCTTGGCACACTTTAGGCCCCTTAGTGCCAATTGGGCATCGTTTAAATGCCACGGCCTACCTGAGCATTGTTTCATCCCTTTATGACCACCATGTACCCATCCTCTGATGGCTACTTCCAGCAGGATAATGCACCATGTCACAAAGCTCGAATCATTTCAAATTGGTTTCTTGAACATGACAATGAGTTCACTGTACTAAAATGGCCCCCACAGTCACCAGATCTCAACCCAATAGAGCATCTTTGGGATGTGGTGGAACGGGAGCTTCGTGCCCTGGATGTGCATCCCACAAATCTCCATCAACTGCAAGATGCTATCCTATCAATATGGGCCAACATTTCTAAAGAATGCTTTCAGCACCTTGTTGAACCAATGCCACGTAGAATTAAGGCAGTTCTAATCCTTTAGGTGAGTGTAGATTGGAACATTATCAGGAAGGCTATTCCAGAGTTTAAGACTCAAATGCGAAAACGCTCTCCCTCCTTTAGTGGACTTAGATATCCTAAGTTGTACCAGAAGCCCAGAGTTTTTTGATGGATTGTAGGGCGGTCATGAATGCATGAACTAACTTTTCTGCATCAGAAACAGATAACATGTTCAATAGCTTAGCAATGTTTCTAAGGTGGAAGAAGGCTGTTTTTGTAACATATGAAACATGTTTTTGAAGGACAGGTTGCTGTCGAATATAACACCCAGGTCTTTAACTGTAGCCGATGAAGTAATGGTATCCTTCTAAATGCAAATTGTATTCTAAGAGATTCTGTGCACAGGTTTTTGGTCCAATAAGTAATATTCAGTCTAATTCAGTCTTATCTGAATTTAATAGAAGAAAATTACAGATCATCCAGTGTTTTATATCTTTAACACACTCCAACCTGGATCATTTAGAGATTTCATCTGGTTGTGCTGAAATATATAATTGAGTATCATCGGCATAACAGTGGAAACTAGTTCCATGTTTTCTTATAATATTACCAAGTGGCAGCATATATATTGAAAATAGCAGAGGGCCTAACACAGATCCTTGCGGCACTTCATAATTCACAATTGAATGTGAACATTGAATTATCTTAAATTTGTCCCCGTTTAAATAGACAAAATGGTAACAGTCGGATATAAACCATCTAAACCATCTTAATGTCTGTCCTTGAATACCACTGTAATTTTGTAGTCGATCTAAGATTATTTTGTCGAATGCAGCATTAAGATCAAGTAAAACTAGTATTGACATAGAGCCTTGGTCAGCAGCTAAACGTAGGTAATTTGTCATTTTAATGAGCGCAGTTTCTGTGCTATGATGGGGCCTGAATCCAAACTGAAATTTTTCAGATATCATTTTCTAGTAAGAAAAGGCACAATTGAGCAGACCGATCAAGACTGACCGTAAAGGCCTACAGGTCCCCCACCCTTTTAAATGGACGTGAGTCAGTAGCGCTGTCTTAAGGGACAGGCGTCTTAAGCCCAATTTATACTTCTGCATCGAGTGTACACCATAGCTATGTTGTAGGCTGTATGTTGCACACGTAGCCTACTAAGTACCCTGACATGCACCTCTCCAAAAATATAACAACGCATCAATTCTACTCGGACCGCAAGTGCTGTGATTGGTCTGCCAGAACCCCTCCCTCAGGGGTACACATGCTCTCTCTGCATGTGTACAGGGAGTGCAGAATTATTAGGCAAGTTGTATTTTTGAGGATTAATTTTATTATTGAACAACAACCATGTTCTCAATGAACACAAAAAACTCATTAATATCAAAGCTGAATATTTTTGTATCAATATTTTAAGTAGTTTTTAGTTTTAGCTATTTTAGGGGGATATCTGTGTGTGCAGGTGACTATTACTGTGCATAATTATTAGGCAACTTAACAAAAAACAAATTTATACCCATTTCAATTATTTATTTTTACCAGTGAAACCAATATAACATCTCAACATTCACAAATATACATTTCTGACATTCAAAAACCAAACAAAAACAAATCAGTGACCAATATAGCCACCTTTCTTTGCAAGGACACTCAAAAGCCTGCCATCCATGGATTCTGTCAGTGTTTTGATCTGTTCACCATCAACATTGCGTGCAGCAGCAACCACAGCCTCCCAGACACTGTTCAGAGAGGTGTACTGTTTTCCCTCCTTGTAAATCGCACATTTGATGATGGACCACAGGTTCTCAATGGGGTTCAGATCAGGTGAACAAGGAGGCCATATCATTAGATTTTCTTCTTTTATACCCTTTCTTGCCAGCCACGCTGTGGAGTACTTGGACGCGTGTGATGGAGCATTGTCCTGCATGAAAATCATGTTTTTCTTGAAGGATGCAGACTTCTTCCTGTACCACTGCCTGAAGAAGGTGTCTTCCAGAAACTGGCAGTAGGACTGGGAGTTGAGCTTGACTCTATCCTCAACCCGAAAAGGCCCCACAAGCTCATCTTTGATGATACCAGCCCAAACCAGTACTCCACCTCCACCTTGCTGGCGTCTGAGTCGGACTGGAGCTCTCTGCCCTTTACCAATCCAGCCACGGGCCCATCCATCTGGCCCATCAAGACTCACTCTCATTTCATCAGTCCATAAAACCTTAGAAAAATCAGTCTTGAGATATTTCTTGGCCCAGTCTTGACGTTTCAGCTTGTGTGTCTTGTTCAGTGGTGGTCGACTTTCTGCCTTTCTTACCTTGGCCATGTCTCTGAGTATTGCACACCTTGTGCTTTTGGGCACTCCAGTGATGTTGCAGCTCTGAAATATGGCCAAACTGGTGGCAAGTGGCATCTTGGCAGCTGCACGCTTGACTTTTCTCAGTTCACGGGCAGTTATTTTGCGCCTTGGTTTTTCCACACGCTTCTTGCGACCCTGTTGACTATTTTGAATGAAACGCTTGATTGTTCGATGATCACGCTTCAGAAGCTTGGCTATTTTAAGACTGCTGCATCCCTCTGCAATATATCTCACTATTTTTGACTTTTCTGAGCCTGTCAAGTCCTTCTTTTGACCCATTTTGCCAAAGGAAAGGAAGTTGCCTAATAATTATGCACACCTGATATAGGGTGTTGATGTCATTAGACCACACCCCTTCTCATTACAGAGATGCACATCACCTAATATGCTTAATTGGTAGTAGGCTTTCCAGCCTATACAGCTTGGAGTAAGACAACATGCATAACGAGGATGATGTGGTCAAAATACTCATTTGCCTAATAATTCTGCACTCCCTGTAATTGCACATTGACGCGGACAAGGACACAGAAGTATAAATGAAAATCGACGCGTAGCCAATAGCGTAGAGGCTACGCCGCAGGTCCGACACAGAAGTATAAATCAGCCTTTAGCTGATTCTTAAGCTTGGTCTATACTTGACGCGTCTGCACGAGCAAAAATACGCGCGGCAAAAATAATGTCATTGCGGAGTGGGCAGTCGTGCGCGTTGAGAGTGCAAGACCCCATTTCGCTTGTCGGTTTGCACAGCAAATTTTGTAACTTTCCGCGCAGCTCCGAGAAAATATTTAAGAAATCCTTAATTTAGTTGTATACATGTTCTCCTATACATATTTTGTTCTAATGTCACAAGTAACAATCTCAAGGTTTACTGGGATTTACACGATTATTTTGCAGTGTTTTTGGTGAAGTATACTAAAATGCGTGTACCTTACTTCTCACCGCTGTTTCCTAATAGTTTTTAGAACAATTACTCCGAGTCGCCCTCTGTCATTTCAAAGAATAGTACGGTGAGCATGTGAAGTATAAACACCTCCCCAAACGGAAGAGGCGCATGCACAGTCAGCGGAGGCTCGTGCTGCGGAGCCAGGTGAAAGTATAAACAAGGCTTTTTACCATCAAGACCTGCACCTCGTCCTCCCTGGCCTTGCACAGTGTCTGTTCGAGCAGGCTTACTGGGTAAAAAGCATATTTGCGTAGGCCCCGGGGCCAGCTGTGTGCCAGTGCATCTGTGGCGAGGGTCCCCGTCAAGAGATACTCTGCACAAGGGAGAGTTTGCTCTTTTCCCAGTTGACCCGAAGCCCCAGATGGCTGAGGTGCCTGAGCACCAGGTTCCTGTGTTCGCGCAACAGATTACAAATATTTTAAGTATTAGTATATATTTCCATGAAAGCTTGATATTATTGGATGCATATGCATTCGTAATGTATTGTTTGTTATTGTTCATGTTTAATGAACTAATACTGAAATTAGTTTATAATAGAAAATAATTCATTACTGTTAACTTGTTTAAGTAGACAAAACTGACACCTTTTCTTTATTTTAGGGTACAGTGCTTTGTGATATTATTCTGCTAAACTTCTTGAAAGGAGCTGACCAGTACAAGGCCAAGAAATTTGAAGAGGTTTGCATTTAAGCAAGTCGCCAACAACATTACATCTATCCAGTTATGATGGCAATGCCTTACTGACTCTCTCTTGCTCTGTTTCTAGGTATCAGATTCACATATTCAGAGCGCTAGTTCATTGTACAGGACAAGGGACCACAGCCAGCAGTCAATCAAACCTGATGAGAAGTTCTCAACTGACTCCGGAGCATTTTCCATTGAACGTTATAGTTAATAGTGCCCACCGCAGCACTTGGGAAGGATTCCAAAAAAATCATTCTAATTTCGTCATTAATTCATCGCACTTCATATAGAATAGTACATTTACATTTAGCTTATCCATTAATAATATTTTATAATCATCTTCAAATCAAAATAAACTCAGTCAAAATGTATTATTTGCCTGACTGATCAAATATCTAAAAACATTACTATTTTTTGTAAATAAAAAAGTAAATACTTAAATTCTGCAATATGCTTACAGTGTTAGCATGGCCTTTACACAACTATTAATTAGTTAAAAATATTTAATAATTCATGTGATTGTTTAGTAGTATTCTTTTTTTTTAGTAGTATTATTGTATTCATGATGACTGTTTAGTAGACACCCAAATGAAGCTATGCAACTGTATGTGTTTGTTATTTTGTAAATATAAAGCTAGTGTAGAAGAGTATAACTGTCACTTTTGGCCAAGTGTAGATGAAAATGTTTTTGCATGATACAATTTTTCTGAACTTTTCTAACACTGTCAGGAGTATTTTGGTTCATTCTGTTCGCTGTTACGGTTTGAATGAGGGGCTGTTTACACGACACCGTTTTCAATTTAAAAAAGGAAAACATTTAATGAATTTTGGCTGCTCATTTACATGACAACAGCATTTTGGGGACCTGAAAACGCAAATTTGTGACCTTGCCAACTACTGGCTGGTCATGCATAATACAGCGTTTTCACGGATCCATTTGAAGAGGGATCGTTTTGATTTGCGCTGTTGTCTGTACGCAAAACAACACAAAGGAAAAACTTTTCCCTTTTTAGTACATCGTTGTCGTGTAAATGTACCTTGATTTTGTTCTGCTAGTTTGTTTCCATGGTTAATCATTAGCACAGCTGTTCATAGTTCTGTTAATAACTGTATATTTAAGCCCTTAGTTCCTCTCAGTTCTTTGTATGGTTTCGTTTTTGTATTATGTATTATTTTAATACCTGGGTTCTCCTACATTTTCCAAGCAATAAATAGTTTTTCTGTTATTTCCCTATCAACATGCACATGATTACAGCCACTAAACATAACATACTCATTGTTAATACTTTATTTATACTACCAAATTCCAATTTGCTTGTAATTACTGATGCTCATGGGGAGGCTCAGGACAATAAAACATGTATATATCATTACTGATATAAATTGTTCTTATTTGAACTAATGATTTATGACAGAGAAACAAGACTGACAAGCTATCACTATCAATGACTGAAAATTGGATTTAGAAGTAAAATAAGGTCCCTGGTTAACTTTATTAGAGACCGCATAAATAACCAAACAAATGTAGAAAACAAGAGCGTTTGGTTGGTTGCATAAGACTGCTGAATATGTATTACGGTTTAAAAGCAGTACGAAAAAGTGAAAAGTAAGGTTGTAAAAAGAAAAGAAAAGAAAAAAAGTCGAGACTGGTCTGGTTTCACACTCAACTTGTTCTATCGAACCCTGGTGCACTGTGTTTATCTTACATCATCACAAACGTGCATGGCGCATTATAGAAAACAGAATGCGGGTCAATACATTGTGTTTTTTATTAATTTGGTGCTACTATGCACTTCTGAGAAAATTAAACGGGTTTACTGTATGTGCATCGCAAATTCGTTCAGAGTGACTGGTGACATGACGCGCAATGACAGTTTGGTGATTTTCACTCTTGCAAACAGACTCTTTTGAGGAGACAGAGGATTGTCATTCATTTGCCGCCCTGATTGCACTCGCTATGCGTGAATACACTATCATCCCTTACATGTTTTTCATTTAACTAAATACATTTTCATCAGCTAAAACGCATGCACAGGTTACTTTTCTTCCTGAACAAGTGCAACAGGTACTAAGACACTGGGGCGAGACATCGCCCAGACTAGGAGGGAACAGTGGGTTGAACTTTAGAGGTCAAAGCCCGGCCACATAGCACAATCATTCTTAAGGCCTGCATCGCTTAGGGTACTTTGGGGAGGGCCCTCGACAAGTTAGGCAAGGTGAGGCAGAATGCATAAACTACGGGCTCGGACATTCGTCTGAGTCACAAAGGAAACCATGGTGAGATGAGCTCGTTAGAGGCTGGTTTGCCTTCGCACAGAGCCCCCAAACTCGTGTTGGCGGCATCTGTCGAGACTACTTTCCTCCTGAAGACCGCACACAGGGCCACGCCAGACTGGAACCGGTGAGGGTTCTTCTAAGGGGCAAGGGCCGCGACACAGATAAGGCGGATAGAAAAATGATAACTAAGATAAACAACAGGGAAGTTCACTTTAAGCAAAATCTCAAATAAAGTCTTAATGTAGCCAACTACACCACCTAGGGACTTTCACCCAAGGATATGCGAGCACTCAAAGTCACAGGTTATTTCTACCCAGAGAGGACTGAGACGGTTCTGCCAATTAAAGCCAATTTTTATTACATAATATTCTTTAAAAAAAACAAAAACAACATTCACTTATAAATACCTTCCAGACATTTACCTCTTAATTACCCACATATGTACAAAAGTAGGTATTTTGAATTTTTTTAAAAATATCAAAACTGCGAGGGAAACCCGGATTGCCAAAGACACTAACAGGGAAAAAGATATCCCCTAACCCACCCCAACTCATCACTACACCCACACACTAGTGCTCCACACTAAAAGACATTGAGAAACTCACACTCAAGTGTGTTTAACACTACACCAAAAAGTATGTGGGCAAAGTACTGGCAATGTTTTTACCGGCGTCCTCTGGGAAACCCCCAGCACTTACAACAAAAGTTATAAATACCAAATATAAACAAACAAAAAATGCTTGTAACAAACACACTGCTTCCAGAGCCCAGAACAGGGGACTGGGAGACACAAACGAGGCTGTTTGAGGGGTGGTCCGGCCGCAACTAGACCTAGCCTGTCCCTGTCTGTTGGATCAGGACAACTTTTGAGGCGCAGGGTCCAGCGTTATCTTAGGCCAGGGTCCCTGGTGCCTCAGGAATGGGTAGCACTTTGACAAGCGGGAACGCTGTCAAGGCTCAAGTTGTGGGTTAGGTTGAGCGTTAGGTTGAGTGGTTGAGGGCGCAGGCTTCATGGACTGCTGAGTTGGCACCGTTCTAGGGCGACTAGGAGCAGTAGCAGAGCTGGAACGCTTGGGCAAGAAGTGTCGCATTGCTGGGGACGACTTCTGCACAGAAGTGAAACATTCGGCAAGCCATCCACCGCAGGGCCGAAGAGACCTGAGGGGGAGACTGGGGAAGGTGGTCTTATCCGCGTCTTTGATCTCCAGCACCACCAGGCTCGCCATGGCTCTGTTGATCGCCTGGGCCATCGCTTTTGTCACTTGCAGGGCCAATCAGTCGCACTGCGCAGCTCCTTGAATGCGGCAGTAGCAGAGCTAGAACGCTTGGGCAAGAAGTGTCGCATTGCTTGGGAAGACTTCTGCACAGAAGTGAAACATTCGGCAAGCCATCCACCGCAGGGCCGAAGAGACCTGAGGGGGAGACTGGGGAAGGTGGTCTTATCCGCGTCTTTGATCTCCAGCACCACCAGGCTCACCATGGCTCTGTCGATCGCCTGGGCTGTCGCTTTTGTCACTCGCAGGGCCAGATCAGTCGCACTGCGCAGCTCCTTAAATGCAGCAGGGTCAGGGCCAGACTCGTCCAGTGAGCGGAGGAGTTTGGCCTGAAAGACCTGGAGGACCGCCATTGTGTGAAGCGAGGAATCCACCTGTCCAGCTGAAGTGTAGGCACATCCAGCGAGGGCTGAGATGGTCCTTTAGGGCTTAGATGGATAGGCGACCTTGGGCTTCCATCCTATCGCGGTGGTGCACAGCCATAGCTTCATCCAGAGGCGGCAGCTTCTGGTAGCCTTTTTCCTCAGCAGCGTTGGTCGTAGTAAGGGCAGGAGAGGCGGAAGTGCCCATGGCCTTGTGAGCTCATTGTGGACCTCCGGGAAGAATGGGGCGTTTCACTGACGAGGGGTTTTGCTGATCAGCTTGCAGGCGCAGATTGCTCGCTCACAGAGGCGGCGTCAACGGCTGAAGCTGGCGGTGTGCTGAATCCTATGGCAGAATGCCCGATACAGCCAGATGGCCCCGGCCAGTTTGGCGGGTTCTGGTGGGCTTCATTGCTAAACCAATGGTTGTGCAGTTTCACTGCATGATAAAAAAGGCTTCAGTATTCTGAGAAAAAGGAGTTTTCCCCATAGTGTCTAGCGACGCAGTACGAGTGAAGTATCGAAAGGGAACTAATGTAATGAGGTCACAGGTGTGTATGTTTGTAGAGTAAGTCCACGTTCACACAGCAGCAGAATATGGTTGTCAGTCCTGTATTTGAGTCCTTAATACAGTTACATCCACACACAGTAGTTATTTACAAGAGTGACAACCGCATTCTGTAACACACACAAGTACATTTTCAGTACTCACAACCCTATTCTCTGAAAATTTGCACTGAGTGAACAGAACTGGACTGGACAACTAGTTGTCTGTCACGTCATACAGTGCAAGAGAGCCACTCTGCTAAGGGGTTTTGTGTGTGGTTTCACTTTCTGTAACTTACAGCGAGGGAAATATGAGCTGTGTGTCATCTGAAGGTTTTAGATCCAGTCACTGTTCTCCACTGGAGCAGCTCCCATACATTTTTTGTTCTATGCGCAACTCGAATGCCGTGTCATGCGCGAGGCGCTGCAAAAGGACATGACATGCGAGTGCAACGGTTAAAGGCGCCCATGTTTATATTGAAGCTGCTGTCAGTTAATGAAGATGTGATGGATAAAATTGTGCCTCAATTGGACTTTGTTGGGTCAAAAGTGATAAGACTATGTGTTTTATAAGGTTGCATCTCATCTGTAATACCAACATAGACTAAAGTACTCTTAATTTAGCAGGCTTTTTAAGGGCTAACTAAGTAATTTCACATTTTTACCAACCTGTAGACCTTTTTGAATTCTAGGCCCCTGATAAAATATTTTAGAGCTTGTCATAACTAGAAATATGTATATCCGTTATAAAAATAACCATATAATACAAAATACTTGATTTTTAGTTCTTTTAGCTTATTTTAATGCTTGTTTTGTCTTATTTTAAATCATTTTAAGTCATCTTGAAGCCCCCTTGGAAGTTTAAGAAACACTGCATTAGACTAACTAAGGATACAACATGGCCCAACAATGTTACTTTCTGTTTTAACTTTAACTTTGCTTCATAATGCAGCATAATGTATAATAAAAGCAGCTTGTTATCATCAGGCTGCATTTGTTTTAAAGGTGTTTCACATGTGATCTCTGAAAACGAGATGTGCGAAAAAATGTGAGAGAAGTAGGAGGGGTTGTGAAAATGAAAGAGAAACAGAGTGGACTGACATAAAGTGAAAAATGTATCATGTTAAAAATTAAGTCAACAGTAATGTTTACACTGGCAGTTTTCTCTCTGCCTTTCATGAAATTGGAGTCTTATGTCTTTGGGATGCAGTGAATTTAGTTACGCTAAATTTAGGGCCTATACAATTTATTCATCTTGATCGATCGGATTGCTTAAAGGGGTCATGAACTGGCTCTTTTTATTTTTTTATACTGTTATACGTCATCAAAGAAAGGCAAAGACGGGGTCGTGCAGATTGATATCACTTTCAAATTTAAAACCATATAATAAGCATATACATTTACAAAACACACATTTACTAAAAAATTTAATCAAAACATTGCCCATTAGTTTTATTAGTTTACATATTGACTATGAACAGATTCGAAGCTGTACCTGTCATTCAATATGAAAATACATTTTGATTTGGTTAACTAAATGTATTTTTAATCAATGGTCTTTGTAGCGGTCTCATCTCGTGTGCTTTTTTCACAAGCGCAGCTGCATAGAAAACATTCCTGAGGTAAATAAAGTAAAATATAAAAAAATGACAGCCCTCGGCTGCTTCTCAACACTTTTACACAATTTGTTTACATATTCATAAAATATAATATGCGAACGTAACAGTTATTGCCATAACCATTTATAAATACTTTAGTTTGTATAATAACTATGAATATTCAAATGCATACGTAAACTCCTCCATCGCAGAGCTGTTTAAAAACTCTTCCAACTGCTCTACTCCATCATTAGTTCAGAGTGACTGGTGACATGACGCGCAATGACAGTTTGGTGATTTTCACTCTCCACTTCCTGTAAAGTGATGTATCGATGTTCCCTTCTTCCCTACGCCGTTCGCAGTACCCGTCGAACTGAACACGTTCGCTCCCTTTGGATTGGAACCTCACTTAAGATGGCAAAATACCCTGTGAAGTCCACTTCGCAGTCCATTCCACTTACGGTCGAATGGAACGCACCCATGGTAAATGTAAATGGTTCTCTTTATGGTCCATTGAGAATCATTGGTTTACCCGATTCGTTCAAAACGCGAATGCAGAAATGAAACGCCACTGTGTAGGCCTATTGCTCGGAGTCGAAGACGAACAGTTCTGCTTGTGCTTTGTCTTTATACTTTAAATGTGAGGACGTTTTCACACTGTCAGTTTAGTTTGAAACGGGGCACAGTTCATGAAAAGTTGGTAACGTTAATGTGAAAGCTTTCATGCGGACCCGGGTGAGATGAGCTCAGGGGTAGCCTACTTTATTCGAGATGCCTGAAGGAGGTGGTCTGAGTTCGGTTGCGCAAAAAGTAACCTGCGCATGCGTTTTATCAGATGACTATGTACTTAGTTCAATAAAACACATGTAAGGGATGGTAGTATTAGTGATGATTTACCTTGGATACGAGCGAGAGTGAGTCTGCAGTGTATTCACGCATAGCACCGGCGGGAACAATCGCGCTCTGACGCGGACCACAACAAACGTGCCCATGCAGTGTAAAAACGCCCTGAGACTAAAACTCAAACTGGGGCATTTTTGCCTCATAACTTGAATTTTAGGGACATTCTAACTGCATTCTATAGGCTTCATCACACAGTGAGTTGCTGCCCTGCATCATAATCTTCATCAATCAACTGTATGAAATGTAATGACCTATAGGTCTGGGGCGGGGCAAGTGCGTTAAATTCGTTAATAATTGTAAGGCGTTATTTTTTTTGTAACTAATTAATGTAATTAACGCGTTAAATCGACAGCCGTATAGAAAAAATGCAAAAAGTTACCAAGTCTATGAAGCATTCAGACTGAGATGCAGCAACTTTGGAGTTTAAAGTGAGCAGTGGTGGAATGTAACGAAGTAGCTACAAATACTTCGTTACTTTACTTAAGTACATTTTTCACGTATCTGTACTTTACTTAAGTAGAAACAATAGTGCATACTTTTGACTTTTACTTCGTTACATTTTGCAGCAATTATTATACTTTCTACTCTGGTACTACATTACTACAACGTTCCGTTACATTTTCGTTACATTTTCTGATCAGTTTTCCTCCTGCCAAAACGTCTTCCTGACTGTCCGTCACACGTTTGTCTCACCAAGTTTGGTTGCCATATATATATATATATATATATATGGGTTGCTACCAAAGATTCTAGAACGCTAATCTTTGACCCAGTCAGAGCCCTGTAAGGCTCTGGCAGGGTTGCGGGAAGATGTTTGTCGAGGCTATAAAACACGTCAAAACTCCACGAAGCACAATCATATCGGTGAGAACACTCGTTTAAACAACATACACATCGGGACATTTGACTGCACATCACATTTTTTACATTATTGATCCTTCTTGCAATCGTAATGCAATGGACTAGGGCGTACATTGAACCTTTAAATAAAATTGAGCTGTTTACACTGTCATATAGGCCTACAATAAAAGAGCCTACACAGCGACAGGAAATAAAAATGAACGCAAAAAACCTGCCTACCTCACCAGAGCAAGTGAGCGGAGCTCCACTCATGAACAGCTCACCGGTAAAACGACATGCACTCAAATCCCGCTCCGACATGACATTTCTCTGCACTGTAGCCTACTATAGGCTACTTGTTGTAGCCATTAAAACACGTATTTAGTTTCATATGTTTAAATATTATAATGATATTTTTTTATTTTATTTAATCTACGTTGATTATTAAAAGTGAACAGGACAGCCGTGCCGCGTCAACAACGGCAGTCGGGGGCAGCCCTAGCTACTTATTTCAGATAGGCCTATATTCGAGCCAGCACATGTCACAAAGGGCATTCTGGGTTGATCACATGGCGCAGACCGGAATGAGCTTTAGAAATGAACGGAATCTTCAGAAAGGCACTCTCCACTCTGGAGGAAATACTACCGCTCTTTCTACGCAAACTCGGCCACAGATGGCAAGCACAACCACATTAACCCAGAACTAACTTAATTAAAATGCCACAGCCCATACTGTTTTTTTATTATTTTATTATTATTATTAAAATATAGACATTAAGAGAATAAATTGTTATGCAAGTACTTTTACTTTTAATACTTAAAGTACATTTAAAATCAGGTACTTTTTACTTTTTACTTAAGTAGGGGTTTCATTGTGGTACTTCTACCTTTACTAAAGTAAATATGTCTCTGGTTAGTTGTACTTTTACTTAAGTACTGAGATTCAGTACTTCCTCCACCACTGAAAGTGAGAGATCACAACTGTAGCCTATCCGTATAACGGGTTTATTATTTATACAAGACAATCTCACTGAGATAACAGTTTCACAGTTTTAGACACATTTTATATAATATAATTTTTATAATTGTATATATATTCACACAATTGGGAAACTAGGCTGTAAGGCTAGAATCAGCACTCATTAAATTATCTTTTGAAATGCTTTTTACTTTATTTAAAAAATTAATTTTGATTTAACACCATTGTCGGTTTCTCATTTAAACATCATTGCTTCATGGTAAATTGACTACCATGAAGAGCAGTCACTCTTTTGGCTTAATTTAAAGTTTTCATTGTGAAATAACGTTTTAATCAAGTAGCTGACCGGTTAAGTTTAATAGTATTGTGTAAGAGTAAGATATATTAACTATTAATGCTGCTTTCGTACAATAAACTGTAAATTATAAGTAATTCAGGCACTGGTGAAGCAGTTTCCTGTGTGATGAAGACACCTACACACCCTGAAGATATGGTTAAGAGTTGTAAAAAGAAATGAAATGGTAAAGGTGAGTCCGATCCAAGGGTTACTGTGAGCACAGATAGAAGACAAACGTGAAATAACTGCAATGGCAACTCGTACAAAATGTATTTAAAATACATTTATTTCATATTAAGTATACAGTACTCCAAAAACCCATTTTTACTGACATATTGCTTGAGACATACTGATATAAATATTATAATTAAACTTTATTTTTAGTACTTCTTTATTGCACAATGCACATTTCTTAATACTACGTCTACAATGTGTTTTAATATCACTATTAGTAAGGATACTGTATAATACCAGTATTCAAATGCAAGATTTGCAATAGTTCCACTTTAACACAATCAAATATACTTAAGTATATCTTTAGTTGGACCTCAGCACTATTTCCGGATAACTAAAGTGCATTTAGTACAAAATTAGTTGTTCCGATTTAGCAGCCTTTAAGTATATCAGTTTAGTATAATATAAAAAAAAAGAAGTACAATTGCAGGGTATTTATATTAACATAAATATATATAAAAATATACCATTTTATTTTATTAATATTTATAACGTAACATAGGTTGTGTAATTATTTATTTATTTGTAAGACACGATGCAGAAGTTACAAAAATCCAATCAGATGATGGCAAATTAAATGATGAAACTGAAATGAAAAACTGCATCTGTACCTTCAAACGAAGGCCATCGTGAAAGTATAGACTTGGAGTAGATGGAGCAGTTTTATCTAAATAAAATTCTATGAAAATTATTTTCTCTGCAACAACAACAATAAAAAAAACTTACAAAAATAGATAATAAATGATAATAAATCATTTTTGCAATCAAAATGACTTCTGCAGAATAATGCATTTACGCTCTAATACAAACAGCGCTTTATCATCAGGCCGCATTTGTTTCAAGGGGTTTTGATGTGTGATGAAGAGTGATGAATAACTGAGAACAAGATGTGAGAGAAAATGGAGGGGTTGTAAAAATTAAAGTGATACAATGTGACTGACATAAGGTGACAAATGTAAATGCATCAAACCTTCTTCTGAGCCTTTTATGAAAAAAATTATGTTTATGTAATTAAACGTAATTACAAATAATGAATGTCTCTGTAGAATTATTTTGCAACTTTATCATGCAACCTGATGAATTCCTATCCATCAAATAAGTCTTGGTCTTTTTATGATCAGATTAAGTGACATAGCCATTGTGAGATATACAGCAACTTTGGCTGATGCCTTTTTCCAACAAATGTACAGTCTGCAAAAACAGTTTCAGCTTGTTTGGCAAACACAATGCTGATAGGGTTGCAAAGAGAGATCTCAAGAGAAAGATCATGGAAATGTATGGAATAACCTGCAGTTCTATGTCTTGTTTTGTTTAAACCTTTAGTAAATGAAAAAATGCATTATGACCCAGATTACAAAACTATTACTATTACTACTATTATTGTTCAAGACTAACATTTAGATATAATGGAAGTATTCATGTTACTTCAATGCACTGTAAATCGATTAGTAATTCAGGCACTATAGGTGTGTGAAACGCTTTCCTGTGTGAAGAATAAAAAAACTGAAGATGGTAAGATTGAGAGAAGGGGAGGAGTTGTGAAAACGAATGGAATGGAATAAAATAATGTGAGACAAGGGTTACTGTGAAGACAGCTAGAAGACAAAAGTGCAAGAACAACAATGGTAAGTAATGACCTTAAATGAACACTTTGTATCCTATATAGGGCAGGGGTCTCCAGCCTTTTTGTGAGTGAGGGCTCCCTCAAGGGATATAATTATCCAGAGGGCTTTGATGTATTCAAATATATAATTTATTACAAATATAACATGGTGGTGTTTTTTTCTTACTTTTACTTTTAATCACCATCATATGTCAAAGAAATAATTAAATATCTTGATATCCTGGCTCAATAAAAAAATTATGATTATCACAAGCATTTTCAATTATTTTTTATTTTGAAAATTATGAAAATATATTGAAATATTTACATTTATAATTTTCTCTCTCAACATCAAATGATACTATGATATGAGAATCATTTGCCACAGTGGCAACAATAAGTGTTTGATTTTACAATGAGTGTTTTTTTATGTTGTCCAAAATAGCCTATTATATATATACAGTACTGTGCAAAAGTCTTAGGGTCGCTAGTATTTTTACACACAAAAAGTGGGTTTAAGCCAGTTATTTATATCTTTTGCTGTAGTGTGTCAGTAGGAAATATCAGTTTACATTTATAAATTAACTGCCATTAATTTTAATAATCCAGTAAGATTTTTGTATGCATAAAGAGTCTGACAATAGTGTCTATGCTCCACATGGAGATCTGATCTCATCTTCATTGAGTCTGTCTGTGATTACATGAAGAAACATAAAAAACTGAGATGGACTAAATCCAGAAGAACTGAGGCAACGTCTCCAAGACACTTGAAGAAACCTTCCTGCAAAACTACATGAATAGGTGTAGGAATAGATGCAGGTGACAAAAGCCGTTTTAAACGCAAAGGGTGGTCACCCCAAATATCGATTTGATTTAGTTAATAGAAGTTAATTCATAAATAAAAGCTATTTATGTTATTATTTTTGACAGCATTCTCACTTTAAAGCATTCTGACTTTTCACAGTACTGTAGTTTTGCAGGAAGGTTTCCTCAAGTGTCTGGGAGACGTTGCCTTAGTTTTTCTGGATTTAGTCTGCCTCAGTTTTTTCAGTTTCTTCATGTAATCACAGACAGACTCGATGATGGTGAGATCAGATCATACCGGCTGCTATCCAACTTGTGCATAAAAAAAAAGAAAAACTCACTAGATTATTACAATTAATTGCAAAATGAATGTTTGGAAATGTAAACTGACATTTTCTACTGACACACTACAGTAAAAGATATAAATAACTGGCTTAAAAATATTTTTCGTGTGAAAATACCAACGTGCCTAAGACTTTTTCACAGTACTGTATATATATATATATATATATATATATATATATATATATATATATATATATATAAAAACAAGTTATTATGGTTATAATCATTTCACTTCTGTTTTTTCACAGTGGAAATCAGGATGTATTAGCGTTCTGTTAATGACTCTTCTTTTGGGGGGTGGCAACTTCTTAACGATGGAGAGAGGTAACGTTTAATTCATACAACAATATATTTATGTTGACATTTTCAGATTCTACCTATTACTTAAAAATCTATTCCTTGATGCAGTTGTTTCAACACATTTTCTGGTGGGCCTACCTTAAAAATATTTTCAAACTCTCCACCTTCATGCATCCACATAAAGACAATCTCAGACATGACTGCTTGCAAAATTATATTAAACATTGTAATTAATACAGTAGCAAAACTCTCTCAACTTCAACTGGCTTCTCTTTGTGAACCTTTTCGGCTTCATACTGTAAGAAGCTAATATTTTGATGCACACAAAACACTGTGCTCTCTCTTCATAACCCACATTGGTGAATCCGGGGGCGAGATACGCCCCTTTTTTTGGGGGATGGGGGGACAGGGGGTATTATAATGCAATGGACCAGGACATAAATTAACCCTTATGTGCTGTTGGGGATGTTTTCATCCACTATGGGGTATTTTTGAGTCTTAATTTGGCCATAACTTTCTCTGTGTTTCAGCAAATGGACTGATTTTTGGTGACAAATCTTATTTTGACACATATTTTGGGAAAATGCTTTGAAAATTTTCAAAAACACTGTGGGCAAATTCACTACCCTTTCGTTATGTTCGTGGTTGAAAACAGACACTACTTTAAACTGCTGTAAAAATTTATCAGATAAATATTTTTTTCAATTTTTTTTGCATAAATCTATTAATCAACCTCAGTCCTGATCAAAACTACTAAATGTTTTTAAAAAATTCTGGATTTTTAATCTTTAATTGCCAAATTCATAAATGATGTCACTGATTTGGGGAAAAAACACACACAAAATGACTTATTTTCAATATAAATGTGATTGTGGACTGGATTTTTTTTAAACCTTTTATCAGTCTTGGACATGTCAAAGATTAGAAACAACATTGGCTTTGATGCATTGTTAGTTTTTGTGCAGCATCAGATTAAAAAATGTTCTCCCTCATTTACTGTTCGTGGCTATTTTTGCCCCATTGACTTCCATTATAACCACATTTTTTAAAGCAAAGCCATGACACCATATAATCATGCATTTTTGATTGTTGGTGGTTTTCCCTATTGGGAAGAGGTAAAATTAGTAATTTTTACTGTTGATAACCAGGTGGCACCATTAACCCTTTAGATAGGCCTGTGCAAAAAAAAGCTTAGTTTCTGGCTTTTATGGAGTATAATAGCATATTAAAGTGTGTGTGCTTGTTTATGTGATTTATTTGTATAATGACATGGGTATTACACTGGTATTACAACGTAAACATGGTTTATGAGGACATTTCAAATGTCCTCATATTTCAAATAGCTTTAAAAACATACTAAACAATGTTTTATTAAAAATGTAAAAATGCAGAATGTTTCCTGTGATGGGTAGGTTTAGGGGTAGGATTAGTGTAGGGGGATAGAATGTACAGTTTGTACAGTATAAAAACCATTACGTCTATGGAATGTCCTCATAATGTAGTTGCACCAACATGTGTGTGTGTGTGTGAGAGAGAGAGAGAGAGAGTGTGAGAACTCACCTTGATGCGTCTGAGAAAATCAAAATATGCACCTCATATTTATACAACTGCTGCCTTTTGATGGTGAGAAATGCAGACTAAACAAAAACAAAGAAAGTGGATTTAAACACTTGCATGCAAGCCTGCTGGTCATTTGATGGTGAGAAGAGCAGCAAGCAACATGAGAAAGGGCTTGACTTGTAGTGAAGTTTTAGAGATGATTATGCAGCCTGACCCCTCCAGCGAGCTGCAGGATGTATCGTCTTCTCCCTCTGACACCACAGACTCAGGAGAGTCAGATCCTGATTTGGATGTGGCACCCTCATCATCCTCTCTAGCTTCCACTGAAGGCGAGGAGGATTCGGAGGATCCTGGATCTGGGTGGATTGGGAGAAACGGCGAAGTGTGGTTCCCTTTTAGTCGGTCACGTTCGACGTACGTCGATACTGACCGACGAATTGGGATCTATTTTCAGAGACCAATCTACTTCGAGTGTTTAAAACGAGCCAATGAAGATTGGCATGCGGTTGACGCACTCCACGCACCGCCCCGCAGCGCGGGTATAAATACGGAAGCGGAAGTATCGCATACCGCTTTCAACTTCGGAGCCGAACATTCATTTTTTGTGTTGTTCCTACGAAGAGTGTTTCAGTTACGAGAAACAGGAGATTGGAGCTCTGCCAGTGTTGGTGTGACGGTGCCTGCAGCGGTGGTCGCGAAAAAAACAAACAGCTGTTGTCACAGCTCTGGGCATTCTGAGTGCTCTCAGCGCGCTTGCACCCTTGAACCGCTGCGAGCCGCGGCCATTTCCCCTGCGTGCCTCGGCACTGACCAGAGCGTTTTTCCTCCCCTAAAAGAGTGACACGGTTTGACCCTGCGTCTTTTTCAAGATGTCATTCAAACCGTGTGTTTCTGGATGCCGACGTTACCTGTCCCCAGCTGACGGACACGATCGCTGTCTCACGTGTTTGGGCGTTCAGCACGCTGAGGCGGCTTTCGTGGATGACTCATGTTCCTATTGCGGGAATATGACCATCGCAGTATTAAGGTCCAGGCTCGACTACCTTAAAAAAGGTGGAGTCCCATTGCGCATCCCCCGATCTAGCGGTCCTCCTGCTCCGAAGCAGAGGGCTGCTACTTTGGCTGATGCCTTTGGTGGGGACCTGAGGGTAACTGTGAGGGCACTCCCGCCGGGCCAACAGGCTCCTCGGGCCCCTCCCCCCTCCGCTGCGCCGGTTGAGCTTCCAGAAGAGCACGCTGGTTCTTCCCGCGGGGGACCAGCTGTTACTTTTGGGGCTCCGGTTGAGGATATGGTTTCGATCGCCGCATCGGGGGACAAGCTAATGGACTCTGGAGATGAAGATTCGGCTGCGCTGCCCCCTTCGGGTGTGGTAACATTGCCCGAGTCCGATCCAGAGCTCACGGCTATGCTTTCCCGGGCCGCCGCGAGTGTCGGGCTCGAGTGGAACCCTCCACCGCGTCCCGAACCCTCGCGGCTGGACGATTGGTATCTCGGGACGGCCCGTGCTGGTTCTCAGCGCCCCGCCCCAGTGCCTTTTTTCCCGGAAGTGCATCAGGAGCTCACCAAGTCGTGGACAGCGCCCTACAGCGATAGAAACCGATCGACTGACTCCTCCGTCCTCACTACCCTCGATGGTGGCGCGGCGAAGGGTTACGTGGAGATCCCCCCAGTGGAGCGGTCGGTTGCGATGCAACTGTGTCCTAAAACCGCTACCAACTGGCGGGGAAATCCGCGTCTCCCCTCCCGGGCATGTAAGTTCTCGTCCGGGCTAACCAGCAAGGCTTACACCGCCTGTGGAGAAGCCGCGTCATCTCTGCATGCCATGGCGCTCCTACAGGTCTACCAGGCCAAAGCGCTCATGGAATTGCACGAGGGTAGTTCCGACCCAGGCGTTATGCAGGAACTGCGTACCGCGACAGACCTCGCCCTCCGGGCGACGAAAGTCACTGCACGCTCCCTGGGTCGGGCGATGTCCACATTAGTGGTCCAGGAACGCCACCTATGGCTGAACCTGGCAGATATGCCCCTGTCTGCCAGGCCGGCCTCTTCGGCGACGCAATCGAGAACTTCGCCCAGCAGTTCTCGGTTGCCCAGAAGCAGACGGAGGCGATTAAAAATATCCTGCCCCGGCGACCTGCTGCTGCCTCCACCCAATCGCCGACTGCAGCGCCCCCGCCTGCTCGTCGCCGAGGGCGTCCCCCGGCGTCTGCCTCCGCCCCTGCCAAGCCAAAGCAGCAGCCTCCACCGGCAAAGCAGGGCGCCAGACGCAAGGGGGCCGCCCAACCCGTCCAGGGCCCCGCTGTCTCTGCCGGCAAGCGCAAGGGTAAGCGGCCCTGAGACGGGCAGACCTATCTCGGTATGGAGCTGGACTCGGTCTACCGGACTGCGCGCCTCACAGAGGAGCGAGTCCGGTCAGTGTTGAACTGCTTGAATACGTTCAAAGGCAGGACAGCGGTCCCACTGAAATTCTTTCAGAGGCTCCTGGGGCATATGGCATCTGCAGCCGCGGTAACGCCGCTCGGATTGCTTCATATGAGACCGCTTCAACGCTGGCTTCACGACCGGGTCCCGAGATGGGCGTGGCAGTGCGGCAAGTACCGGGTCTCAGTTACTCCTTACTGTCGCCAAACCTTCAACCCGTGGGCGGACCCTGCCTTTCTACAGGCCGGAGTGTCCCTAGAACAGGTGTCCAGGCATGCAGTGGTCTTCACGGATGCCTCTTCCACGGGTTGGGGGGCCACGTACAACGGGCACTCAGTTGCGGGTCTGTGGACGGGGCCCCAACTGCGTTGGCATATCAATTGCCTAGAGCTTCTGGCAGTACGTCTCGCCCTGGGCCGCTTCAAAAAGCCGCTACAGGGAAAACACGTTCTGGTCCGTACGGACAGCACTGCGGCCATTGCGTACATCAACCGTCAGGGTGGTCTACGCTCCCGTTGCATGCTCCGGCTCGCCCACCATCTCCTCCTGTGGAGTCAGAAGCGTCTGAGGTCGCTTCGGGCCATTCACATCCCAGGTGCGCTGAACCAGACAGCCGACGAGCTCTCTCGTCAGCCGACACCTCCGGGAGAGTGGCGACTCCACCCCCGGAGCGTCCAGCTGATATGGGACCTCTTCGGAGCCGCGCAGGTAGACCTGTTCGCCTCTCCGGACTCGACCCATTGCCAGTTGTATTACTCCCTGTCTGGGGGCACCCTCGGTACAGATGCACTGGCGCACAGCTGGCCCCGGGACCTACGCAAGTATGCGTTTCCCCCAGTGAGCCTTCTCGCACAGGTTCTGTGCAAGGTCAGGGAGGACGAGGAGCAGGTCTTGTTAGTTGCGCCCTACTGGCCCAACCGGACCTGGTTCTCCGAACTCTCACTGCTCGCAACAGCCCCTCCCTGGCCGATCCCCCTGAGGAAAGACCTGCTTTCTCAGGGGCGGGGCACTCTATGGCACCCGCGTCCAGACCTCTGGAGACTCCATGTCTTGTCCCTGGACGGGACGCGGAGGTTCTAGGTGGCCTGCCGCAGGCAGTGGCAGACACCATCGCTTCAGCTAGAGCTCCCTCTACGAGGCGCCTCTATGCGCTGAAGTGGAACCTGTTCGTTGAGTGGTGTTCTTCCCGCCGGGAAGACCCCCGAAGGTGTTCGATTAATGTCGTGCTTTCTTTCCTATGGGTTGGAGAGAAGGCTGTCTCCCTCCACCCTCAAAGTGTACGTCGCCGCAATAGCGGCGTATCACGACGTAGTTGAAGGTAAGTCCTTAGGTAAGCACGACTTAATCGTCAGGTTCCTCAGAGGTGCGAGGAGACTGAATCCTCCTCGTCCAACCTCGATACCCTCTTGGGACCTAGCCCTGGTGCTTAGAGCGCTCCAGGGCCCTCCCTTCGAGCCTTTGCAGTCAGTCGAGCTAAACATCCTGTCCATAAAGACAGTGCTCCTGACTGCATTGGCCTCAATCAAGAGGGTAGGGGACCTGCATGCACTTTCGGTCAACGAATCGTGCCTAGAATTCAGGCCGGCCAACTCTCACGTTGTCCTGAGACCCCTGCCTGGATATGTGCCCAAGGTTCCCACCACTCCCTTCCGAGACCAGGTGGTGAATCTGCAAGCGCTGCCTTCGGAGGAGGCAGACCCAGCCCTAGCTTTGCTCTGTCCCGTCCGCGCTCTTCACGCCTACGTGGACCGAACTCAAAGCTTTAGAACCTCAGAACAGCTCTTCGTCTGTTACGGAGGCCAGCAGAAAGGGAAGGCTGTCTCCAAGCAGAGGTTAGCCCACTGGATAGTGGATGCTATCGTCTTGGCTTACCAGTCCCAAGACGTGCCTTGCCCGTTCGGGGTGCGAGCTCACTCCACTAGGAGTGTAGCCTCCTCCTGGGCGCTGGCTCAAGGCGCCTCGCTGACAGATATATGTAGAGCTGCGGGCTGGGCGACACCTAACACGTTCGCTAGATTTTATAGCCTCCGTGTAGAGCCGGTATCTTCCCGCATCCTCGCCCCCAGTGGCCAGTAGCGCTAAGTGCCCGTTCTAGTGTCGGCTTGCATACGCCACTCCCGCCTCCGGGCCGGATACGTGCATCTATTGTCTCCAGTTGTGTTCCCCGGAAACGGCTAACCCTGTCGAGCTCCTCCGTCACCCCTTCGGTGTCAGACGTTGCGGCCGTTTGACACCAGGCCTACACTCGTATGCTTGTGGAACGTGTGTGTTAGGCTGGGTTCCATATGTAGCGGTTCCCTAACGGCAACCCCATATGTGTATTCTCCACGGTACCAGCTACCCTACTCGGCTAGCCCCGTGTCTTCCCTTGACAGAGCCCGCTCTGTCGTCTCTGGTGGTGTTCTTTCCCCCCTGGGACCAGGTTGGATCCACCCCAGAGACTGCCATAGGTAGCACTACCCTGCTAGGTTAGTCCTTATGAGTATTCCCACCTCTCCTTCCACTGAAGGACGTGGCTCCGCAGCGTACCATCTCCCGAGACGGGCACGCTTTCCCAGCGTTATCCAATAGTCACGCTGAGTGGGTCTTACAGGAACAGCAGTGACTGGCCTCCCTGCCCGGAGCCCTGACTTCCGCACCAACCTAGGTGTGGTCCAGCGAGCTCGGTCAGGGCGCTAGAAGGGCCAGCATCTCTGGCGTGTTAGTAGGGATCCCAATTCGTCGGTCAGTTCCGACGTACGTCGAACGTGACCGACTGAAAGGGAACGTCTCGGTTACGTATGTAACCCTCGTTCCCTGAAGGAAGGAACGGAGACGTACGTCCCGTCGCCAGGTGCTGTGCTTCAGCTGTAGGCCGAGTCACCTAGCTCGGCTCCTCAGTTGTAAAGCGATATGCGGTACTTCCGCTTCCGTATTTATACCCGCGCTGCGGGGCGGTGCGTGGAGTGCGTCGACCGCATGCCAATCTTCATTGGCTCGTTTTAAACACTCGAAGTAGATTGGTCTCTGAAAATAGATCCCAATTTGTCGGTCAGTTCCGACGTACGTCTCCGTTCCCTCCTTCAGGGAACGAGGGTTACATACGTAACCGAGACGTTTTCCACCAACACGGAGACAACTCCCTTTCTTCAGCCTGCCAGAGGCGTGACACCAGGTCCGACGTGCTATGCCATCACAAGGGTCCAGAACGTGGATTCTGTGTTCAATCTGTTTTTTACGGAGGAGATGATTGACCTCATTGTCAGCATGACCAACCTCCATGGACGCCGCACAATGAGAAATTGGGGTCAGGGAAAGAGTGTTGTCATGCAGATGACAGAAGGACTCCAGGGCGTTTTACCTCCTACTCACTTGCTCAGGAGTTTCTGCGGAAAAAAATAGCCTTGGTCGGTACGATCAGGAAAAATAAACCAGAGCTGCCACCCAACCTGGTGCAGGCTAAAGGACGACCTGCCCTCTCCACCGTCTTCGCCTTCACGAAGAACACCACGGCTTTGAGTTATGTTCCGAAACGGGGGAGGAATGTGATCCTCATTAGTACAAGGCACCACGAAGCAGTGGTGAAAAAAAAGAACAGTCAGCACTTGCATCCGTTGTGTTGGACACACTTGCAAAGAGCACCAAGTGATATGCTGCAAGTCCTTGTGGAAAGACTGAAAACACATAGACACACACACACACACACACACACACACACAGTTCGTGGTTTGTTTAATTGTTTAGTTCTTCATCCATCCTCAACTCTTGAACCATTGTTCAGTTTATTTGAAATTGTTGTTGCATTTTAGTTCATAATAAATTGTTCATAAATCTGATGAAGATGCTGAGTAGATTTTTTTTTACAGAAAAAATGGAAAAAAGTGTATCACTGAAGGATAAATACATGCACTTACTTTGTTTGCATTTCTCACCATCAAAGGGCAGCAGATGCATCAAAACACTTTGTTTTAGTTTACTCCATGTAGTTCTCAGAGCTGAGGTGCATATTTAGATTTTCTCTCACACTCTCTCCATATAACTCCATGTAAAAGCCAGAAACTAAGCTTTTTTTGCACAGGCCTATCTTAAGGGTTAATGGTGCCACTTGGTTATCAACAGTAAAAATGGCTAATTTTACCTCTTCCCAATAGGGAAAACCACCAACAATCAAAAATGCATGATTATATGGTGTCATGGCTTTGCAATCAAAAAATGTGGTTATAATGGAAGTCAAAAGGGCAAAAACAGCCACGAACAGTAAATGAGGGAGAAAAAGTTAAAATCTGATGCTTCACAAAAACTAACAATGCATCAAAACCAATATTGTTTCTAATCTTTGACATGTCCAAGACTGTGCTAAAAGGTAAAAAAAAAATCCAGTCCACAATCACATTTTATATTGAAAATAAGTAATTTGGTGTTTTTTCCCCCCCAAATCAGTGACATCATTTATGAACTTGGCAATTAAAGAGTTAAAATCCTGATTTTTTTTTACATTTAGTATTTTTGATCAGGACTGAGGTTGATTAATAGATTTATGCCAAAAAATTTGAAAAAATATTTATCTGATACATTTTTACAGCAGTTTAAAGTAGTGGCTGTTTTCAGCCACGAACATAACTAAAGGGTAGTGAATTTGAACAATGCACAAGGGTTAAGCCTTTAAATAAAAGGGTTATTGAGTTGTTTACACTTTCATATACAATAAAAGAGCCTGTACAGCAAAAGGAAATAAATATTAACACATTTAAATATTACTCTATCTTACACAACACCGAAGGTGGAGGACTTGTGCTCAGGAGAGCACACTAACTCTTTCTACGCACACTGCGGTCACACACTGTGTGTGTGTTTTATATATTATTATATAAAATAAAATAAAAAAAACAATTCAACATATTAAAAAACACTTTTTAAATAGCAAACTTAAAGTGTTTATTACAAATAAATTACTAAATGCTAAAAATTAGCATTTGTGTCAGAAGCTGCGTGAAGGCTTACACCATATGTGAGCGGTGTAATGATACGCGACATGTTGGCTGTGTCTCAATTCAGAGGCTGCATCCTTCAAAGGACTCTGACTTTAAAGGCCATGCCTTCGAAGACCGCGAAGGTCGGACTGACTAGCAACCATACCACCCCGACAGGGCTCTATGAATGGAGGCCTCAGCATAACGACTCTCTAAATTTAGAGGAAGCCTAGCTACATTTAAGTACTTTAGCTATCTTTGGTCACGCCTAAGTCAAAACCATGTCCATGAAAAGCCTAAGACAGAGTACTCAGAAATGCTGTGTGACCACATACAAGACTTTGCAAAGAGTGACTGATTAAACCAGGCTTATAGGGTGAGCTAACAAGGCTAAAGATACACCACTGAAAACAATCATGGATAATGAGACCGGGCGGTGAGTTATGGGCAGTGATTGAGTGGCAAAAGTCTGGGGTAGAATGCCCTCTGGTGGCTAAGAAGGGCTGGAGATCGTGACAGTACCTTTTTAACTTGTATTTTTATAACGCTTTATAGGCTACTATAGAAATAGTTTCAAATTAGCTTCACAATAATAAACAGAAAAGTAACAAAATTAATGATGCAAACTTTCAATATACTTTTAATTCTACATCAAATATGGGACAATTTCAAATTCTGCTGTAAAGCAGTTGAAGTAATTAAGTATCATAATTCAGCTCAATTCAGTTGTGACGATTCAGTTCAATAACTGAACAATTACTTTATCAACTAAATAACATCAGTGACTGTGTAAATTCATTATCTGCTTTACATTTACTTGGTACTGGCAATCATCCTTTTGCAGTCTTGAAGTAAAAATGATTTACATATGTGGCAAGTAGCTACATAATAACCTGGATACTTTCACATTGAAGAGTTTTGCTTTGCATTAATAAAGCTGACTGTACACTATCATTTAGCCTTGCTGTGCCCCCTTTTAATAACTCCTTTTTATTACAATAATTGACTGCAAGGCAAATATTGTTAACAAAACATGTGACCACTACATATTTTGTGTATATTTTTTATAAAGTATTTTCTATGCTCACTGATATGACCTGTTATGAGTATTGACAGCATTAGTATAGTAACAGATATATTAACAGAGTGATGTGTTTCAAGTTTACCCTTACACAGACAAGAAAAACTACTCACCTATATGTTTTTAAAATGCCTAGAGCTCAAAGTAAAAATGTGTGTGACTCTGTGATTTAGGTTTTGCTGTTGACCATACTAATGTCACTGAGCCCTGCTTTATGCCTGAAGCGTGTAATGTGCATGGCTTCACTGACTGGTTCAAAATGGGCCGCTACTGTGTCAAATACTTCAACAACCCTGCCAACTTCACTGAAGCCGAGGTAGGTAGCACTTTTTAAATAATTATTACATTGTTACATTAAAGGTATTTCAATTGTATTATTCTCCACATTATTACCATTTAAAAAAAAATGTAATGTTCTACTTGTTTCATATCCAGTTCAGCTGCAGAAGCAAAGCCCCTGGTGCACATCTGGTGTCAGTGCATAGTGAAAAGGATAATAAATACTTGCTCTGCATTGTGGAAAAATTCAACCCAAACAACCTGCGCTTCTGGCTCGGAGGCTTTGAATTCTTTAAGGTAAAGAAGACAGAAGTGTGAAGAGGTTCACAAATGGGAAGAGCAAAGATAAATGATTAGGTTGTTGTTTTATTTTCTGTTCTTCATTGACGTGCATCCACTAGTTTCTCACTACCCAAGCATCTTCTGACTTTGTTCATTTCTTTCTCACTTTCTCAGTCTGGTAAATTTTTTTGGATTGATAGTTCCTTCTGGGATTATCAAATTTGGACACAAGGTGAGCCCAACCACATGTACACCGGCACTGAGGAATGCGTGGAGATGAACTGGAAAGGTAAGGATGGAAAAAGAGAGGAAACTGATTTAAAAAAAACGAATTTGTTAGGATAATCACATTAAATTTTAACTTGAAGTTCCCTTTCGAGAGGTCTCTCGTATTGCGTATGGGAAAAGCTCCTTTCTCGAGAATATGAAGCAAAAAATGTTATCCTATAAATGATCTATGTAAAGCGCAGTGCAGCTGCACAGCAGATCTGACAGAGCGAGCTTCGCGCTGATTGGCTGTGCTGCGGCGAGGCGAGGCGCCTGTGGCGACGCGGCTGAGTGAGCGAACCAATAAGGTCGCTATAAGAAATCCCGCCGAAATAGGTCGCTCGAATTAGCATAATGAAGCTATAAAAGACCGTGTTTAGCCATAGGATTCAGATTTAATCTCCTTCAGCGAACCTACCTCTTCGCTGATCTTCGGAATTGGAGCCACCGCCGTAGAAAAGCAACCAGCGGAACTTCCTGCAGCCCTGAGGAAGCCGGATTCCAGCTGCGCCATCCGGCGTTATATCCTTTTATTCTGTACTGTCTATGTGTGTGAGTGTTGGCGTTGCAACGCCACTTCTAAAAGAGCAGACGAAGCGTTGTTTCAAATGCCTCGTCCTTCCTGCGCCTCGTGCAGAGGCCCTCTCTTCGGCGGGGATCGCCACATCATCTGCGTGGCGTGTCTCGGACGGGACCACGCCCAGGTTGCACTTTCCCATGGCGGCTGCCCGGAGTGCGACGAGATGGCGCTGCAGACCCTGAGGGCTCGCCTCGCCAGCTTTAAACAGGTTCCCGCCCCGCCCACTCTTCCTCTCGGACCGCGCAAGAAAAAGCTCCGCGACCAGAGGCCGCCTGAGCGATTAAGCGACTGCACACCGGATAATTCCCCATGTGCCTTGCCCTCGCCCTCACCTGTGATGTCCTTCAGGTTTTCCAGGCCAAACTTCTCCGCTCTTTGGATGAGTCTGTTCCTGATCCTGAAACACTTAAGGACCTGCGCAGCGCCACCGACTTAGCCCTGCGCGCGACCAAGTCCATCGCACAGGCTATCGGAAGGAGTATGGCCAATCTGACTGTGCTCGAGCGCCACATTTGGCTGAACCTTACGGAGATGAAAGAATCTGACAAAGCCTCCTTCCTGGATGCTCCTATCTCCACCACTGGTCTGTTCGGTCCGGCAGTAGTAGGATTCGCTGAGCGCTTCACTGAGGCACAGAAAGCGTCGCAAGCCATGCAACATTTTCTTCCTAAATGCTCCAGCTCTTCCTCTGGCCATTAAGCTAAAGCGCCGCCGACCTCACAGCCTCACTCAGCATCCAGAACACGCCAGCGTTCAAGCTCAGCGAGCCGCAACAGACAGCCGCTCTGAATGTGACGCACGCGCCCCCTACACAGTGCATGCTGCCAAACATGCATCCCTATTACTAAGCGGTAATGGGTCTAGAATGTTTGGGTCTCCGGATCAACACCGCCAAGAGCTCACTGTCTCCCACCCAAAAAATTTCCTTTCTTGGAACAGTCATAGACTCAATACACATGAGAGCGCAGCTTCAGTCACAGCGCGCCCTCTCCATCCAGAACCTGGCGCCGTCATTCAAAGCTGGTGCTTACATTCCTTTCGTTTTCAGAGGATGTTAGGCCTTATGGCCTCGGCATCAGCAGTACTCAAACTGGGTTTTTTACACATGCGCCCCCTTCAACGCTGGTTAAATTCCCGCGTTCAGGCCAGTTTCGCATCAAAGTGAACCACAGCTGTATCAAAGCTCTGGCTCCTTGGAAAGCGACCGCCTGGTACCAGGCGGGTGTGAATATGGGTACAATTATGAAACGGAAAGTGGTCTCGACAGATGCGTCCAACCTAGGTTAGGGCGCCCTACGCGAAGGCAATCCAGTCTCTGGCCAATGGGCAGAATCGGAGAAACGGCTGCACACAAACTGTCTAGAGAGCGGTTATTCTATTGCTGAGAGCTTTCCTTCCGTACATAAGGGGTCACCACGTCTTGGTCCGAACGGACAACATGTCGGTGGTATCCTATATAAATCGCCAGGGCGGTCTGAGATCAAACATTTTGCACTCCATGGCGAAACATCTCCTTCTATAGGCAGAGCGCAACCTGAGCTCGCTGAGAGCGGCTCACGTGCCAGGTATTCTGAATCAGGATCCGGATATGTTATCCAGAGGCAACATTGCCCCAGGGGCACCCACAAACGATTCAACTGATTTGGAGCACCTTCTGCGAAGCGAAAGTCGATCTTTTCGCCTCAGAAGAGAATGCTCATTGCCCAATATTTTTCTCTAAACACAAGGATGCGTTGGCCCACGTCTGGGCCAGACACCCTCTGTATGCCTTTCCTCCGATCGCAATGTTACCTCAGATCATCAAAAACATCAAGGAAACCAAATGCACAGTGCTCTTAATAGCCCCGCTATGGAAAAAACAGATATGGTTCTCCAAATTGACTCAGATGCCAAACACAACCCCATGGTCGATTCCGCTGAGTAGAGACCTCCTCACGCAGACGAAAGGGAAGATCTGGCATCCCCGTCCCGATTTGTGGGCCCTTTATGTGTGGCCCATCAACGGATACCCGGGAACCTCCCTGAAAGGGTTTTCAATACTATTTCTGAAGCTAGAGCCCCCGCAACCAGGCGGCTTTATGCGCTGAAATGGTCGATATTCTCTAACTGGTGTACAGCACGAATCCTCGACCCACACTCGTGTGAGGTGGCAGAAGTGCTCACCTTCCTTCAAGAGCTGATGGACGCAGGTCGTTCCCCCTCCACGCTCAAGGTATATGTTGCTGCCATAGCAACATATCACATTCAGGTCTCAGGACAATCACTGGGGAAAAGCGAGCTTATTGTGCGCTTCCTTAAAGGGGCCAGAAGGCTCAACCCGCCTCGCCCCCCCTCAGTTCCTATATGGGACCTCTCCACAGTCTTAGAAGCTATGAAGTGCTCCCCATTCGAACCGCTTCAGTCTGTGAGCATAAAGCACCTTTCACTCAAAACCGCTTTTCTGCTGGCACTGGCCTCAGTCAAGTGTGTGGGTGATTTGCACGCACTCTCTGCGAGTGCTTCCTGTCTTGAGTTTGGGCCTAACGACTCCAGAGTCGTCCTCAAGCCATGGTTATATTCCTAAAGTGCTCTCCACTCCCTTCAGAGCACAGGTCATTTCACTATCGGCTCTGCCCTCGTCGCAAGACAAAAAAGACGCAAATCTGCTATGCCCAGTTAGGGCACTGAGGCTATATCTAGAGCGTTCTGCCCTCTTCTAGGCAGTCGGAACAGCTCTTTGTGTGCTTTGGTGGCCGCACTAAAGGTTGCGCTGTCACAAAGCAGAGATTGTCACATTGGATAGTAGACGCTATCTCACTGGCTTACAAGTCAAAAGGTCTTGTGTGCCCTATAGGCATCAAAGCCCATTCCACTAGAGGCATGGCCTCATCATGGGCATGGTCATGTGGCATACCTCTAGAAGATATCTGTTATATTTGGAGGTCCCTGCTTTACAAGCTGGGATTCTTTCTATATAATAGGTATTGTCATTTCACTCTTAAGGCCCGAATTACTTCCAGTCTGATGTCTATTCTACACATATAAACTGTGTACACAAGCATATGTTTATATTACATACTATAAGGCCCGACTATGTCCGGTCAGGATTTTTTATACCCGCATATGTACATATACATATACACCACTCTTTTATTAGGCCCGATTCTATCCGGCCTAATTTTATATGCCCTTATATGAGGCCAACTTTTGTCGACCTCTTCGGGGCTCATTGTTACTTATCTTTTTTATGGGCCTCAGGTTTCTCCTCAGGCCATAGTTTGGGTTAGGTTAAGCACGCACTGCGTTTTACATTGTGTTCCCATAGGCAATACGAGAGACCTCTCGAAAGAGAACGTACTCGGTTACTTACGTAACCTCGGTTCCCTGAGAGAGGGAACGAGTATTGCATAACGGGCCGTGCTTGTGCTTCTCAGGTTATCGCTTCAGTCGATTTTAACCTGAATCCTATGGCTAAACACGGTCTTTTATAGCTTCATTATGCTAATTCGAGCGACCTATTTGGGCGGGATTTCTTATAACGACCCTATTGGTTCGCTCACTCAGCTGCCTCGCCATAGTTTCCTGCAGTTGCCGCAGCATAGCCAATCAGCGCGAAGCTCGCTCTGTCAGATCTGCTGTGCAGCTGCACTGCGCTTTACATAGATAATTTATAGGATAACATTTTTTGCTTCATATTCTCGAGAAAAGGAGCTTTTCCCATACGCAATAATCGTTCCCTCTCTCAGGGAACTGAGGTTACGTAAGTAACCGAGTACGTTTGGTTAAATTATTTATTATAGTGAGATTGATGCTGTGAGGACAATTAGATGTTTGGTAAAACACACTGATCTCTTAATTTCACTGTCCGTAACATTTTCAGAGGTTGGCAGGTGGAACGACGACTCTTGTTATGTCAAGAAAAACTACATCTGCGCCTTCAAACGTCGTGACATGCTGAAAGTAGACCCGGAGTAGATGGAGCAGTTTTATCTGAGTATCATCCCATAAAACTTTCTGAATAAAATGATTTTCTCTACATTAAAAACGTACAAAAAAACAATTCTTCCTTAAAATGATAATAAAGAACTTTTGCAATCAAATGATCAGTTGATTTTATTTATTTTTTGTTTATCTGATTAAGTACTACTTGAATACTTCAAAGTCATCCTTTAGTTAGGTTTTAAATACTGTAGAATTTCATTAGATAGAATTCCCACATTAGGCACAAAACTGAATTCAGGGAGTAGGATAAAAGGCAAAGGGATGGAAGGGAAAACACAATAATTAATATCTTGTTGATTTACAGTTCATTAGTGAAATCGAAAAGCCAGCAAATGATGCACATACAAAATAAAATTTTTCACATAATAAATTACCATATTATAATATGGAAAAAGACTATGATTTACTGTGCTTTACAGTTAATCAGCAGTTACGAATGAACAGGTGTGTTAGCTTTAATGATATAAAATTCCATTTTGCCTATTAACATGATAAATCATCATATTTATGATTTTTATTATAAAAATAATTGTTAGGGTCAATGAAAAAGGTGTTATTTTCTAGCAAATAGTAAAACAGGACATGATCACCATTACCCATCCTTCTTAAATCAGTGCAATCTAAACTCACTGTCATTTCAGTAAAGTATTTTTTGTGAAAAGTCTTTACAGTCAAGGTGTCCTTTAGCCCATTATAGTTGTTTTTTTCCTTTTCTAAGTTTTCTAGATGTTATCCATGTTTTATGTCTCAATGACATGCAAGCAAACAATCAAATAAAGGATTTCAAGAAGAAAAAAAAAGGTATTAACTTCCTTCCTGTCACATGAGGCTGCCAACTTTCTACCCCTACTTCCCAGAAGCATGGCGAAAGCAAACCCTCCCAAAGAAAGGTCATTTTCATGGTCATTTTTGTTGACATATATATATATATATATATATCTACATAATCATAAAGGTCTCTAGAATCATCCAAACAAAACAAATCTTACAAGAGATCTATAGTTTTTTGTATACTTAGTCAAAAGTCCAAGCAGCAACTAACTAAGTACATATATCATGGGGAAATGGGGTATACTGTGTTAATGGGTTAATAAATCAAGATTTTTGGTCTTGTTTAGTGCTTTTTGCTTTTGTAATATCCCACCTACAACATAACTTAACCCTTTAACTGACATCTGTACTGTACAGTAGACCTTAATTCGATAGGGAATAAATCTGTCAAAAGGAGGAGATGAGAGAGCAATCTTTCCACAGCTCTACTGTCCCACCCCTGTCTGCTGTCCAGGGGTGGATGGGCCTTCCTGTTTTCAAGTGACAGCAGCAGTTTCCAAACTTCAGTCAGTCACACAAAAGGAAGAATGGAAAGATAAAGAGTTAAAGCATGGGATTAATTGCTATAGACTATCTTTTTATCCCTTTTATGATATTATGTCTTGTAAGGGCCAAAATATTGAGGCCCCTTCATCCAGTTTGGATGCGTTTCATTCTAATCGGTCAAGGACCCTAATTCATTTTATGACTAGTAGCTTATGATTCCTTTATAATGTGGAAATTCAGAAAAGTAATAAGTTTACATTTACATTATTATATGAAATCACCTACTACAGTTAGCCATTGAATACTATAGGACTATTTTTTTTTGTTGTTGTTATATAGATGTAATTTTTTCCGTCATTCTTTTTATTTATTTATTTATTTTCATTTAACTTTTTGATACACAATGCCCTATTGAGGCAACTTAATGCACTTTGTTCTTCACTATGTTCCAACCACTTTAAGACAAATGTATTTGTTGGGTTTTCATATTCAAAAGATAAGATAGATGCAGCTTTTTTGAGTTTGCATCGAATGTTCTTCGACTTTTATACATAATACATTTGTTTATAAACAAAGATTGACCTGTTGAAAGCAGTTATTTTGAGTTAGATACCAAATGTTCTTCTCCTATTCAAATTTGACATTGAAGGGGTGCATACAACATATTTGCCCACCGGCAACTGTAGTTATAGTTATAGTATAACTATAGCACATTCAAATGCGATTTTCAAGAAAAAAAGAAGAAAAAAACCTGGGGAAAATAAATAATTGCAGAACATGTTCACATAGGACACTATTAACATGACTATATGCACGACACCATTCAGAAAAATGTATGCACAAATGGGTTAATCTGCTACGGAAGTAGAAAACCAGAAATAACATTAATACAATGATCTCATTACTTGATTGAATAATGAAATTGTTTTAATACAATGTGGTCTTTCTCTATTTCTGTCAGGACCACTATCGTCAAAGATGATCGACAATTAGCATATAGTTCGGATTGGCGGTATGGTTCTGTTCTGGGCCAGAATCCTATAGGCTAAACAGAACAGAACTAACAATGTATTGCAGATATCATTAATGTCAATATTAAAATGTACAACATAATTTGGGAATTTAGTCTGATTCAGGGGGAATCAGAATGCCAAATCCTGACTGACAAGAGGAGGAGCTGGGGATGGAGAAGGATAAGGATAAATGAGCTCTGGAGAAACGCAATAGCTGCTGATAGTACTGAAGGAGCTTATATATGCATGCTGTGAGGCATCGTATTCCTGTAGGTAGATGTGATCAGCTGACAGTCAGCTGATGCGAGCTTGACTAACGTGACCTGCCAGAACTAACGCTTTGCTGTGAGTTTCATAGATTAATGTCTACTGCATGTGACTTTATTGACCTGATAAGAGCAGATGATAGAGCATTCATAGAGGGACTGCTCAGGTGTGATCTGGATATAGTGGTGAATGATGAGGAGGAGACTTGGAAAATGGGATGCTGTTAAATGGTTGAGATGCACTGACAGAGGATTCATTCAGGATGTCTCCGGGAATCTTGTAGAATTTGGCGTTTGACTTTTCTTTTTTTACTGAGAGAAAAAAAATGAATGCAACAAATATGTCAGAGGTTTGCACACGTTCATTTCTCTCATTTACATTCATGCCACCCAACCCTCCAGAGCGTTTTCTCACCTTTTTTGGGTGGTTTGTGGGGTCTCTTTTGGCTGAGATGGATTCGACTTCTGAGAGCAGAGTTGTCCAGCAATTCAAATGACTGAGAGAGAAAAAAATATTTCTAAAAATATTCAATCAATGTAAAATAACAGTCTTTCACATATTAACATATACTTTAATGACAGAAATATAAGTATGTCCCACCTTGACTGCTGAAAAGTCCATCAGCGGATCATCTAATGACTTCATTTTTATTAATGGTAAATCATTTTTGGGAATAATATACATGTTCAAACAATCATAGATGTCATCTGATTTCTTTGACACACAGTCTATCCCAGATACCATTTGTTTTATTGCATTATTTGTAAGCAGTGTTTTAGGGATAGCAAAAGTATTTGCATCCAAGTCACAGTTCACTTTTGCTACATTGTCCTGTTGAGCATCACTAACATGATCTTGATTGTTCTCCTCTGATTGGTCCTGCTGTGGTGTCAATCGCGGAATATTGAGCTGAGTATCTTTTTCTGTTTGGAGAACATATGCCATTGGTTGATCACTAGTGTCTTTCTCTGCTGGACTGGTTTTGCTGGGCAGGTAATTGAGCCATTCGTTTCCCGTGAATATTTCCTCCATTAAGTTGATTGGTTCAAGATTGAGTTTGAAGTCCTTTAAGGTAAATGTTCTGCTCGGAAAGACAAGATATATTAGTTTGTATTTTTATTAACTAAAATAATCAAAGATAAATGTAACAAATGTATTGTTCATTTATAGTTAATGGATTAATACACAACTAACATTAACAAATGGGACCTTATTGTAAAGTGTCACCATAGATTCACTGTAAAAATAAAAATTACATATTGGCCCAATAAATGACTTCCAAATAATAATAATACCCATGCAAAAAGATGCATTGTACTAATCATAGCTTAAGGTCTTCACTCAAAATAAAAAAAATCACCAAACATATTTAATTGTGCTCAGTCAATCTATGAAGTCGAAGTGAAAAATCCATGTTGGATGAACAAATCCTACGTCCAAAAAACTGTATACGCATGCGCAAAATTCGCCTGAGGTAAACCGTTGGTATGGAGATTTCAAATTCGGATGCGCGGGAGAGCGAGCAGAGCCAACCCAGCCGGTGCTGAAGACCGAAACAAACATTCCCAAGAGAACAGAGATATTCGTCGTCACACGACGTTGGTGAGTATTGAGCACTGAAATTATTCTCCAAAGTTTTGCTTTATGACCCGGTATGAAGACATTTTGTAGAATCACGAGTTCATGCATTCATTGGTTTCATGATTTTGTTCCCAGTTACCGCATAACCGTGCCCGGGCGCGGATCGTTTAGCCGGCAAGTGGGCCAGAGCGCGGTTCGGCTGGCCTCGGGCGCGGTAACGTTACGTATGTTAGTGTGATCGCTAACCGCGCCGGACGGAACAGCTGTGCGTTACTGTCATCATTACGACAGTAAACACCAAACTATTACTACTTGGATACACTTTTCAATTAATGTAAGTACATTTAGGTTTATAACGGGCCTGGTTCTCACCTTATTAATGAACATGAATTGTAGTTTGTAGCCGTCAAAGTCAGCTGCCCCCGTAATAATCTTCTGATACGTGCAGTGCAATCAAGTGAAAATCGCTGCGCGGCATAAATAATAAATCGATCTAAAACCGTGCTCCGGCCCGGTACGTTAAATGCAATGTGAGTGCAGGTCAGCGGAGGAGCGGGGACAATCGTGCCTAGTGTGAGTACAAACACGTCAAACTCGTGATTTTATTATTCATCCATTCATTTGTCTCCTCCTCATTATATAATTAACTAACTTCTGTTCTGTCACTTGCCAGATGTGATGCAAGGGAACTTTGTCATTAATGTTATTATGTATAATGTATTTACATTAATTATGTATAATTAATTATAATGTATTTGCAGGTTTTTAGCCTATGCAGTGACACGTTTTCTTCACCACATTAAGACATCCTGTTATGCAGAAGAGTTCTTGCATGTATTCAGAGTTTTTCTTTATTTAAAATAAGGTATTTTCACGGTCACCAAATATCCTGTGTTGGAATTGGCTTGTTAATAAAGTGATGTGATAAAATGTCAACCCTGTTGTCTGTGTTCTGTATTTTGCTTAGTATATTTATGTTTTTAATAAATTTTGTCTTTTGGGACAGTGAGAAATAAACAATTGTTACTACAATTTAAAATATTTAATTGGACCAATGTCACAGTTCGGTAAATTACATTTTTCCATTGACTCAACATATTATTTCTGATTGAGCCAATGTTTACAGACTGTTGTCACAATTGATCAAATTCAATTCACCGAAATTCAGTTTGGCCAATTGAAAAATTTAGATGTGACAGTCACTAGAAAATGTTTAATTGGAGAGGCCTGAAATCTTTTACAGTGTTCAAACCTTTGTTGGGTTACACTTTATTTTGATAGTCCACTTTAGACGTTCCTCCTAACTATACTTTTCAACTACACGTCAACTAACTCTCATTCATTTTTCTCATTCTTTTTTTTTTATTTTAAGTTTCATGTTATTTATTTCTATTATTTTTATTCATTAATTGTATGTTTAATTTCTATTGCTTTAGATGTTTTGTGAATTAATTTTATAGTAGACTCTGTTAAATGTATCTTATGTAATAGTGTACCTTATTGCCTTGCTCTACCTAGATTTTCTTTTCCTGTCTTAAGTATCCTTCTGTGATATATATCCCCTGTGATCTTTGTTCAATAATAAAAAATAAAAAAAACTCATTCATTTGCAACTCAACTCTCATTAGTATTAGTATTAATATACTGTTAGGTTAGGGTTAGGGGTAAGGTTAGTAGAATAAGTTAACATGTACTTGCAAAGTTACTTATAGTCAGTACTAGAATGTCTGTTGGGGAACATCAAAATAAAGTGTTAGCAGATATAAAAGGCACAATATGTAATTTTTTTTTTCCGCCGCTAGAGGTCACTTATTCAAAACAAAGGCGTAGCTTGATGACGTCTTGATTTCGCAGAGCTTTTATTATGCCGCATACGACCGCTTCCGCTTTTTAACACAGTGCTGTTTTATCATATTAGATACATTTGAGTGTGTTGAAAGTTATGTTATAATGCTACTCTGTGTGTTCGCTCGGTGGCTACTATGGGACACTTGTTGCACACTGCAGTAAGCTAGATCGATATTGACTGAGCTATATAACAATGATTCATTTTCTGTTGATGAATGTATCCAAACAGTTGCTCACCTGTCCAATAAAACATAAAATATGAAAGCTCCCTAGGTCGCTTCTGTTAAGGGAACATAGTGAGCATCGATGCTCCTTGGTTTTCAAGGTGTGTTGTACATTTTAGGGAGCGAATGTGTCAGTGCATTAGAAGAAATTTGCGATTGAAGCAGCCCTCAAAATGGCTGACTCCCTGAACAATGTCTTGACTACTGAACTAGGGAGCTGATTGAGATGCACCCATGGTGTGCCTCCAGGAACCGGGTCGGGAAACACTGGTCTAAAGTGGACTATCGAAATAAAGTGTTACCATTTGTTGTTCCCTCAAAAAATTATACAGTGATTTTAACAGTGGACTTAGTGTGCAAGTTGAAATTTCACCAGAGGCTAGCCTATTCCCCCGTTTATCCTTTGACAGATTTTTTTCCATACACTTTAAAAGGTTTCCTGTTGAGGAGGTTCTGTTTATGTGGACTTAGTCATTCAGCAGTTTTTAAGGGGCAGCAATAGCAGATCTATAACATGGATGTATGTGTTTGATTTGTTCCATTACTTCACATAAAAGGAATGTCACAGAACTGGAAATAGGTGGAATTGGTAATGCTACAAATAAGGAAGTGCTTTATGTTTTTTAAAACAAGTTTAAAATGGAAAAAAAATGTAATGTGCATATAAAATTTAAAGTATCTATATCTATATCTCAACTCTGGCCCTCAAGGTCCACTTTCCTGCAGAGTTTACACTGCATTCACTACATTTTGTAATTACCATAGTCTCAAGATCACAACATGATCACAACATATTCGGAGCTGTTCATGACCTCGGATTGGGAATTATGCCCACCCTGATTGACAGCTTGCCCATCCTGTTGGATGTCACGCCAGTAGTAATGTTATGTTCTTCTTTGCGGCAATATCTGGATTCGATTCCAACTAGCAGCGCCCTTTTTTGTTATTAAACAAATGGCTAAACTGCCATTTAGTCTTGACAAAGATGACAGGACGCCATAACACTTTTGTCGTTTATGATGATATTATCAGCATCTTAAATTCAAAACCCAGCCAACTCTGACTTGTTTAGAAAAGACATCAGCCATACAAGGTAAGCTATGGGTGTCACAGATCAGCCAGACTCTCTCACCTCCTTCACGCAACAATCACAATCACCCGAGTTCTAATCACCCGCACCCGTCTCCAATCATCTCATCACCACTCACCATAAAACACCAGCACTCACCTTCAGTCAGCGTCTAGCCAGTTAACTGAAGCCTCCCGTCTCGGACCTGCTCCGCCGGGGTGTCCCGCCGACCGCCGTTATGTTCCACAAGACCTTCGCATCTAGCTCATGGAATCAGATCATTCATCTGTGGGTACTGGCCACCCGGGGACCTCCCAAACCCTCTCACTTCTTCAACATCAGTTGTGGTGGCCTGGCATGGCAAGGGACATCAAGCGGTTTGTTCAAGGCCGTCAACTCTGCGCAGTATCCAAAGTTCCTCGCCACTTACCATCAGGTAAACTCCTTCCTCTTTCCATTCTGAGATGGCCATGGTCCCACTTGGGGGTTGATTTCATCACCGACCTACCTCCTCCGGAAGGTAACACTTGTATCCTTTAAAAACACTTTAGTGGACAGATTCTCTAAAGCCTGCAAGTTAATCCCACTAAAAGGGCTTCCCACGGCGATGGAAACTGCAGAGTCATTATTCACTCAGGTTTTTCGCAATTTCGGCATCCCTGAAGATATTGTATCTGATCGAGGGCCCCAATTTATTTACCGTGTGTGAAAGGCTTTCTTCTCACTTCTAGGTGTCACCGTCAGTTTGACATCAGGCTACCACCCTCAAGCCAATGGACAGACGGAGAAGAAGGTACAGGAGATCAACTGCTTTCTCCGGACATTCTGCCAGCACCACCAGAATTCCTGGAACCAGTTCATTGCCTGGGCCGAGTATGCTCAGAACTCCCTCCGTCAGTCACCCACCGATCTCACTCCTTTCCAATGTATCCTTGGTTTCCAACCCCCTCTGTTTCCCTGGTCTGGCGAACCTTCTGAAGTACCCTCCATCAACCACTGGTTCCGGGAGAGCGAGAGGGTCTGGGATGAGGCTCATCACCATCTCCGGCAGGCAGTTCGCAGACACGCACTACGCTGATGTCTGGCGAGGAGAGACACCCATCTACCATCTGGGACAACTCGTCTGACTCTCAACCCGAGACATTCGTCTGCGTCTGCCCTGCAGAAAGTTGAGTCCTCGCTACATTGGTCCCTTCCAGGTCGAACGACAGGTCACCCCGTCACTTACAAACTCCAGCTACCACCTCACTACCGTATCCATCCTGTCTTCCACGTATCACTGCTTAAACCTCACTATCCTCCTGTTTGTACTTCCTCCACAGAGTCTGGTCAGGAAGACATGCCCCCGAACCACCTGTCGAAGCTGATGCCGTCTACTCCGTTCGAGCAATCCTGGACTCCCGATGTCGAGATGGTCGCCTGGAGTACCTAGTGGATTGGGAAGGATACGGCCCTAAAGAGAGTTCATGGGTACCCAAGGACGACATCCTCGATCCATCTCTCCTTACTAAGTTCCATCGCAGTCATCCGAGTCGACCTGCTCCTCGACCACGCGGCCGGCCACCACAACGTCGGGGTCCATGGTCCGCTTCAGCGGATCATGGAGAGGGGGGTAATGTCACAGATCAGCCAGACTCTCTCACCTCCTTCACACAACAATCACAATCACCCGAGTTCTAATCACCCGCACCTGTCTCCAATCATCTTATCACCACTCACCATAAAATACCAGCACTCACCTTCAGTCAGCGTCTGGCCTCGAACTAGGAATGACCCACTTACCTGTTGTCCACGAATCTTCCTGTGTGATCTCCAGACTTCCAACAACTCCTACCAAAGTGTTGGTTACCTTTCAAACTTCAAGCTAGTCCAGCCGCTGGCTATCCCAGTACTCCTGAGTTCCTTCCTTGGCCAAAAGACTGAACCTACTCTCCACTCTTCACGTCTTCACCATTCACTGCCCTGAGTCCCCAAATAAAGTCGTCTTGTGTTCATTATTAACCTTGTCCAGTGTGTGTATCCTGACAATGGGTAGGTTTTTAGTCTGGCCCACCGTGGCATGGCTATGCAATATTTGCATGTAATATTTGTGAGCAAGTGGTTTTCTGAAATGTACATAAGCCACATGTACTGTATTAGCAATGGCAGGTTGTCGATACAAGACTCAGACATTGTGATTTCTCTTTGTGATATAGTTATCAGGACTCGGGTTGGATCTCCTGCTTTGTTTTTGTTTAAAAAAAATTCACGTTGCAGCCGCTCACACTCGATCGCATGGAGCTTAGTGCTTACAGGTGAAGTATTTTGTTTCTGCTAGTAGCACCTAGCGGAAATTCAAAAATAAAGCAACCTTGCTAACGGTCCTTCCGTGCGTTGCGCTCAAACATCACAAACAGCTCATACGGGGGCTTGAGAAGGCATCAACATGTAGAAGTAGACTATATTAATAGACAATAAAAGGTCAAACATATGAAGATTACTATTAGCTGTTGCTATGTTTCAATCGGATTTTTTTATTTTTCTCCCAAATTAAGGGGTAATGGGAATTATTCCAGCCCACCCACACTATTAGAGGCCCACCCATCATCCTACACCACTGATACCCTTAATCATGTACATAGGTCCCACATGAATCTATTATGGTAAACATAATTTGTTCACGTAATTTCAACATCACTGACTTATAAGATTGTACTAGCTAGCTAACAAATAAGTTAACTAGCATTCAAAGTGCTAAACAGTAAACGCTCCTTGAACAAAGCATGTGCTGTACCAGTCTACAGCCTAAGCAAAAGTTTCACTCTTCTCCACAATGGAAACCCAGTGTCATTTAAACACTTCTAATAATTCCAACATAACGAAACAGACACTGTTAAACACTATCAAGACTCCCCCTTTTCTCATCTAAAATACTACATTTCTTATTTTTTTTTACCCTCCTCATTAAGTCTTAAGAGAAGCATGCTGGGAACTACAGTTTCAGTAAAAATCTTTTTCGAGCACTTGATTGGTTCACATTCACTCTAAATAATTTAATATAATAGACTGCACATTTTAGAGAATTACATTAATTGAAAAGAAAATCATAGAAATCAAGTTTAGAAGAGAAACACAATTTTGTTGCGTAGATTGGAAATAATATGTTATGCAATATATGTTTTCCCATTTTTTCAGTGTGGTCTGTAATTTGAGTGTTCATCAGCTGAAATGTCCTAATAGTAAAATTCTTTTAAAAAATGTTCTGAAAATGTTGTAGTTAACAGTGTTGTAATAGTGAACTAAAACTAAAATTAAAGCTGAAATAAAACATAAATATAAGATGAAAAAATAAAAGCAAGCCATTTAGAATTATTAAAGAAAATGGCAAAAGGACAACAAAAATACTAAAACTTTAAGATAAAAAAAAAAAAGATTAAAATTAAAACTTAAATATAAAAATAAAAGCAAATTCACAAAATATGAATAAATACAATAATAAATATATTTAGCATATCCTACCTCTCTAAGAAAACATATTTCCTTTTTTTTGGCGGAAGTGGTGGTGGAACCTCTGGAGCCTCGACCTCCATCTCCATGGAATTCAGCTGCATGGTGATTCAATGCCATTTAAGTTTGAAAAAAGAGCCCAGGGAAAAGTGAAATAGTTAAAATAAGCTAGCAAAAAAGTTAATTTTCAGTTCCAACATTCATTAAAGTTAGAGATCTGTCATAGTTTAGATGTATGAGAATAAAAGTATGAGGAAGTAAACATACACATTTTGTATCTTCTTCCCCACTGTCTTGGATGCCCTTGCTGTCGGTGTGCTCACAATCATGTTTTTCTTTCAACTTTTCCATCAATTTATGAGTAAGATTCTTCATCTTGTTTTTCACTCCCTTCTTTTGCATTTTGCCAGGCAAGTTCTCCTGTTCCATCCCCCCGAAACTCATGTCTGAATCCTCCCATCCCAAAACCATAGCACCTTTGCTGAAACTTTTCATTGTATTTGCCATGTTTTCACATTCCCGTAGGTTTGAAATACTTGGAGCTGAGAGGGGTCTCTCTTCCTTACGCTTCTGGGCTACTGGATCTGAAGTGGATCTTGCTGTCCTGCTTGTAACGTTCACAGCAGTTTGATGGGTTAGAACACTGCTTGTGTCCATACCGACTGGTTTTGAGGGACCATCATCTAGTTGTTCATGCTTAAGCTCCATCTGTGTAGTGTCACATCTCTCTGAGGACATCGAGAGGTGAGACGTGTGTACAGATGATTGTTGACACGGATTGTTAAGCAATGATGCGGCTCCAGCTGTGTGCTCCTCCACACTAGGCTCTTTGTTATTTCTGTCCTCCAACAATTCACCGTCTTTTGGCCCCCGACTTGATTCTGCTGCCTGTGTTTGTATGGATAAAGAGACAGGAGGAAAACTCTTCTTCTCACATTTATGAAACTCATCTGGAGGCCCTCTGAACTCTTTAACTCCTTCATTTCCATCTTCTGTTTCTGAACTCCTTGTTGGTTGTTCCTCATCACCATCAGATCTGACTGTGCTATCTACATCGTTCCCATCTTCATTTGCTATACGTTCTTCAGACTCCAGAGAATGGTAAAACACATTTTGGCAGGTTGCATCTGGATGTTCCTGTGATTTGAAAGTACTTCTTTTTGGACATTTTTTTTTTTGACTCATAAGTCTCAGCAGCATGGACTCCAGTAGTGGGATGTCATTCTGCTGACCATCCCTCACATCGCTCTGCATGAAATAAGAAAATGAATGATTTTATCTGATCATTTACCTTTTGAAGCACTATTTCTTCAAACTTACTACTATACTTATTTTGTAGATTGTACAATACTAGTGACAGAGCATATTTACTCTTATATATCATAGAAACCTTGTATATCATATTTTATCTTTTTGTGCTCTTTAAGAAGTTAAATGCGTTTTCGAAAATGAATTTGATCTTATCTTTACAATCTTAATCTTTTCATACCTTTGCTGTTTGTTCCTCCATAAGTCTCTCATTTCCGGTATTTTCTCTTTTCTTCAATCCAGAGTCTATATAGCTCTTGCAAAACAGTTGTGCAACATGTGCGGAGCACCTTGTTTCTGTGCTTCCCTCTCTTAGTCACTGCCTTCTCTGTCTTTTAACTTCCTTTTATAGTCTAGCATTTCTGTACTGCCAAAACCTGTTTTCTAAATCTTATCTCACAATCCATTTTCTTCCTCCTATAGCCTATTAAATTAAAAGTGCAGCAATGTTATTCATGCGTGTCTTTTTGCATTAAATGTTAAATGTTTTTATTTTGATTGTAGATCATTTATATTTCAACATGTGCAGTTCACAATATTATGGCTACCAAATTGTTAAATGCTTTATTTTGACTTTTGCTATATCATTTATACGTAAATGTGCAAATGAAACATATGGAGTAAGGAAATGTGTCCGAATGTGTTATTTTACTTTTCATAATCAAACATCTTTACCAGACTGCATGTAACAGGAAACATTTAAACATTGTTTGGACTGGAAATGCCAAAGAGTCTTTCTGTCTTTGGTGGAGGATCTGGCCAGCTAGAACTAACACTGGTCATGTAAACTTGACAAACAGGAAAGTCCAGTGATCTGAGAAATTCCTTCAGGGACTTTCCACTTCATCTTTGGACTACATCCTTGATTGTAAATTATGTCCCTCATTCAAGTGCATGTGCACATATCTATAGACTTCTTTCACACATGTAATGTGCTCATACACACCCACACCAAACATGTTTGCACATGCTTACTGCATACAACAGTTCACTGCACTGGTTCTCAACCTTTTTGACACCAAGGTCCCCATTGTCCACAACAATATTCAAAGGCCCCATGATTTTTTACATTTTATTTCAGATCATTTATAAGTATTATAAATGCTATAAATTATAAATCATGTATCAGTATTTATATACACTCACCTAAAGGATTATTAGGAACACCATACTAATACTGCATTTGACCCCCTTTCGCCTTCAGAACTGACTTAATTCTACGTGGCATTGATTCAACAAGGTACTGAAAGCATTCTTTAGAAATGTTGGCCCATATTGATAGGATAGCATCTTGCAGTTGATGGAGATTTGTGGGATGCACATCCAGGGCACGAAGCTCCCGTTCCACCACATCCCAAAGATGCTCTATTGGGTTGAGATCTGGTGACTGTGGGGGCCATTTTAGTACAGTGAACTCACTGTCATGTTCAAGAAACCAATTTGAAATGATTCGAGCTTTGTGACATGGTGCATTATCCTGCTGGAAGTAGCCATCAGAGGATGGGTACATGGTGGTCATAAAGGGATGGACATGGTCAGAAACAATGCTCAGGTAGGCCGTGGCATTTAAACGATGCCCAATTGGCACTAAGGGGCCTAAAGTGTGCCAAGAAACCATCCCCCACACCATTACACCACCACCACCAGCCTGCACAGTGGTAACAAGGCATGATGGATCCATGTTCTCATTCTGTTTACGCCAAATTCTGACTCTACCATCTGAATGTCTCAACAGAAATCGAGACTCATCAGACCAGGCAACATTTTTCCAGTCTTCAACTGTCCAATTTTGGTGAGCTCGTGCAAATTGTAGCCTCTTTTTCCTATTTGTAGTGGAGATGAGTGGTACCCGGTGGGGTCTTCTGCTGTTGTAGCCCATCCGCCTCAAGGTTGTGCGTGTTGTGGCTTCACAAATGCTTTGCTGCATACCTCGGTTGTAACGAGTGGTTATTTCAGTCAAAGTTGCTCTTCTATCAGCTTGAATCAGTCGGCCCATTCTCTTCTGACCTCTAGCATCAACAAGGCATTTTTGCCCACAGGACTGCCACATACTGGATGTTTTTCCCTTTTCACACCATTCTTTGTAAACTCTAGAAATGGTTGTGCGTGAAAATCCCAGTAACTGAACAGATTGTGAAATACTCAGACCGACCCGTCTGGCACCAACAACCATGCCACACTCAAAATTGCTTAAATCACCTTTCTTTCCCATTCTGACATTCAGTTTGGAGTTCAGGAAATTGTCTTGACCAGGACCACACCCCTAAATGCATTGAAGCAACTGCCATGTGATTGGTTGATTAGATAATTGCATTAATGAGAAATTGAACAGGTGTTCCTAATAATCCTTTAGGTGAGTGTATATGGATATGTATCCGTTAGACAAGATAGGGAAAATGGTGGTGGAGGGGGATGTGTCATGTTTATAAGACGGGGGTTCCGCACAGGGTGTTAGGTGTAGGAAATGAGCAAGAATATGTAGTAGTAGAAATATGGGGTGAAAAAAAAACTTGAGGAAATAGAGGGGCAAGATATAAATAATATTGTATGGTGTGGGGATTTAATGTGCATAATGCATTGTGGGGTAGTGAAAAGATGGATGCTAGTGGACAAGTAATAGAAGAGTAATTGGATGAGAAAAACTTAGTATGTTTAAATGACGTAAGTAAAACAAGGATTGAGGTTAGTTCTGGGAAGGAGTCTGCACTTGATCTTACACTGGTTTCCAGTAGTATGGCAGCGATATGTGATTGGAGTGTCTATAAAGACGGAACAATAGGAAGTTACCTTTCAAATTGAGAGAACACTGGAGAGAAAGGGCTTGTGAGATTATGGAGCTGAATCAAGGTAGAGTCAAATTCTCACATGTGGTGGAGTTTATTGAACGACAGGCAAAGATGGCATCAGATCCTGTCTTTGGATGTATTCAGGACAAACAACCAAGTGCAGTGAATGTAAGCAAAACATTTAAAGAAAATAGTTTTGCTACAAATGTTGTTACTGCAGGTCCAAGGAGACATGTAACACCACAACTGAGGGATCATTCAGTGTATAAATAAAAATAACTTTTGAAAGAAGGTTACAACGAGAAAGGCTTGACTTTTTAAGAGAAAAAGGGGTTTGTTTTAGCTGTTTGGAGACTGGACATGTAAGCAAGGAATGTGACAGCCGCCTTGTGTGTAAAGTTTGCAATCAGACACAAGGGACAAAGGAGCAGTTTAATTTCTGCACAAACTTGTGGACATACAGGGGCCGGTAAGGAGAAGTGCTTACTGTCAATTATTCCAGTGCAAGTAAAATCAACCAAAGGAGACAAACTGATTCAAACATATGCTTTTCTGGATCCTGGGAGTTCAGCTACTTTTTGCTCAGAACAGTTGATGAATGAGCTGAACATTAGAGGTAAAGTGGTCAACATTTGTCTGCGTACCATGGGACAAGAGCAGGCTGTATCTTGTAATGTGTGTTACTGGATTAGAGGTTGGTGGACTTAACACAATTGTTTCTTTTCCCTTCCCGAAGTGTACACTCAAAAGAAAATGCCTGTCAATTCAGACAACATCGTAACACAGGAGGAAATATCCAAATGGCCATATCTGGACAGAATAAAAAATCCCACACATTGAGACTAATGTTGATTTGCTTATTGGAGCTAATGCATCCAAGGTGATGGAGCCATGGGAGGTAATAAATAGTTGTGGTAATGGCCCATACGCCATTAGAACGCAATTGGGGTGGGTTGTTAATGGACCTTTAGAAAAGAACAGTGATTGTGAGAAGGATACTGGTACACCTTCTGTTTCAGTCAATAGGATTTCTATTGGAATGCTTGAGGAATTGCTTGAATATCAATACAATCATGAGTTTTGTGAAAACAATGTTGATGAGAAGGAAATGTCCAGAGAGGATCAGAGGTTTCTAAAAATAATGGACAAGTCCCGTAAGGTACAAGATGGACATTATAGTCTCAAGTTACCCTTTCAGGGCTCTCAAAATCGCTAGCCCGACGTCCCGGGGCTAATGTGTTTTCCAGTCGGGCTACCAAAATGTATTACCGCCCTGCCCGATGTGAAATAAAATAAATAGTGAAATAAAATTCCTTTCTTGATGTGCGTTGTTCACTCTCCTGACTTGTTATTTGAAGGAAAAATATGATTGCGGAAATTTTGATCATGCCGATTTGACCGCAATGTAGTTTAGCTGATCGGTTTCACACCGCACGCACAAGTAGGCTAGTGCAGAGGCAGCGCAGAAGCTGTGTGTATGGAGAGCAGGAGCAGTGCTTGTCGCGTGCAACTGAACCGCTGTGTAGTGCAAATACAGACGAGTATCGTCCATTCTGTCACCTTTTCTGCTGTTCTCCTCCGACACCTGTCTGTCTCGTGCTTTGATTTATGATGGGCAGGATGTATCTACTGCAAATGCGACCATGTTCCCCTCTGTCCCAAACACATATGCATATAACATGCTGTATATACACTCACCTAAAGGATTATTAGGAACACCTGTTCAATTTCTCATTAATGCAATTATCTAATCAACCAATCACATGGCAGTTGCTTCAATGCATTTAGGGGTGTGGTCCTGGTCAAGACATTCTCCTGAACTCCAAACTGAATGTCAGAATGGGAAAGAAAGGTGATTTAAGCAATTTTGAGCGTGGCATGGTTGTTGGTGCCAGACGGGCCGGTCTGAGTATTTCACAATCTGCTCAGTTACTGGGATTTTCACGCACAAGCATTTCTAGAGTTTACAAAGAATGGTGTGAAAAGGGAAAAACATCCAGTATGCGGCAGTCCTGTGGGCGAAAATGCCTTGTTGATGCTAGAGGTCAGAGGAGAATGGGCCGACTGATTCAAGCTGATAGAAGAGCAACTTTGACTGAAATAACCACTCGTTACAACCGAGGTATGCAGCAAAGCATTTGTGAAGCCACAACACGCACAACCTTGAGGCGGATGGGCTACAACAGCAGAAGACCCCACCGGGTACCACTCATGTCCACTACAAATAGGAAAAAGAGGCTACAATTTGCACGAGCTCACCAAAATTGGACAGTTGAAGACTGGAAAAATGTTGCCTGGTCTGATGAGTCTCGATTTCTGTTGAGACATTCAGATGGTAGAGTCAGAATTTGGCGTAAACAGAATGAGAACATGGATCCATCATGCCTTGTTACCACTGTGCAGGCTGGTGGTGGTGGTGTTATGGTGTGGGGGATGTTTTCTTGGCACACTTTAGGCCCCTTAGTGCCAATTGGGCATCGTTTAAATGCCACGGCCTACCTGAGCATTGTTTCTGACCATGTCCATCCCTTTATGACCACCATGTACCCATCCTCTGATGGCTACTTCCAGCAGGATAATGCACCATCTCACAAAGCTTGAATCATTTCAAATTGGTTTCTTGAACATGACAATGAGTTCACTGTACTAAAATGGCCCCCACAGTCACCCGATCTCAACCCAATAGAGCATCTTTGGGATGTGGTAGAACGGGAGCTTTGTGCCCTGGATGTGCATCCCACAAGTCTCCATCAACTGCAAGATGCTATCCTATCAATATGGGCCAACATTTCTAAAGAAGGCTTTCAGCACCTTGTTGAATCAATGCCACGTAGAATTAAGGCAGTTCTGAAGGCGAAAGGGGGTCAAACACAGTATTAGTATGGTGTTCCTAATAATCCTTTAGGTGAGTGTAGGTAGTTTACATTAACCGTAAAGTTAAGATATGCCTCTAGTTTTAATCTTTAAACGCCTCTGCGTGCGGTGTACATGCTCTAATCTGTTAATATTGGTGCCGGAAAAAAATAAGCGCTGCTTATGCTCTGCTAATGCGTGCGGGGTGTGTGTGTGCGCGCGTGTGTTAGTAATGCACGGTTCTATATCCACCGATCGAGCGGGCCAAGTACTAAAAAAAACATTCAAATTAATTGTGGGTGGATTAGAGGCAAATCATTAGTGTGTTTGTTTGATAAAGACTAATAAAGCCTATATCCAGTCTTAGCTTGGGTTGAACATATTCAGTGTTGTGTGTTCGGGAAGCTGCAGTGACGGAAACAGTGAATTTAAGATTGTATTTAGACTATTAAGGAAATGTAATTTTGCCAAAGAACTTACTACTTTATGTTTATTTTTTGTTGCTGAATGAAAGAGATTGCATGCGCAGTGGAGAAAATTGTGAAAATCAATGACACTTCGAGCTGATGATGTGTTAATGTCCAACAACTTGTGTTGCAAAGCAAAGGTGCAATGGCTTGAAAGGAAAACTTGAAAGGAACACACAGTTTCATGAGGGATATACACGTTTCCTTTTTAATGTTATGGATAAAGGGTATGCTGAAAGGGTGCCGGAAGACCAGGTCGACTGTGATGATGGTAAGGTGTGGTATGTTCCACATCATAGAGTTTTCCATCCAAAAAAAGGATCATTGAGAGTTGTATTTGACTGTGGGGCAACATTTAAGGATACATCACTCAATAAACAATTATTGCAAGGTCCTAACCTTACAAATTCACTGTTGGGAGTTTTAATACGATTCAGACAGTAACCTATAGCCTTAATGGCTGATATTCAAGCTATGTTTCACCAGGTCACGGTGTCAGAAGCGAATTTTGATTTTCTCTGATTTCTATGGTGGCCTGATGGAGACTTGAGACAACAACTGTCTACTTACTGGATGAAAGTTCACCTGTCCTCCAAGTTGTGCATGTTATGCATTGAGGCAAACTACAACACTCTTTTCTACAGAAGTGATTAAGACAGTCTTTGAAAGTTTCTACGTAGATGATTGTTTAAAGAGTGTCTCCTCGGAGGAGGTAGCTGTTGCTATGTTACAAGATCTTACTGCTCTTTGTCAAAAGGGTGGTTTTTGTTTGACCAAGTGGAGCAGTAACAGTCGAAAGGTATTGCAATCAGTTCCAGAACAATCAGTAGCAAGGACATTCAGTGTTTGGATTTAGATCGATAAGTTACCTGTGGAAAGGACTTCAATGGTGTACAGAAGTTGATGCATTTCAATTTGGATTGCAGCTTAAGTTCCAGCAATGTACAAGAAGAGGAATTTTGTCTACAGTCTGTTCTGTGTATGATCCAATGGGGTTTCTTGCCCCTGTTATGTTACCTGCTAAGCTACTTTTACAGGAGTTATGTAGACAAAATCTGAGCTGGGATGAGAACCCCCCGATACTTCAAACTCAATAGAATAGTTGGATTTCTGATGTGGATAAGTTAACCGAGTTTCAAGAGGATCAATGCATAAAACCTAAAGATTTTGGACAAATCATGCATGCCTGTTTTTCAGATGCGTGCGAAAAGGGATATGGTGTGGTTACTTATCTCAAGTTGATCAACTGTAAAGATGAAGTGCATGTGACATTCTTGCTTGGTAAGGCCAGAGTGGTGCCTCTTAAACCGATAACCATTCCTCGTCTGGAACTAACAGCAGCTGTACTTGCAGTAAAAGTGGACAGCATGGTGAGAAAGGAACTTAGACTTCAGCTGGAGATGTCAATTTTTTGGACTGACAGTCAAGACTGTGCTTAAAGGTTCAAGGTCCAAATGACAGTTTCAGTGCAGCTTCAAAGGGCTTTAAACGATACTAGACGATGAATAAGGGTCTTATCTAGCGAAATGATCGGTCATTTAAAAAAAAAGTTAAAGTTTTTTAAGCACAAATGCTCGCCTTGCTCTGTTCTGTGATGCACGTTCGTGACGTCACGTAATACGCAATTGCGTTGAAAAGGTCACGCTTGACGTAGGCGGAAGTACCAAGTCAGTGTTTACCATAGGTGTTTACAAGTTCAACGTATACATACTAAGTCAAACGTCGTTGACCTTTTCAACGTAATTGCGTATTACGTGACGTTACGTGAACCTTGAACCGTTGAAGTCCATTATATGGAGAAAAATCCTGGAATGTTTTCATCAAAAACCTTAATTTCTTTTCGACTGAAGAAAGAAAGACATGGACATCTTGGATGACATGGGGGTGAGTAAATTATCAGCAAAAGTTTATTTAAAAGGGAACTAATCCTTTAAATACATCAAAAATGACAATAAGTGCTTTCAGACCTTTGTGGCATATAGGGTCTCTTACATTAGAGACAGGACACTACCTCATCAATGGACATATGTGTCCACAAAGGAGAATCCTGCGAATTACAATGACATTCGCGGGCTTCATTGCACAGGATAGCCTATGCGCTGTGTATTTTCCTTACAAATGCTCTACGAAGTCTTCATTTATGTCGTTTGGAATGCAGTGTGCTTATATATTAAAAATAGAAAACTCACTGACAGAAGGCTTTCCCTTTCAAAAGTGCCCACGCATGCGACTGTGCGCATCTCAAAATGCTTTTATGACGCAAAATGTATGTAAACAGACAGGACAAACCACATCTTATATTTCAAAAGAGATATTTCAATTAGTGTGAGTGCAGATCTCCGCTGTCTATGATGTCATCATTAATAATCAAGCAACGGTAAAACCACTCACAGTTCAGAAAGCACTTTTTGTTCATTGCTTGTAATATGTTTGTTGTTGCTCTTTATTATTTACTAGCTTTTTATGTTTTGAAGCTATATTAGTTTATGTATTTAAAATTCTTAACATGCAATTGTATTAATGTGTAATTATTTTAAAATGACATTATAATAACTTATAATTACATGTATAATAATAATTTTTAAAAAGTTTTATTAATAAGATTAATTAATAAGAAAAAAGTTCAAGAATTGTTTTGGAATCGGATTGTGCCTCCCAGAATCGGATTGTGAGGTGCCTAAAGATTCCATTAATATACAGTGATTTATTGCTCGTCTTTGTTGAATAATACAGAAGATAAAGATCTTAAAAAAGAATCACATATTAAATCGCAATCGCAATATTGGCAAAAAAAATCGCAATTCGATTTTTTTCCAAAATCGTTTAGCCCTGAGTACAGAGGATTATCGACCACTTCAAAGGAATGAAATTAGTATTCAAGAAAATGATCCAGAGATTAAACGAGAGCATAAGGTAAATGCTGTTGTTCTGCAAATGACACAAAATCCAACCAATTGTTTCATCACTTACTTTTCAGAATGGAAAAACTTGAAAGTGGCTGTTGCTTGGATGCTCAAGTTGAAAAAACTGTTGAATAAACTACATCTTAAAAGAAAAGAACTACTAGTGTTGGGAAAGGATTGCAGTGCTACTATAGATGTACAGATGAATCTGTTCAAGGCAACTCAAGGTGGACAGTCTTTGTCCTTGGAGGATGTCTCTGGAGCTGAAATGGCTATTGTTTGCTTCAGTCAACAACAACTGTTTCAAAATGAAATTGAAGAACTGAAGAGAGTTTATATAGACTGGATCCTGTATTGGATGGTCAACTTTTGAGAGTGGGAGGACGACTTGGGAAGTCAACCATGCCTGTTGAATTCAAACATCCCATTATGCTGAGTAAGAATCACCTTATCTCACTACTTCTACTTCATGAACAAGTGGGACATGCTGGCAGGAATTATATGTTATCCAAGTTAAGGCAAACATATTGGATTACAAATGCCAATGCCACTGCAAGAAAGGTCATTTATAAATGTGTTGTATGCAGGCGCTATAGAGGGAAGACAAGGGATCAAAAGATGTCAGATCTTCCTCTTGAACGAATTACCCCTGATCTTCCACCTTTTACTAACACAGGGGTTGATTATTTTGAACCCATTGAAGTAAAACGAGGCCGTAGTTGTGTAAAGAGATACAAAGTAATCTTCACTTGTATGGCATCCAGAGCAGTACATTTGGAAGTAGCTTACTCATTGAACACTGACAGATGCATAAATGCTTTAAGGAGATTTATTGCTCGGAGAGGTCAAGTGGTTCATATTAGATCAGATAATGGAACAAATTTCATTGGTGCCAAAAGAGAGTTGAAAGAATCCCTCTTTACATGGAATAAGCAGCAAATTGAAAAGGAGTTAATTCAATCCTCCAGCAGGTTCCCATTGTGGAGGGGCATGGGAACGAATCATTCATATGGTTAGAAATATTCTGTGTTCTGTACTTCATCAACAGATACTGGATGATGAATCATTCCATACTAATTTGTGTGAGGTGGAATCCATTTTAAATAATCGTCCGATCACCAAGAGTTCTAATGACCCTAATAATCTTTCGACTGAAGAAAGAAAGACATGGACATCTTGGATGACATGGGGGTGAGTAAATTATCAGCAAAAGTTTATTTAAAAGTGAACTAATTCTTTAAGCCCTAATAATCTTCTTCTTCTGAAAGGCAAACCTGCTTTACCGCCTGGTCTTTTTGAAAAGTCTTATTTATACGTGAAAAGACGATGGAGACATGTTAAGTATTTCTTTTCTGTAAAAGGTGGATAAGGGAGTATCTATCCCTGTTACAAAAACGACAAAAGTGGACAAAGGAATGAAGAAGTTTTTAATCCATCTTTATCATCTTTTTCATAGTCTGGTGAAAGTATACCTGGAATATACAGTATTCCATGTAGTGTCATCAGGGAAAAGGCTAAAAAATGTGTAAAGCATAGAATGGCTGTATGCTAATTCAGAGTTCCAAGTTCACTGTGCAACCAATGAAAGGGTACAGTGGTTGTCACGTGATCTAGATTGCGGAAAACAACCACTGTTTTGTACTTTGTACACAATGTCCTAAGTTTTCTTGCTGTCGCTTTAAACGGGATTGTATCTCTTTTATCTGAAAATGACTATGTCAGCGGTCGCCCACGTTCTTGTACCCTTCCTGCTTTGCATAGCGCTTGCAAACACTCACATTTTCGACAAAGTTTTGGTGGATGTCACTTATGATCACTATGCTGAGAAGAAAGTAGACGATCTTCCTGCCTTCTTGGCCATGCCGTTTAACTGTCTGATAAATTCAGGATACATGTTATTGGGAATCTATTGGATCTTGAAACGGATGTCAGACAGTAAAGACGGCAGAGCAGCCGCTTACACCAAAGACGTGTTTGCGCTCATGGCAGTCGCATATGGACCGGTGCAGTGGATCCGCTTGGCCACCTTGCGGCGCGCGCCCTCTGTTTTGGACCAGTGGTTCACTTTACCTATTTTTGCGTGGGTGCTGGTGTGGTGTAATGTCATTGACAAAGGCTGGTCATCACGTTACGCTTTAATGGTCGAATCGTGCTCTATCCTCAGCTATGGACTGGCGCTCTTTCACGACCGAGGGTTTGAGGTAGCTCTGGGTTGTCACATCGCCTGCGCCTTATTCAAAGGCACCCGAGCGCAGATGCGCCACGGAGATACGGGGTCCATGCGCTATCTTTGGTTGGCAGTGCTGTCCTGCGCTGGTTTCGTGGTTCTGAAGCTTCTGGATCATTCTCTTGCGGAGTACTGGGTGTTTCAAAATCTCACTGGACATTTCTGGTCCAAAGTTTGCGACATTCTGCAGTTTCATTACAGTTTTTGTTTTCTCACTCGCCTTAGTGAAAATGCACAAAAACGCTCTTTATAAATGCTTATACATTACATTTAATACGTACTGTGATTGTGAACACAATACAACCGAGTAATAGGTCAATGAACATATGCTATATTTTGGCTTATTTGTCATTAACAGTAACATCATTTCACACTGACAGCCTACAGATTATACAAAGTCTAATGATTTGAATGTGATCAAATAAAATCACAAACTAAACTGATGCTCTTATGTCCAGTTTCATCTTCCTGATATTATTTTCTAACATATAAAAACATGAGCCGTTTATGTCAAATAATTTGACTGAATCATTTATAATATTACAGTATTATATTACTATAAATATGTGTGTGTGTGTGTGTGTATACACTCACCTAAAGGATTATTAGGAACACCATACTAATACTGTGTTTGACCCCCTTTCGCCTTCAGAACTGCCTTAATTCTACGTGGCATTGATTCAAGAAGGTCAATTCTTTAGAAATGTTGGCCCATATTGATAGGATAGCATCTTGCAGTTGATGGAGATTTGTGGGATGCACATCCAGGGCACGAAGCTCCCGTTCCACCACATCCCAAAGATGCTCTATTGGGTTGAGATCTGGTGACTGTGGGGGCCATTTTAGTACAGTGAACTCATTGTCATGTTCAAGAAACCAATTTAAAATGATTTGAGCTTTGTGACATGGTGCATTATCCTGCTGGAAGTAGCCATCAGAGGATGGGTACATGGTGGTCATAAAGGGATGGACATGGTCAGAAACAATGCTCAGGTAGGCCGTGGCATTTAAACGATGCCCAATTGGCACTAAGGGGCCTAAAGTGTGCCAAGAAAACATCCCCCACACCATTACACCACCACCACCAGCCTGCACAGTGTTAACAAGGCATGATGGATCCATGTTCTCATTCTGTTTACGCCAAATTCTGACTCTACCATCTGAATGTCTCAACAGAAATCGAGACTCATCAGACCAGGCAACATTTTTCCAGTCTTCAACTGTCCAATTTTGGTGAGCTTGTGCAAATTGTAGCCTCTTTTTCCTATTTGTAGTGGAGATGAGTGGTACCTGGTGGGGTCTTCTGCTGTTGTAGCCCATCCGCCTCAAGGTTGTGCGTGTTGTGGCTTCACAAATGCTTTGCTGCAAACCTCGGTTGTAACGAGTGGTTATTTCAGTCAAAGTTGCTCTTCTATCAGCTTGAATCAGTCGGCCCATTCTCCTCTGACCTCTAGCATCAATAAGGCATTTTCGCCCACAGGACTGCCGCATACTGGATGTTTTTCCCTTTTCACACCATTCTTTGTAAACTCTAGAAATGGTTGTGCGTGAAAATCCCAGTAACTGAGCAGATTGTGAAATACTTAGACCGGCCCGTCTGGCACCAACAACCATGCCACGCTCAAAATTGCTTAAATCACCTTTCTTTCCCATTCTGACATTCAGTTTGGAGTTCAGGAGATTGTCTTGACCAGGACTACACCCCTAAATGCATTGAAGCAACTGCCATGTGATTGGTTGATTAGATAATTGCATTAATGAGAAATTGAACAGGTGTTCCTAATAATCCTTTAGGTGAGTGTATATACAGTTTTAGTATATAAACAGTACGTCTTAATCCAAAGAACTTAATCCAAAACTACTAAAAGTTTGCAAGTTCATAATATCCCAAGTTGAAGACTAAAAATGAATGTAAATGCACAATATACATATGAACAGCCTTGTATTGTTCTTGCCTTAACTTGACGCATTAAAAAACATTCTGGAGCAAATACATATTTATCACCTACACTGCAGTATTTATATCTCAGCACATATAGTCATAGGAAAGAGTGTCATTTGTTACAATTAAAAATCATAATATGATGCATTACAAAGTGTTGCACACACAAACAAAAACTCTTTTTTTTATCATCTTCTTGCTTATAAATAATCCTCATATTTCAAGCCTTGTAATGGCAGTCAGCACTGGCTCTGGAAAAGCTGATGTCCTTTTGTTCCACAACAGTATGAGCACTGCTTCTCGGAAATCTTTATTTGTGCAGTAGATGAATGGGTTTAAACAACAGTCCAGATACGCCATTACTGATGATAGTGATCTCAGCCATTCAGGGGAAGGGGACAGATCAAGCCTTCCAAGGAGAACCAACTAGGACAACAAGAATGAGCAGAATTGTTATCATGGACAATCACATTCAAATCCGATCCTCTGACAGGGAGGCTGCTGAAAACCGCACAGAACATTCCACTCTTACAGACTTTTCTCACCTCAGATGCAGCAAATGGAGCATAGCAGAACAGATAAAAGACCACCAGCAGTAATGTGATAGAGGACAGGTCATCCTGGCTACACAAAACAGATAAAACATGCATACTGATATCAGGACAAAGGAAATGACCTTAAAATCCTTATGAAAACTTCTGTGTTCACCACTTCCAATTCTACAAACCTGGAACAGTCTTTCCCAAAGCCTACACAAGTCAGGATGGAGCAGCAGAGTATGAGGAGGAATGGGACGAAGATGGAGATGGAGAAGGCACAGAGGATGTAAACCAGCATGTCAGAGTAACTGCTCTCCCAGAACACGGCACACAGCATTTCGGCTGGATCATACCTGAACATGGGACGCAGAGTACAGTGAGAAGTTATGTAGATGCATATGGAGTATCTCTGAGCATCTTTACTCTAGCTCACCTTATCCAGGCATAGACTACTGGCACTGCTCCAAATATAGCTCCAGTGCACCATGATGCCACACATGCAACTGCCATCACAACAGACAGTCTTTTACCTTTGGAAGGAATGCCCATAAATCTCTGAACACAGAGAATAGCTGAGGACAAAGAAGATAATAGTGCTATAATACTAAAGTTCAAAGCCTTGCCTTAATCATATAAGAATTTTACCCTTTTTAAACAACCAAATAAAAAAACATTTTATTATTAATTATAATGAAAGAAGAAAAAAGCCGAGGACAAAGAAGAAAAGAATGGTATAATTGTGACATAACTTTTTTTTTTTATAGATAATTTAGATTTTTTATTTTTAAGGTTCAAATGATGTTTAGTTCTCAGAATATTTTTTTATATATATATATATATATATATTACTAAAGAAACTAAAGTTCAAAGACTTGCTTTAATTGTATTAAGAATTAATATAAAAAAATAATATTAATTATAATAAAATAAGAAGAATTCCAAAGAAGAAAGGTATAATTGTGGCATAACTCTTTATATAGAAAACTTTTAAATGTAGATTTTATAGATATAATCATATTAATATTTATAGATGAAAAAAATAAGGCTCAAACTATAATTCTCAACCTCTAATTCACTTTAGTTTAAACTAAAAAAAAATTTGAATCAAAACTTTTAAATAACCAAATAATAATATTAATAATAAACATTTTATTATTAATTATAATGAAAGAAGAAAAATCCCAAACACTGGTATTGCTTGAAGTATTAATTAAAACAGCAACTTATCTACCTGAAGAAGGTCACATTACTTTTTAGATAAATATTTTGTTTCATGAAAGCTATGGTTGTGTGTGCAAGATTATTTATTATTTCCTCGTAATATCCTGTGTCCAAAGCACCTGTTTGCAGATGTACAAAGGGGTGTTTGTATTGTCGTTATTGCTAATGACAATGAAAGCAGTATTTGTGAAAATATCCCATAGAGCTATAATTAACTCCATAAATTGCTCAATGTCAGCCATACCTATGCTTCCAATGGAAGAGGTGATGAAGGTGAACTTAAGCAGGCTCACCACCTCACACCACGGTGAAATCTGACCGTCACTCAGTACAGCTAAGAGGGAGCCACAGATTATGAGGATGGAGCAGAAGAAATCTGAGAGCGTGAGACTGAAAAGTGGCAGCCAGTAAAGACACTGATAATGGTCTTTACACTGTGAGAAAGCAAAAAATAAAATAAATACAGGCATGAGGTAGTTCATTATTATTATTATTTTTTATTATTGATTGCATCTATGAAGAAAACACATTATAGATGACAAAAAACATAACATTATATATTATTCTTACCACTACTTTAACTATCAAAACCAGTCCATTTCCCAAAACACCCAGTACCATTTCAGTTGTGAGAATGGTAGCGAGAACAGACTTCTCAATTCTGGACCAATAATTATCCTCCGATTCCGTTAAATTATTTGAAGTGTTCACTGGAAGGAATAAGATACATTTTCAAATTTCACAGGAATCAATTTAGAAATAATGAAAGCTGGAAAGATGAAAGTTCCAAGAAGAAACATTTTGAGTTTGTCAAAGAACCTTTCAGTGATTAGTTTAAAAAAGTTTAAAAAACATTCTTAGTGTGAAGAACATGTTATCATCTAAAGAACCTTTTTTCCACAATAAATAACTTATTTTGCAATAGGAAGGTTCAAGGATGTTAAAGGTTCTTTATGGAACCATCAATCCTAATTAAGATCCTTTATTATCACATTTAATTTTAATTTATACTTCACAGAACATTACAGAGCATTTTGTGTAAAAGTGATTGACTTACTTTGTCACCGAAGCAGAGACCTACAAATAAACCCAACAATTAGAAAAAGGAAAGCTTCACACTCGGCTGTTTTCTGGATATGTGATACGGAGAGCAGGAGACATGGTGATTACGTGAAGACAGACGTCACAGCTTTCTTTCATTAAACTTATCCTGCTTCATTAAGCTTTAACCATTGAACACTTATTCAGCCTTTTTCACAGTGACAGCACTAATGGTTGTGTGTAACAGAGCATAATAAGAGAAATCTCATTATCTTCACACAGAAATATTTATTTTAGGACTTTAAACACCTGCAGAACCCATAAAGTAGTGTCATAAACTTATTATATCAATTCTGAAACTATTTTCAAAACTATAGCAAGTCAATTACAATTGAACGGTCACATTACTACATGGTGCAATGCTGAAACAATAAATAAAATATCACATGTTTGAGTAAAGGATCTGTTAAGACATTTTAATAAAATGTCATATTTTACAGTTTCTCTAAAATATGGCAAACTACATTATTGCATATTTTTATGATATAATAGTCGAACAATACAAATCTGATAACAAAGGTAGTTTTATTAATTTTATTATTTTTAATTTAATATTTGACAATATAATTTTGTATCTTTATTTGTAATTCTGTCTTATATTTTGTCACTTCCGGCGTTCTCCATGTGCATTTCCTCAGTCGTCCGCTGTTCTGGTTGAGAAGGCCAAATAGCAACTGTCCGGTGAGTACGAACTGAGTTTTAAACTCAACTGCATTCTTTGTCTATTCTTTGAGTGAGCACACGACGCATTTTGTACAACCGATATAATTAATCCAATATTAAGAAGGCAAATATTGGTTTAAAGGTTATACGAATAATAGCAGTCATTGAAAGTCCTTGAGAAATCAGCATGTTGTTAAGATACTACAAACACCGCACTGACAGCGTTTGTCCTTGAATAAATAAAGCTGAGTTATAGATAATTATGCAAAGATGAAATATGTACATTGATATGTTAGTGAAACTGTGTAGTTAATGTGTGGAAAGCTAATTAGTCTGCTAACGGACATGCTTAAGTTCGTGTCCTAAGCCACTTGCTGCAGTCCAAACTTTATGCATTATAATGGTCGTGTTACATGCTGTCTAAAGATAATTGATATGTGGTTCTCAAATTAACCATGTTTATGTATCTGCTGCCTCGTGAAATGAGCGGAACCAATGGGTTGGGTTTTTGTTTACGTTCTGTAAGGGGAAGTAAATCATGGCACACTATTTTGTGTAACTGCCCTGTGGTAACTGCAAATGTTTATCATAAAAAAAAAAAAGAGGTTTAAAAGTTGTCGGCAGATATTTGTGTGACATTGTGTGACCAGAATGTTTAGTGTTGTAATCTGAACAAATGCACATGACATTGTCCCTATTGCCCACAGTGCACTTCACTGAGATGTCTGCGGCGTTACGTGTGGTCTACACCGTATCCAGGCCAGGTGGGTTTATGAAACAGAAGCATACGAATACAGTGGTATTTATGTATATCTGGACTTTTTATGTATGTCTACACATGTAGTGATCAAAATAAAGTCTTAACTCATAGGTGCGAGATGTAATGTGCTTACTCCTTAGGGTCATTTCTGGCCAGTCAAAATCTTGCACGTCCTCTGAGCCTATCAGCACACAGAGCAGGGATTAGTAAGTACTCTAATTTTCTTAATAAATAAACCTTTTCCAATCACATGCTTTTTTTATGGAAGCATAAGATAATTATGACACTTTATTTCACTTTTTTTTTTCTCACAATTGCAAGTTTATATTTCACCAATATTGGATTTTCTTGCAATTCTGATGTTTAAAAAGTAATCTTACAGAATTGTAAGGAAAAAAAGTCTGAATTGTGAGAGAAAAAGTCACAATTAACAATTTTAATTTTTTTATTCCATGGTGGAAACAAGCTTCCATACTTTTTTCTTATATGCAGAGTATGTCAATAATCAGGAAGAAGCCACAGATATGAAGTCCATCACTGACCGTGCGGCTCAGACTCTTCTGTGGACAGAGCTGTTCAGAGGTCAGTAACAACATAAGCCTTTTATCTTCCATAAATTCTTCACACAAATGAGCCCAATAACTCGAAAAAGTAGGAACCACCTAATATAAATTTTTGTTGATGCAGGTTTGGGAATGACCATGAGCTATCTTTTCCGTGAACCTGCCACAATCAATTACCCATTCGAGAAGGGCCCTCTGTCGCCCCGTTTCCGTGGCGAACATGCCCTGCGCAGGTACCCCTCTGGAGAGGAGCGATGCATTGCATGTAAACTTTGTGAGGCCATTTGCCCAGCCCAGGTACACTCTCTTTCTGACTGCCCTTGTCCATCCTGATATATCATGACACTGTAATGACAAGCAGTAATTGCATGTATGTTCATTTATTTGCACATGTGAATAGGAAGAGTAATGAAAGCCCCTAATTCTCTCTCTCAGGCTATTTCAATTGAGGCAGAAACTCGTGCTGACGGCAGCAGGAGAACAACACGCTATGACATAGACATGACCAAATGCATCTACTGTGGCTTTTGCCAGGAAGCTTGTCCTGTGGATGCTATTGTCGAGGTGAGCATCTAGCAGCACACATTTCAAATAGTCATCCCGTCACTTAGCAGGTTCTTAAATGGGTTATCAGACAATGTGCCTTAAAGCAGAGGTGTTCAAACTGTTTTCTAGGAGATCTGTGGAAAAAAAAGTTTACAAAATGTGTTTTTAGAGCTGTCAGAGATAATACAGCACAGCACAAAATAAAAATACATTATACTATGTTATAAAGAAAACACATTATACATTCAAAAGGTTAGGGACAGTAAGATTTTTGTGCAAGGGCATTTATTTATTCAGTGAAAACACTATTGTAAAATACTATTACAATTTTTAAATAATTGTTTTCTATTTAAATATATTTTAAAATGTAATTCCTTCCTGTGATAGCAAAGCTGAATTTTCAGCATCATTACTCCAGTCTTAGTCACATGATCCTTCAGAAATCATTCTAATATGATGATTTGGTGCTCAAGAAACATTTATTATTATCAACGATGATAACAGTTGTGCAGCTTCATGTGTTTTTTTCAGGATTCACTAAAGAATAGTCTGTTTAAAAGAACAGCATTTATTTGATTTTTTTTAAATCTGGTAACACTTTATTTTAAGGTGACTTACTATAGTTATACCAGTAAATGATGCATAATTACATGTAACTAACCCTAAACCAAACCCTAACTGTAACTCTATAGTAAGTACATTTAGTTAATTTGGATTACTCTGTATTTATTTGAGTAAGTACTATGTAACTACATAACCTTAAAATAAAGTGTAACCAAAAATCTTACTGACCCCAAACTTCTGAACACTAGTGTATCTGCTTCCAAAGTGTGTGCATTGAATTATTTAGAGAAGTATTGTGATATTGTACAGCATGAGCATGAGCAGGTACATGTGGAAATATTGCAGAAAATAAGTAGGTGTACATGCTTAGGGTGAAGCATGAATTAACTCGCCATACGTTGTACATGACCAGATTCGCTGAAGTTAATGTTTATCTTTACTCCTTTGTCGTTTCAGGGCCCCAACTTTGAGTTCTCCACAGAGACTCATGAGGAACTGCTTTATAATAAGGAGAAGCTCCTCAACAATGGAGATAAGTGGGAGGCTGAGATCGCTGCCAACATTCAAGCTGACTATCTATACAGATAAACATGCTTCATGGACTCTCATATCAACACAGTGACAATATAGTCTTCAACATGCTCTCTTATCATTAATCACAGTTTCAATAGAATAAGGAAGAATTGGTTTTAGACAGTTACAGTTGTGCTGAGTGCACATTTTCAGTGCCCAGGGACTGACTTGTTTTCTTTTTTTTTGAAGATACACATACTTGATTTCTTTCAATGTGGGCATACATGTAGATGCTCGGTTCTGATATTAAGTTCACACATTCAAAATCTAAAAAAATACAGCAGCCTTAAAGTGCTGCCTCACATTTAAACATTTCTCTGTACATCTACATCTGTCATTTTGACTTTGAGCATTCAACACAATCTCACACAGAAACTGTTGAGGTCATTTCTGTAATGAAAAGTGTCTAATGGCAGGAGAACCAAGTTGTTCTTGAAAAACGCAGAGGATGACACTCTACATTAAGGCTAATGTTATATTCTCATTTTGTGGCAGTCAATCCATCCTCCCCACTTTCTTCCTTCCTTTCATATTTTGACCATCCAGTGGGTTTAAATGAAGAAAGAGTTGTAACAAACAAATGCAGTTCAGCAAGTGTTGAGTTTCTCACATTGTATCCTTACAGGTAAAACATTTTATTTGTCCTTGTGAGAACTGTACAAAGACTAAATACTTGTGTACCGTATATAATAAATGAATGCTCTGTCCAAATCTTCCTGCCTCTTCTTATATTGCAATATTTTGGATAGCGATGTATATTTAAGATGAAGTTTCCATATATCTTTGTTTTTCTCCTTTGAACGTCTTTTTTAATGGGACGTGAAATCTTTGTTATTTTTTATAAACGCCTCAGAAAAAGATGGTTCTTTAAAGGTTCTTTACACATAGTAACAGTTCTATTTAGAACCATTGTTTTATACTAAAATTATTCTTTGTGTTAGAGTTTTGGGTTCTTTATTCCTGCCTTTTTGTTTTCAAATCTGTAACTGTCAAAGCCACCTTATGACTGATTTTCTGGAGCTCAACCATCCAACTACATAGACTGTCAACACACTCAACGGGTAAATGATTTCTACATAATTTTTAACTTTCAAATTGTAACTTGTTTCCTACCAATCATGACTCACATGGGACTCATTAAAGGACCTACTGTTCATTTTTGCTACTTTTGTCCTTCATAAACATAATTATGTTTGCATAAACAAATGGAATAGACACACTGTAACTCTAAACTCAATTGTGTATTTCTTCCTAGATGCTGTCACATCCCACAACCTTATCATCTGCAGAGAGAAAGCCATTCAATTACACTAAAATGGTGGACTTAAAGATGTTATGGAGGATTGTGAGGATATTTCATTGGAACTTGGTCTTCATTACTTCTAATTTGTGTTTTATTATGTATTTCTGTCATGGCAACTCTCGAGTGTTTGTTTGGCATGGTAATAAATATGACAATGTTGATATGTTTGGTCTTGGCAGAATAGATCTGCTATGCTACTGCTGCTGTTATTGCTGCTGCTATTAGTTATTTCTGCTGTAGAGCAAGTACGGGACTTGCTACTGCTAATACGTACACAACACACATTAACTACAGTGTAACTATTGCTGCTGCTGTACAATATAGTGTGCATTAATACCATAGCAGATCTAGCATAACCAATCAGCTGTGCCCTATAGAGAGTGATGTGATTGCAAGCAGATTGGATAAAATTATATAATAATATATTAATTTAATAATAATATAAATATACTAATATTAATGAACATAAACTATTATTTAAAAGTGTATTTATAACACCATTAAGGTCCAATGGGGAAAACACTTTTTGCTTCAGCATCTGTAACTCCATTAATATTTGAGCTAGAGTGCTCAAACTTTCATACAAAGTACCCACATTTGTTTTCTACAAAAGGCACCAATTCAAACCAAGAATATCACAGCCCTTCTGAGTTGAGGTCAAATACATGGCGTGTCTTTGTTACAATGTACCCACTACCAGAGTAGGTTGTAACACATGCTAGGGTAAGTTGTAACAATTAGACAAAAGAAACAGCCACACCATGCAATATGCTTCAAAAACAGATTTGAAATAATCCAAACGAAAAATACAAAACAATGCCTCTCTCTCTGTGACTGACCATAACTCAAATGTTTCATAACTCACTTTCTGTTTGACTCGTGTTTGTGATATCAATCAGAGCCACAATTGGTGACAAATTAATGTTGTTAACCATAGAGTGGTGGGCCCAGACACTGCATAGGGCACATTTTACCCACACTTCCTTTGGCTTACCAAATGGCTCCATACAGATAACACAAACGTTTTTGTTGTCTTAGGTCTCAGAATCCTCACCACTGGCTTTCAACATTTTCTTTGCAATGACTGATCTGGTTCCTTTTTTAAAAATACTGACAGGCACACGTCTATCTATCTTTTCTACTGTCTAGGCGGTTTGTAAAATTATTAGTTGTATGTAAGGGGATGGTTATAAAACTTTTTAAACGTGTTACAACCGTTACAACCCATCCCTCCCCTGCCAGCCATTGTATAGATAGCCATATTAGCATATCACATTATGCCTGACAAACTACAATTTAATGTAATATAAGCGGGGCCGGTTCTAGGCATGGGCAGGGGTGGGCTGAGCCCACCCAAACGTCTGCCTTGCCCACCCAATCAGAATTTAGGAACTGATAGTGTTAATTTGTTTTTATGATTTGTGCATTGATTAAAACAATCTGAGGTGGGCTATGTGTTGAAAGTTTTGATGAAGGGCTGTAGAATGACCTAAAAAAATCACAAAAATAACACCAGAAATTTGGCGCGTTATAGGCTACTCGCGCGCTTCAGTCTGTAGGAGAAAAGCAGAGGCTGCACTCACACGAACGAAAACGGGCAAAAATATTTGCGTGCTAAGGCAATTAGTTGTAGCCTATTCGTGAATATGTATCTTGTAAATATTATTATACAGCTCTGATTTGATTTGTGATTCATGCCAAGTTGAAATTAGCTAAAAATAAATACATTAAAAAAAACTAACTCATTTAAGAACGTGCATATTGCATGGACAGAACTAGAACACAGCCTAATGTAGCTAAGTGTTTAAAATGCAAATGCATAGCTCAGTTGAAACCTTGCCATCTTTGGCTTGCTGTTGATGCTGTAAACTGAATGTACGAGGCAAACTGACTGTTTAAATAACAGCCCTAAAATAAGAATGCGCTATTATCTTTTAATCAGTTTAGGGCCATTCATACAGGACGCGTTTTTGCGGTTAAAACGCGAGACGTAGGTCAGTGCAGGTCTAGAGACGCATTTTTTCAAAGTTATTTTAAATTGAGTGCCGCGTTTATAAAGCCACGTCATGCACGATCGACAAAAGTATGGAAGAGATGCGAGCGCAACAGTCTAACGGTCTAGGGTAATGTTTACATTAAAAAACGATATAAAAGTAGCGCAATGGAATTAAAAAACACATCCTGTGTGGCATTTAATTGCCCCTTTCCACGCAAATAAAGATGCATTCATTGCTATAGTAACAGGCTTCCATTCTGTTTTCTTTCCAAATTATCACTGGATATCTATCTATCTATCTATCTATCTATCTATCTATCTATCTATCTATCTAGTGTATACCTCCCCTCCCCCCACCAAAAAAAGCCCACCCAGGATATCTGCTAGCCCACCCTTCTATAGGTGCCTAGAACCGGGCCTGAATATAAGTTAAATGATTTATCTGCAAAAGTTTAAGTACTGAACAAAATATAGTTTTGGTAAAAAATAATATTCAAAAAAAATAAAATCGTCTTGGTTACGTATGTAACCCTCGTTCCCTGAAGGAGGGAACGGAGACGCCACGTCGGAGTACCGACGAATAGGAATCTCGCTCGCGAGAGCCAATCTACTTCGAGTGAAACTGAACGAGCCAATGCACATTGGCATGCAATGATTGCACCAGGTGCTCATGCCACGCAGCGCAGGCATAAATGAGACACAGGTGTTTGCATCAAGTTAGCTTTTTGCTGAGGAGCCGAGTAGGTAGACTGGCACACCAGCAGGGTGCAGAGGGCATGGCGACAGGACGTGGCGTCTCCGTTCCCTCCTTCAGGGAACGAGGGTTACATACGTAACCGAGACGTTCCCATTCAGTCGGTCACTTTCGACGCCACGTCGGAGTACCGACGAATAGGAATCCCTACCAAAGCGCCATAGCCTCTGCCCCCGTCCAGTGCCCCGTGTGAGCCTCCAGAGCTCTTTTACCTGATGAGACGGGGCTCACACAGAGAAGTCCATCACTGCTGTTTCGCATGACCCGTTCAGTGACTATTGGACAACACTGGGAAAGCGTGCCCTAGTGAAGGGAACGCTGCGGAGCCCACATCATACTCCGAAGGAGTTATGTGGAGTACAATGCTGAGCATTAGCCCGCAATGAAGAGAGGGGGCTCAGTCCCAGTGACGGGAAGGCTCTCCCAAGGGAAAGACACGGGCTTCCCGTAGGAGCGACCGTGGAATAATATATGGGATCCCCGCACGGTCACTCATATATCCCCAGCCCAGTACCGGTTCTCAAGGATTCAGCGGCAAGGGGCCTGATGCTAGACGTTCCGCCACGTCCGGCACTGAGGGAGATGGAGGACTCGACAGAGTTTGCTTCTGGAGAATTAAAGCGCTGTGGCGCAGCAAGCCGACAAGAGCCAGGGCCTCTCAGTGCTTCTACCCGTTTGAGGCGAGAACACAGGAGGAGACTGGCTCTACACGTAGACTATAGAATCTAGCGAACGTGTTGGGTATCGCCCAGCCCGCAGCTCTACAGATGTCTGACAGCAAGGCGCCACGTGCCAGCGCCCAGGAGGATGCAACACTTCTAGTAGAGTGTGCTCGCACCCTGAGCGGACAGGGCACACCTTGTGCTTGGGCCATCCTCTGCTTGGAGACAGCCTTTCCCTTCTGCTGGCCTCCGTGACAGACAAAGAGCTGGGCCCGTCCAAACCCCTGACACTGCATGCCCGTTGTACGTGGCTCCCCAGCCCATGGCAGAGGCATCCGTGAAGACCACAGCATGCCTGGACACCTGTTCCAGAGGCACTCCGGCCCGAAGGAACGAGGGGTCTGACCATGGGCTGAAGGATTGGCGGCAGGCCGGTGTGATGCTCACCCGGTGAGTGCTGCGTTGCCACGCCCATCTCGGGACTCGGCCGTGTAGCCAATGCTGAAGCGGTCTCATATGAAGCAGGCCGAGCGGTGTTACTGCCGCTGCGGCTGCCATATGCCCCAGGAGCCTCTGAAACTGTTTCAGTGGAACCGCCGTCCTGCCTTGAAACGTGTTCAGGCAGTTCAGCATCGACTGGACCGCGCTCCTCTGTGAGGCGCGCTGTCCGTTCGACCGAATCTAACTCCATACCAAGAAAAGAGATCCTCTGCACGGGGGCGAGTTTGCTCTTCTCCCAGTTGACCCGAAGACCCAACTGGTCCCTGTGTTCACACAACTGATCCCTGGACTGTGCTAGAATGAGCCAGTCGTCGAGATAGTTGAGGATGTGAACGCCCTGTTCTCTCATGGGCACAAGGGCCCCCTCCGTGACTTTCATGAAGACACGGGGGGACAGGGACAGCCCGAAGGGCAGGACTTTGTACTGATATGCTCGACCCTCGAACGCAAAGCGCAGAAACGGCCTGTGTCGAGGAAGAATCGAGACATGAAAGTACGCATCCTTCAGGTCGATTGCTGCAAACTAATCTTGGGGACGGATGCATTCGAAGATGCGTTTCTGCGTGAGCATCTTGAACGGTAGCTTGTGAAGGCTCCGATTCAAAACTCGCAGGTCCAAGATTGGCTGTAACCCACCAGTCTTCTTGGGTACAATGAAATACGGGCTGTAGAAGCCTGTCTTCATATCGGCTGGAGGGACCGGCTCTATCGCGTCCTTCGCCAGTAGGACTGCGATCTCCACACGCAGGACATGGGCGTCTGCGGCGTTCACCGAAGTGAAGCGGACGCCCTTGAACCTGGGGGGTGCCGGGCGAACTGAATCGCATAGCCGAGCCTGATGGTCCGAATGAGCCAGCGAGACGGACTGGGGAGCGCTAGCCAGGCTCGCAGAGACCGTGCAAGCAGGACCAAAGGGACCACCGGCGTACCCACCGTGGGGCAGCGAGGTGGAATGCAGGTACCGGGCTGGGGCGGCTGTCTCGTGGAGGTGGCCCGCAGGGAGGTGTGAGTGTGTATTGCAACACTTACCTGATTCCACAGGTGGGCAGAAGGACCGTGAGGGGATCGTCCACTGCTGCCCGCTGGCGAAGGGGGAGGATGAGTGTGGTCCGGGGTTTGACCCCCTGGGGGCCCGGAGATAGGGGAAACTGCTCTTTTATTGAAAATTTGGGCGGAACAGAAACAAAACGGAACACAAGATTCTCCACCCGGCCCTCCTCCGGGGGATGGAGCGGTGCGGTCACTGTCTCCAGAAGAGCAGTCCTCCCCATCTCCAGGTCGCCCGTCTCAGGGCCGCTTGCCCTTGCTCTTGCCACCCCTCTTGGCAGAGGCCTGGACGGGCGGGGCGGCCTGCTTACGCCCGGCTCCACGACGTTGCTTGGGTGGAGGCTGCTGCTGCGACGCGAGAGCGGAGGCAGACGCAGGCGGCCACCCTCGGCGACGAGCAGGCTGAGGCGCTGCCGGTGGCGGGGTGGAGACAGCAGCTGTCCGCCGTGGCAGGATGTGACTGATCGCCTCAGTCTGCTTCTGTGTGGCCGTGAACTGCTGGGCGAAGTTCTGGACCGCGTCGCCGAAGAGGCCGGTCTGGGACACGGGGGAATTAAGGAACCTGATCTTGTCAGTTTCCCTCATGTCAGCCAGACACAGCCAGAGATGGCGTTCCTGGACCACCATAGTGGACATCGCACGACCCACTGCCCATGCCGTAACCTTCGTTGCACGAAGCGCAAGGTCCGTTGCGGTTCTCAGTTCCTGGAGAACTTCGGGATCGTGACCACCCTCGTGCAAGGTCTTCAGTGCCTGGGCCTGATGGACCTGCAACAACGCCATATCGTGTAAGGAGGAGGCAGCATCCCCACAAGCCTGGTAGGCCTTTCCGATCAGATCGGACGAGTACCTACAGGCCCGGGAGGGGAGACACGGGTTCCCCCTAGAAGTGGAGTTAGGGCACAGTTGCATAGCAACGGCCCGTTCCACGGGAGGAACCTACGTGTAACCCTTCTGCGCTCCCCCATCGAGGGTGGTGAGGGAGGAGGAGCCACTGGGCCGGTTTCGGGCAGTGAAAGGTGCCGTCCATGACCCAGTGAGCTCGTCATGCACCTCCGGAAAGAAAGGAACCGGGGTGGGACGCTGAGAACCAGCACGGCCACCCCGAGAAACCAATTGTCCAGCCTCGAGGGTTCGGGACACGGTGGAGGGTTCTACACGAGCCCGACTCTCTCAGCGGCCCGGGAAAGCATGGCCATCATTTCCGGATCCGTATCGGGAATCTCCAGAAACTTCTGACCCTCCCTCCGATGCAGCGATGGACATCTGATCGTCAAGAGGAGCCCCGAAGGATACGGATGGTACACACCTCGTGGGTGGCCCACCGCGTTCCAACGGCAGCTCTACTGGCTGCGAAGTGCGGGAGGGGTGAGGGTTCCCCTGGGGTTGGTTCCCTGGGGGAAGCGCGCTCACCGTAATCCTCAGATCACCCGCGCTACTGCCTGAAGTAACCCTCTGTGGAAGATTAGATCGAGGCAGAGGCACGGGGACTCCACCCCTTGCAAGATGGAGTCTCGACCGCAACTCCGAGATGGTCATGTTCCCGCAGTGAGAACATGAGTCATCCACCAGCGCTGCCTCAGCGTGCTGAACGCCCAAACACGAGATACAGCGCTTGTGACCACCCCTCGGTGACAGATAACCACCGCATCCAGAAACACACAGATAGAATGTTATCCTGAAAAGGACGCAAGCTCTATCTGTGTTGCTCTAATAGAAGGACGCTCTCCTTGGTGCTGAAGCACGCAGGGGGAAGGGTCGCGGCGACACAGTCAGGGGATAGTGCAGCCTGACGTGCGCACTCTCTTACACGAAGGCGCTCTCTTACCAGCCATAAGAACGGCTTTTCAGCGCTCTCCACCTAGCGCACCGAACCAGCTGTGAGAACAGCCTTTGTGTTTGCTTAGAAAAAAGAAAAGAGAGATGATCAAAGAACCACACGACCCGCTGCAGTGCCGTCACACCAACACCGACTGAAGAGATCGCTTCCAAAAGGGCAGGCTTCTTTTCATTCAGGACTGCAAAGTAGAGAGTGATATCTGGCTGAACCATCTACCACTCGGCTCCGAAGCAAAAAGCTAACTTGATGCAAACACCTGTGTCTTATTTATACCCGCGCTGCGTGGCATGAGCACCTGGTGCAATCATTGCATGCCAATGTGCATTGGCTCGTTTAGTTTCACTCGAAGTAGATTGGCTCTCGTGGGCGAGATTCCTATTTGTCGGTACTCCGACGTGGCATCGAGAGTGACTGACTGAATGGGAACTGCATGTGCATCTCCATATGGGATCTGAGAGGAAGTGAGCAAAAACTGAAATGGTCATAGGACTCCTAGCTTATCCCTGATTGGTGGAATTGGTGGTTACAAGTCTTCCTATGTGGGTTACAACCATAGTCTCCTCCATAGCACTTTCAAAACATGGTTCTTTATGGAACCTTATAAAAAGGGTTCTGCTATTGTTACAAGCTGAAGAACCCTAATTTGGTAGTTTAGAAACATTTTTCTTTAGTGTATTTTGTCAGTCAGTGTATATTTAAATCTTAAATCATCTTGATGCTTTGACTTCTTTTCGAACTGTTTTTGTTGGTAGAGAAAAAATATGTACTCTTAAAAATAAAGGTTCCATTGCACAAAAGGTTCTTTAGACTATAAAATGGTTAGAAAAAAAAGGTTTAAAGTTTAAAGAACTTTCACAAAACGGTTCTTCAGGGAACCAAAAACCCCTTTGTACAAGCTGTGTACAAGCTGTTCAATTATTGCCTGAATCACAAAGTTAATTACAAATCAGGATTGTGTGGTATTTCACTTACTGCTTAAAAAGCAAATAGATTTTCTTTTTTTTCAGTAGGCCTACTTCAAAAGTCCCTCAACTTGCCCCAACCCGACTTTTTTGTTGGATGGAATTAAATAGTTTAACATTTATTTTCCAATTAAAAAAATAATGATAATTAACTATATTTTAAAACATGAATTAAACCGTTTAAACTTGTATTACTTTGTTTTTAAAGGTGATTAATTTACATTTTTATGTTTGAATTGATTACTTACTCCTTAATTTAATTAAGTGTCACCCCTTGCTCTGCAGTATGTGGGAAGTCCTGTACGTCGTCTGCATGCGATCTGTCAAGCGCTGTTTGCATCGATCTGTGAGTTAATGGAGAAACAGAAGCACCTCAGTAGAGGAAGATTAGCTACCCGGCATACAACTGTTGCTCTAATCCGCTCTGAGAGGATAGGCTTAGGACAACTACAAGACAGAAGCGATACTGCCATATTGTTTGTTTTTTGCAATAAAAAAGAATATTTTTGAGTTAACGTAGAATATTTTTGTCTAAAACGATAATCTTGAACGATTATATTTTAACTCTTAACTGGGAGCATTCATACTGTAGTTAACATGTTTTTTAGTTATCTAGTCTGAAAACATCGTCTCTGGGATCTTTTAGCTTCTATATTGACCATTACAGCTATTTTAAATCATATAAGTCTAATATTACATTGAACCGAAGATGAAGGATCGACTGGAACAACTAAAAGCGGTAAGATAATTTTTCTTATGAGTTATGATTTCAAACGGCGGTCTGGGGACTGAATTGCTACTGTTTGACCTTTACCTGGGAGGTCCTGAGCTCAATATCGACTAACTGGGTCGTTGTGGTGAGTTATGGTTAATTACGCGTAGATTATCTAACTGCCAATAATGACACTCATTATTATAAATAGGTTAAAAGGGGTAAACAACACATTAACTGCCATTACGGTTAATTCAAGCACGTAGAAACGCGTCTGACATAGTTGTGATGGATGAGCATCCACATCAGTATCAGTAATAATATCTGTTTTCCTTGGTAAATTCTGTGAAAAATGAAATGCTTTTGAAATGTTAAAGATAAGCTGCAATGGATTCTATTATGTTTACTAACAAAAACAAGAAAAGGTTGCTGAAAAAAATCTTAAACAACACTAGTAGTTTGCTAATCTTAGTCGGTCTCCCAGTTTGGATGTCTGTTGGCTGGTCAGACTGGGAGACTAGCTGGACGTCCAGTTAAACACCAGCTTGACCAACCTTGAAGACCAGCTTAAACCATTTAAGCCTGGTTTAATATGTTTTTACAGAGAGAAAACACTGTTTCTGCCAAGTTAATAAACTTTCTGCTTTGTTATTGTATGGCAAAATAGAAGTCGGATCAAGCTCCTGATGATGTGGAAATTCCAGTGGAAAATAAAGAATTTATGGATGAGTTCTTCGCTCAGGTATATGTGAATTAACTACATTGGAAGAAAATGAAAACAGACATTTGAAGGTCACAATTTCTGTAATTTCTGTATGTGTTTCTATAGATTGAGGAAATCCGCACCAGTATAGACAAGATTGATGAAAATATAGGCGAGATAAAGCGACTGTATTCTGTCATCCTCTCTGCACCTACATCAGACCAGAGTTAGTCTAATAATTTTTACCTTTATTTTTATTTTCAAGTTATTTATCATTTGTTGTCTCCCCACCGTATTCATGCTTTAAATATCTCTCATCTCATTTCTCAACTAGAGACACAGGGTGATTTGGAGGCAGTTACTAATGAGATAAAGAAACTGGCCAACAATGCTCGCAACAAACTCAAAAGTCCGTTTTCAGCTCTTGCATTGCTTGTTCATGAAAATATATCAATAATTGGATAATATGCTACAGCACTCTTGTCTATAAATTCTGATTTTATATATTTTGTTGACAGGCATTGAGCAGAACTTGGCATCTAACACCGAGGAGAGGGCTTCAGCAGATATACGGATAAAGAAATCTCAGGTAACCACTAGCACTATACCACAAGCCCACAAGGATTTCAAAGAGTAGTTATTTTTTTATTCATACAGTGTTTATCTCCTACATTTTAGCATGCCATTCTTGCTAAGAAGTTTGTAGAGGTGATGACCAAATACAATGAAGCCCAAATGGAGTTTAAAGACAAGAGCAAAGGGCGCATCCAAAGACAGCTGGAGATCAGTGAGTGACAAGCAGCAAATTTTCTCAGTTTTCTCACTGATCAAAAGATCAGTGTTCGCAATGTTATATGCATGTTTAAGGCTAATGTTGGATTCTGTCTTACAGCTGGCAAAGTCACTACTGATGAGGAACTGGAGGAAATGCTGGAAGGAGGGAACGCTGCAGTATTCACAGCAGGAGTGAGTACTATTCTGTATATTTCTGTGTGTGATGTTGTGTTGAAACAACATAACGTGTGTATGTTTTTGAGCTAAAAGATACTTACACTACCGTTTAAAAGTTTGGGGTCAGTAAGATTAAAAAAAAAAAAAAGAAATTCATACTTTTATTCAGCAAGGATGCATTCAATTGATCAAAAGTGACAGTAAAGACTTCTGTTAGAAGAAATATCTATTTCAAATAAATGCTGTTCTTTTGAACTTTCCATTCATAAAAGAATCATGAAAAACTATATCATGGTTTCCACAAAAATATTAAGCAGCACAACCTTTTTTGACATTGATAATAATAAAAAAATATTTCTTGAGTAGAAAATCAGTATATTAGAATGATTTCTAAAGGATCATGGACACTGAAGACTGGAGTAAGGATGCTGAATTGTCAGTTTTGCCATTACAGGAACATTTTTAAATATATTAAAATAGAAAACAGTGAACAGTAGTGTGTGTTTATTATTTAAACAACTCTTTTTCCTTTTCTATAGATTATGGACTCTGGAATATCAAAACAGGCACTAAGTGAGATTGAGGCACGACACAAAGATATTATGCGACTGGAGAGCAGCATAAAAGAGTTGCATGACATGTTTGTGGACATTGCAATGCTGGTGGAGAATCAGGTACATGTGGTTGTCTTTTCTGGAGAATAAAGCAAAAATATTGGCCCAATTTGGAGGCCTTATTATTACAGCTGCTGGTTGGACACCGGTCTGTTATATATCCTTAGCGTTTTATTCCCATCTGTCAACAGGGAAGTATGATTGACAGGATTGAGAGCAACATGGACCAGTCAGTGGGTTTTGTGGAAAGAGCTGTGGCTGACACTAAAAAGGCTGCCAAGTTCCAACAGGAAGCACGCAGGGTGAGCTTGGAAATTATGAGGAGTAAAATAATTGTGACACATAAAATACAATACAATAATAAATAACACTTTCACTTTATAGTTTATTTTCATGAATAAAATGCAGACTGCTAATTGTATTATTCTCAGATAGTGTTTTATGTTTCTTGCAGCATTTTTTTTTTGTTCAGCAGGTTTTATTGTTTATCATCCTTTGAGTTTCTTCTGTTTTCCTTCTCTCTGTTTCTGATTCTCCCCCATCCCCATCTCTATATGTCTGTTCTCTGTCCTCACCTTCCCAATCATCCTTTCTGCTTTCCTTTATATTATTATGATGCTGTCACTGTCCGCTCACTTCCACCTTTGTAGAAGAAGATGATGATCATGCTGTGTTGCACAATTCTTGCGGTCATCGGTGGTTCTCTGGTGTATAGCTGGCTGACATAAACTTCAAGGTAAGCATTCATAAATCTAAATTCATAAATCTAAAATACATAATACTCTAGGTTGACTATTTGTGAGTAATATCCTGTCTTTTCCAGGTGATGAGGTTGTCTAGTCTACCAAGTCCAGAGTCTCTATCAAGAATCAAGAGAAGCATCTTAGCGCCGGTGAACCATAAGCATCCCTACTGGCACAACATGTTTTCCCATGCTTGTTTATCTCATTTTGTCTTTTACATTCTTCCTGTCTTATCAGTTGGCCTTGCATTGTTAGAGGCATCATAGTATAATGTGATGTGCAAGCTATCTGTCAATGTTAGGGCTGTGGTATGAAAAATAGCTTTAAAGGGATAGTTCACCTAAAAATGAAAGTTTTGTTATTAACTCTCCCTCAAGTTGTTCCAAACCTGTATGAGTTTCTTTCATCTGTTGAACACAAAAGAAGATATTTTGAAGAATGTTGGTAACCAGACAGTTGACTGTAGTCATTGACTTCCATGGTATTTTTTTCCTGCTATGAAAGTAAATGGGTGCCGTCAATTGTTTGATTACGAACATTCTTCAAAATATCTTATTTTGTGTTCAGCAGAAGTAAGAAACTCATACATATTTGGAACAACTTGAGAGGGAGTAAATGATGACAAATCCCTTTAATTTATTTAATTGTTTTATGGGAATTTATGATAAAGCCTATATATGATGATAAAAGATAAATAAGAGCCTACGTTTTGTTTTTGAGGCCTAATTTTTGTAACTGACAGGTGAAACATTTTAAACTACCAATGTCAAATATTTAGTCCTTACTGGAAAAAAAACTTAAACATTTAAATCATGTTTTATCTTTTAATTTAGTATTAGTTAAAATAATTAGAGTAAAGGTGGTCCTGTTGTTTAGTGTTATTTAGTGCAGATTAATAGCACTTAGTTTATTTCTTCATTTTTCTCTTATGTACGTGATAATAGTAGTATTGTATATTTTGGAGGCACCGGAGTTTAATTTTACAGTAGTCTGGCTTGAGTTATTGTCTAGACGGAGTAGTCGTGATTAAAAGAACGAGGTGTCTAAAATCTGTGTTATTCGTTCTTTCATCAATGCTTAAAAACAACATATCATTATACATTTTATTTATGCGAGAAACTTTTCTGCAGTTGGTTGTGACGTTGTGGTTATCGACAGGCGTTTAGTCCAATGAGTCGCTGCGCGTTAGATGATGGCTGACCAATCAGCAACTACTTCCTGATCGATTGGGTTTAACGAAAAGTTTTACCATGCGGAGTTACCTGGGGTCGATTGATAATTCAATGTGTACAATTATTCAAGTATTTCAAGACAGTTTAATGGACTCAAAGAAATGTCAAGGACTTCACGATGACCTTATGTGAAGTTACATTCGGCTAATTCGAAAGAAAATGTAGATTTATTTCACCAGACGCCACAAGCCAGAGCTTTATATGCAGTCATGGACTGGACATCCGCCGGCGATGGGACGCCAAGCCACGTAAGATCTAAGGTACTTAAAAGCTATATTTTACTAATCACATTGCGCATAAGAAATACAAATAACAACAATTTGGTTGCAGACATTTTGGTAAAACTGAATGAGTGTGTTGATATTTTATATTTGATTGGTTGGTAACGTGAGGTTTTCGGCGCATGTAAACCAATCTTTGTCTAGATGATTTGATGGGCGTGCAACTCCAGCCAATGAAAGCATGGCTCGTCTGGTTACTTGTACTATTATTTGTCTCGTAGTCCTGTGAAGTGACAGCGGTATTAACCAATGGGAGTAAAATCGATGGCGTCGCATGTGTCTGTGATTGGATGCCAAATCTGTAATGGGCGGGGCTTAATTCGTGGTGTTTTTGTGACGATGTGAAAATGGCGGCGAATGATCTACTACATTAACTTTGTCGTGAATTCACACAGTGGAGCTTTCTGAATAATGCTTACTTTCACTTAGAATAGAAAAGTTACTAGACTAGTCTAGTCGGAGTGCACATTTTAATAGTAAACAATACACGTGGACTATTTTACCCGCTGGATTTTCCCCACTGTGAGCCCGAGTTTAAATCTTGTGGAAATGTGGTTTTATTTGAAACTTGAACAGGGATTAGCGTATGTTACTCGATAAATATACGCTCCTCATTTCTCGCCTCACTCTTAATGGGTGACTGCAATTTTATACGTTGTACATATAAGCCGTATGTATAAGCAAGACCCCATATCGTTTTGTGTTTAATATTTTTTTTTTTTTACCACCGCGTAGTGTTTGTAGGCTGGTTAGCGGTTGGTTAGCTGGTGCTGATGCTCGTTCACTCTCCCCTCAGCAGCGCTTAGCTTGATAACCTAGCTTTTTATTATGACCTGCTGTTTTATTCTCGTTGGTGTGAGAATATAATACAACAATTTTGTAGCTCTAAGGTCCGCTTTTATGTGAATAAAGCTGCTGACGAGTTTTTAACTATTTGAAAACAACGATTATTTTATCCAGGCAGTATTCATGTAACGTATCCTTATTTCGATTAAACGGACACTGTGATAAAGTGTCCATCGAGCACATTTGTGGCGGTTATTTATAACGGGATAAACTGACAGAATCACGTTCGCTGGCTCGCGACTCGCCCGTGTACTGGCGGGCGGCGCGTGAGTCTTTATTCTGACAATGGACGATCCCAAACCGCGTTACAGCAAGCGGCTGGTAAGTACAGCACACTAAACACTTGGACAATAAAATGTTTTGCTCAGGATGGTAACGTTAGTCTACTATGGAGTTTCTGAATTGAGAGCATTTCGCTGTTAAATTCCATTGCAGTTGAAATGTTTGTAGCAATGTTCGCTAGTGTTGTCATTTGAGTGGGATAAAGAATCTGCAAGGCGCGACTTTTATTTTCATTTTATGTACTCCGTATCGTTTTAATGCGTCCATATGTTTAAAATTTTGTATATAGCAGATGTCATAACGTCATTTAAAGATTTCTTGAAAGCTTTGACAAGTTTGGCACTCTCATGGAAGCATAAATACAGTAGATGTTGAATTCTTGGCTTTTGACAGAAGGACCACGTGACCAGCAAACGCCAACAACCACTGACCCTTACAGTTTCATGATCTGAAAACATTTCCATTGTCACATAATAGAATCTGTAAAAGAATAATCTGAGTAAAAGTTCACAAAGTGTTACTTGCAATAAATTATGGTGAGGAAAAACACCTAGCGATTTATTAGTTGGCACAGCTATTTCGTTAAAGATCTTGCAAATATCTGTCTTTCCTTTTCCTCATCAAGAAGTTATATATTTATTTTAAGACTATATTCGTATGCATTAAAGTCTTAATGGAGTTTACTTGCGATAAAACCTGCCAGTTATAAATCCCAAAACGGTCCACAGCTTGCAGTGCATCATCAAAATTGTATAAAACATCTACACCACGGAATTCAATAAATCATTTATTAATATTCTGTTTTTATATATTGTTTTTTTTATATTTTATTTATAATACAGATCTTGCTTTCAGTAAAAGTGGTCAAATTCTCTTGATCCAAACTGACATGTCACTTTCGCTCCATGTGCTTATTAATATTCATTTATTTTTGGATTAACCCCAACAATACCTCAGTTGTAAAGATGCTAAATGTTAGTTGCTGACACACAATGATTTGTGCATGCAGAAACGTTTCCACACGTTGGTTATATTGTTTGAGGCTGGGTCTTAGAGAATTTGTAGCACATAAATTAAAAGATCTCTCAGCCAAGATGTATCATGCGTTAGAATTAAAATGGTCTGAAATTATGTTGTTGGTTTGGTTGTAACATTTGCCCCGATAGTTTTCTGAAGAGCAGGACAGTGATGGAGATTGAGCAGGATTTGAGAGATTGTTGTGTGCAGACTGTTTTTGTAGAGACTGGGGAAGTGGAGGACGAACGATTAGATTGGTTTAGCAGACCATGTGACCAGACATGCGGAAACGGGGGGAGGAGTGGGAGGGGGCACTGCAGAGGCGAAAGGATGACAGAGGAGAACAGAGAGCAGGTTTTCTCATTTTGAAAGACGGGAAGAAATGCAGGGATGGAGAACGGACAGGAGATCCTTACGCTTGTTGACGGGGGGATGTTGTTGATGAGACGGAGAGGCAGGAAGAGGAAAAGCCAGCAGAGGGATGAAGATGTGACACTGAAGGTGCGAGGTGTGTAGTGTCTCATTGCCCTCCACAAGGGCTTCCTCCTAGCGCACTGCGGTCTAGGGCCTTGTTTGGAGAGAGGGCGATCGCACAGAAAAGGTTTTAATCCTGGCATCAGTTGCATACGCCACTTCATCTTGATTGATTTCATCTATAGAAGGTTTTCTTGTTTTGATCTCCCTCCAGTGTGGGGACCCGTTATTACAGGTTGTACTCTTTCACCTTAAATGCATATTTGCTGCTGAGAGATCTGACAGTTTGTAGATCTTTGTTGTGAATGGAAGAGATTGAAAGATGCAATGATGCAGCATCAGAGAGTGACAGATTGGCAGGGTTTGCGCACAGGCCCAGAATCTGGAAAAACTGCAGCATCATTGACTGACTAGGGATGGGCACAAGTGCCTAAGTACTCAGAAATTACAGCATTGGTTGTTTTTTAAAACAATTGCATCTTTAAAAATGTCTGTTCTTAGTATTGTGATTGTTTACAGTTGCATTTTGGGCAGTACCCTGCACAGTCTGATTGGTTAGAATAGGATCATGGTGTACGTGGTGACTTTGTTTGTGACAGCAATTTTCAAAAGCAACTAGACAGGACATCATTTATGTATTAGAACAGAACATGTTTTTAACTTGATACAGAGTTATGAGACCAATAATTGGCTGGTGTGTTTGGACTTTTGTGTGCTAACATAAAGGGCTTTTGTTCATAGAGTTGTACATGGTTCAGTCAGGATATGTGAATGATTTGGAGAACATTTCCTAAGAGACTGCACAGTCATGCCCAATTCATTTCATTGATTTTTTTTTTTCTACCCCCTCTTTTTTTTTTCTTTTTGTCTTTAAGAGGGTGTGACGACAGAGCTTTAGGAAGCATGTGATTGGCTAGTGCTTCCACATCACCATAGAGACATTGAGGGCAGAGGCAAGGGCGAGCAGAGGAGGGTCTTATTGTTTTGTTCATTGTGTGCCTGTATGTGTTACTCACCTGATCTTGGTGAGGAGTGGTGCATCTCAGCATCATTAACTGCAAACTAGCATTATTTCAGATACTACTTTTTTATAGAATGATAATAAGAAAACATGTTATTTGAGCACCAAATTAGAATGATTTCTGAAGAATCATGTGACACTGATTCACTATTTTACTGTGTTTGCTATATTTTTTGATCAAATAAATGCAGTCTTGAGCATAAACATCAAAAACAAAATTTTTGAACGGTAGTGTAGAAATCATTGACATTCACTTGTGCTGCAGTGGCATTTTTGAAAGCATCATTTCTTGTTTTAAATACAATCCTAAATGCAATTTCCTTCTCTGTGAATGATGCATTGCTACCTTAGAATTTGTACTTTTTTGAACAGAGCTTGTTAAAGAAACTTCCTGAACTATACTGCTACTTACCTGTACTCTACGGATGTAAACATGCTATATTAAGCAGAAAAGAGAATGTGGCTGAGAATTGTTTTCTGCTGGAACAGACTCTCAGCAGTGAATCCTTGTGCATCAGCATGATTTATGATGTTTTATTAATAGTTTCTGTGTGTGGGCTAGTGCTCATGATGGTTGTGAGTTATTTAGTGTATGTTATGTGTGAGATTGTGGGCAAGTGCATCTCTCAGCCTAGTGTAGGTGTGTGCTCGAATTTGAAGCTGTGGTGGTTATACAATGAATTATTAGAAGGAAGCGATTAATGTATGCAGAGAAATAGTGTTGTTCTGGCAATGGTTTTTCATTGTTTGATTTTTCTTTGTCTTACAGCGGTCTGGCACACGGCGCCGTTACCAAGACGATGGCATTTCCGACGACGAGATCGATGGAAAGAGGACTTTCGATCTGGAGGAGAAGCTACACAGCAGCCGCTTCAGCTCTGACCGAGTCAAATGCATGGAGGGCAAAGGTGATAAAGAGTTGCAGTTCTTTATGGAACTCATCAAAGATACACATCTTTATGGCTTGTATAATTTAACTTTGCATGTTTTTTTTCAGACCTCACATACGAGTATGTCCAGAGATATGGGCTCCGGGACCCCATCATCTTTGAGAGACCTGATGGACTTGGCATCAAGTAAGAGATTGTCCTTTTTTGTCTTTTTTCTTGTAATGTGCTTTATTCTCTTATTGAAAAACCTCCCTTTTGAGTTTCACAGATTGTTTGTTTTTACTGTTGCTGTTTTGTGTCTTCTTCCTTCTCATATTTTCAGGATATGTATACATTTTTACATTTGAATCTAATCTACATTTGCTATGTTTCCATTTCAGAATGCCGGATCCAGACTTCAGTGTGAATGATGTGAAGTTGTTTGTAGGTAAGTGTTTTTGTGGTGGAAATGCTGAATTTGGTGCTTCTTTGGGATGCTTCAGCCTCTCCTCCCTACTCGTCTTTGTTTACAGGAAGTCGGCGGATGATTGACGTGATGGATGTGTCAACTCAGAAGGGCACAGAGATGTCAATGGCCCAGTGGAGGCGCTACTATGAGACTCCTCCCTCTCAGAGAGAGAAGCTTTATAATGTTATCAGCCTTGAATTTAGCCACACTAAACTAGAGAGCCTCGTCAAAAGACCTGCCACGGTAGGTACCTTAACGCTTTGATGCACCAAAAATACTAATATTTAGACCAGTCTGATAGCCAACGTTTTGTCTATGTTGTCACAGGTGGACATGATTGACTGGGTGGACAACATGTGGCCACGGCATTTAAAAGAAAGGCAAAGAGATTCCACAAACTCAATCATGGACATGCAATACCCCAAAGTGCAGAAGTGAGCATTTCTTAGATCTTTCAATATAGTCTGTATTAATTCATTCTTGATCTCATTTCACAACTTGTGAAGGCTTTAAAACAAAAAGGTCTGTTCACCTATGGAGTTACCTTTTGTGACTTTTTATGCAATCAAACATACTGTTTGAGAGCAAAAATAAATTATACTGTAATTAAGAAACAAAAAAGTTGTGCTCTTTATAGTGCAAGTAAATCTTTGTTTTTCTTTGTGCAGTTTATCACGCATGCATACATTTGCTTCCTGTTTTGCGAGTGAAGCTGCATTCCAGTGGGCGGTATCTAAGCACCAGAGTGACAGACCTGTTTCTATTGGTCTCTCTCATTTAGCGCAATAATTCGGCCTAACCCACTACCCGGTCTCGCCATGAGTCTGACTCTGACAGAGTGAGAGCGGGATTATGGCAGCCATCTGGTATCGCAGAGTGCGTTAGATATAACACAGGAGTTTAATACACATTGTAATGCTCTAATGAATTATACATTTTTGTCATTTACAGTAACAATTTTATGTACCTTTTATGTAAGTTAACGCAGCTGAATAAGCCAAGTCATTTCTGATCAGTCTTTGTCAGCCATGTTCAAGGGAGAATTAAATATGACACTGGATTTTGTTAGGCCATTAGTGTGTGTCATCAGCCAAAGTTTTATGATATTTGACTCTACCAACCATATACTGTAAAAAAAAAATATGGATGTCACCTGAAGGTTTCTGAAGAGCATTTTTGAATCCTAAAGTTGGCCGTTGCCATCTTGATAACCGTTGCGTCACTCCCAGATAACAGAAAATGGGCAAAGAGGCGGGACATTGCTAGAGCTGAGGTGATGTGATGACTAACAGACAGCAGACAAACAGCTAGTAGTGGCCATGCCCTTAATTATGCAGAATTTATAGTCTTAATATATTATAATAATTGATTAATATAATTTATAATTAAAAAAATTCACCCCCCTCACATTTGTCATGAAGGGCAAAATTAGCTGTAAAAAAAAAAAAACACAATTTGTACCAGGCTGTAAACATGTTTTTTTCTGCTGTAAAGTTGGGCATTTTAACATGGGGCTCAATGAGATTCTGCTCCCTTTTGGAGCCTGTCTCTAGTGGCCAGTCGATGAATTGCAGTTTAAGTCACTTCTGTATTGGCTTTAAGAGAAACTAGGGGAGGTAGCCACTTGGTACCAACCTGTTTTTATGAGCTCTTGAACTCTACACAGGGCCCGTATCTATCAAGCCTCTTAGAATTACTCACAAGAACACTAAGAATTGACTTAAGAGTAAACAAATTCTTGGCTTAAAGCTGCACTTAAAAGTTAGTTATCAAGCATCTCAGTCGTAATTTAAGTGAAGTGTAGGACTAAATCTTAAGTGTCAGTCTTAGAGATGATTCACGACACTTTGCTGTGCCACAAACAGGATTTTGGATGACGATATAGGCATGAACCAATCACTGAATAGATTTCCTTATTTAAGAATATTCTTGGATAAATTCACATTGAATGGTGAGATTCCTAAGAGTTTACATTCAACACACATTTGACAAAGAATTTTTAAGAGAATACATTATGATATACACATTGAAAATGAAAGATAAACAAGTTTTCCACCATGTCTTAATTACAAATTATAAACCTGTGTGCTGTTAACTGATCTGCCTATATTTAGCCTATATTTTATAATCTAATCAGCCACCATGGATTCCAAAAGAAAACCGAACTGGCAGGAGGAAGAAGCGCTGACAAAGATGATGCCTGCTCTGTCCAAACGATACCATTTGATTAACTGCTGGTCGTCAAACATTTCAAAAACGTTCTCCCTCTCCTGAAAGATTTGCACACGTCTCTGTCTCCTCAGTGCCATCACAATCCCCTACTGGCAACTCCTAACCACTTGAGAGACCTCTCGAGCGGTCTTAAATAACTGGGAGAGTAAGAGTGATTCTTAGCTTTAAGAAATTTGATAACTTGCTTTTATACTTAAGTTTGTAAATTTCATGAATTCTCAGCACTTAAGACTAAAATGGCACTTTGAGAAGCTTGATAAATACGGGCCCAGTTGACAGTGTAATCTGCTGCTCTATTGCACAATCGGCGCAGACTTTCTCAGAAATGTCCGATTGATCCTAATATACATTTGCCCACATTTTGAAATGTCTTTCTAGAAAACAAAACAGTTTTATGACCTTGTGTGAATTATTTTGCCAAAATTCATCATGTAATATAATCCCACTTGGTAACACGTGCATAGTTAAAATTAGCAGCATTCTACACATCAAAACTCACTTTTCAAACATCTAAGAGGTTTTTTATTTTTTAGAGATTTGTAATAACTTCTGATTGCGAATTAAAGTATAATGAATTATAATTAAATGAGCAGAAATATATTATTTACAGCTTTTTAGTATTAGCTAATAAACCAAAGACCATAACACTGCGCCCCAGCATTTCTAATATAAGCATGATTTATTCTTATAAAAATACCCTGAATCACATAGGGAAAAAAACATCCAAAAAATATATTGTTGTAATCTATATTGTAGTCTATTTATTAGCTTCATGTTTCTATCTGGTATTTATGTATGGAGACAGAATGCAGAGGATTTTTATAGGATTTTTGTTATAGAAGGGTCATGCTATGACCACATAATATGAGTTAGGGAGTCATTTGACCCCGAACAGTGGCAGAGCCAGTGAGCTCTCATCAGATCTAGTAATTTAGTGGAAAATTCATTTAAATGACATTTCTTTCTAAAGAAATATTATCTTCATGTCCGTTTCTCACACAGCTCTCTTTGTTCATTGTTATTTTTTAACAAAACAGTCCTCTTTCCCCATTTTAAATTAGCTTGTTCTGTGTGCAGGTACTGCCTAATGAGTGTGCAGGGCTGTTACACAGATTTCCACATAGACTTTGGAGGCACATCTGTGTGGTACCACATACTGCGGGGCTGCAAGGTCAGAAAACTATGTGCATATAAACTACTATTTAAAAGTTTGGGGTCGGTAAGATTTTTAAAATATTTTTGAAAAAAAGTCTCTTATACTCATTAAGGTTGCATGTAATATTATTTTTACATGTAATAAATTTTATTATTCTGATTTGTTGCTCAAGAAACATTTCCTGTTATCATGGAAAACAAGTTGCTGTTTAATATGTGGAAACTGATCTTTTTTTTTTCAGGATTCTTTGATAAATAGAAAGTTCAACTGAATTTATTTGAAATAGAAAATGTTGTAACAATGTGAAAGTTTACTGTCGCTTTTGCTAAGAATTTATGGTAAAATTTTACAACAATGTTCTATTTGTTAACGGTAGTTAACTTAATTTGTTAACCTGAACTAACATTGATAAATACTTTCACCTTAATCTTAATTTAAACTTTTTCTGTTTATTAAATTCAAAAGTTGTATCTGTTTTATATGATTATAATTTTATTGAAATGTATTTGAGGTAGGATTAATTGGTCCTGAGCTAGCAAGAACTAACAATAAACAGTTGTATTTGATTAACTAACGTTAACAAAGTTTAATAAATAACTAACAAATTATTGAACATTGTTAATATTATTTAATGCATTAACTAATTGGAATTTATTGTATAGTTACTGACTCCAACTGTACTGTGCATGCTTAGTTTAGCATAGACACTTGAGCTCATTGATAATGCCAAATTCACTGTTGTGCTTTTATATCTGATAATCAGTTTGCTGTCAAAATGCCCAAAATGTTTTTGGACTAGATAAGCCTGATTGTCTATGTCTGCTACAGGTGTTTTGGTTAATCCCACCCACGGCACAAAACCTGGAGCTTTATGAGAACTGGGTGTTGTCAGGAAAACAAGGCGACATCTTTCTTGGTGACAAGGCCACTGATTGCCAGAGGATTGAGCTCAAGCAGGGCTACACGTTCATTATTCCATCGGGTAAGCATGTGCAGGCGCACACATTCATTTACATGAAGAGAAAACTAGATTGTTTTGAATGATTAGTTTAAGTTAGGGCTGTCACTACATGTTGCTACATGTCAGCGGGAACTTCCAGCTAATGTTATCCTCTCGTGCGGTTACAGATACAGCGTTTTGACTGAATCACTCCTACTTCTGCTACATGAGATGAGAACACATTTTCTGGGTCATGAAAGATTCTGCGTTTGTGATATTTCCTTCTTTCTTTTACTTGTCACGTATCACGATGTGCACTTCAATAAGCCCACAGAAAGCAGGTTAATGCGTTTACATGCCGCGCGAAATCGGGGTAAGAGGCAAAAAACTACCTGTGTCGACCGGTTTATGCTTAAGCCGTTTTGACCTTACTCTGGGAAAAGAAAACGGGTTACCGCGTTTACATAGCCACTTGCGTTGTCGGCTTATTAAGCATAATCGGCTTAAGAACATGCATGTAAACACACTCAGTGAGACAATAATAATTGGTTAAAATAAAGTATTAAAAGCAAGTAATCATATGGTTTTATTGAACAGCACTGTAAAAATACTTAATGTGATATACATAATATAAACATAATCCACTTATGTACATTATGTATTTTAACGGGCATGGCCTGGTGGTTGTTGTTACACTTAACAGCATGATCAAATTGTTTAATATTGGCCAAGCAACATTTAATTATAATGTTTATTCAATTTTTCATATTGGGCCACTTTACAATGTAAACGCTACAGCTACTGCGGACATCAAAACATACAAACTCAGAGCAGATGGTTTAAACTTTTATTTTGAAATCGCAATGAACAACATTTTGCATATTAAGAAACTTATAAATGTGTAGGTTTATAAATGATTTACGTTACAAATCGGGTTAAATAGTGCATGTTGTGTTCCCAGATGAACATTATAAGCAACCCAAACTCACAGCTTATGCAGAGATGGAGTTTAACCAAGCTGTTGATGCGCTCCAAGCATGAAAATAATAACAGAGCAACACTTCGCTATGAAACACAAAGCACGTCAGACTTTATATGCGTTCCCAAATGCACGTTATTGGAAACCCAGACGAACCGCACATGCAGAGACTGAGTTCATGTGGAACAGCTTTTTCTGTGAACGAGGCCGCTGTGACCCACTGGATGAAATGCATAACCTCAACGCACGTAACAGCCTTTGATTTCACAATAGCACTATGCTATATTATGATTTTTTTGGTGTAATATATCGTGCAGCCTTAGAAAACGGTCTCATAATGTGGTTCATGGATTCTCGTCCATGCAATGCGGCATTTCCGGTATTTTATCTGGTTAATCGACCTTGGTGAATTGCAATCAAATATTTTTTTTTTAATTGAGTACTCTAATTTAATCGGAATTGTGACAGCCCTACTTTAAGCTTTCTTAATTACATATTTTGTTTTAGGTTGGATTCATGCTGTGTACACACCAGTGGACACGCTTGTATTTGGTGGGAATTTTCTTCATAGTTTTAACATCCCCATGCAACTGCACATCTCCAGCATTGAGGACAGGACAAGGGTGAGCCGAACATTTCACTGCAGTGGTTGCCATTTTTCAGTTCATTTATAACTTGAATACCTGTTTATGGTCTTTTTAATCTCAAAAGAAAATATCTGGGTCATATTTGATACTAAATTTAGAAAGGTTAATAAGAAAATACATTTTGCATTAGAAAAAAGCTACATTTTTGTCAACTTTTTGCACCATTTTGCATTGTAACATTATCTTGATAACAATAATCACACCTCAATTCTCATCATAATAAAGAGGGGAAATGTATCATTTCGTTACTTCAGTCCAATAAATATATACATTTTAATGCTACAAACAATCATGGCAGTATTTCTTGTACTGATTTTTTTTTTCTGATTTTAATAAAAACAAAACCTTTGTGTCTGGACAGGATGATTTTCCTTACTCCTTTACGGTAATGAGAATGTGATGTTTTTCTCATAATTATTGGAAATTTGGTAGGAAAATATGTATGTATCTGAAATAATGTAACCGAAAATCTTAATGGTCTCTGGTTGTCCTCAGGTGCCTGCGAAGTTCCGGTATCCGTTCTATTATGAGATGGGCTGGTACGTGTTGGAGCGTTATCTGTACAGCATGACCAACACATCATACCTCATCCCTGAGTTCCAGAAATACTCTCTGGGCATCGGTCAGTACATTAACAACACCATCACATCCACATAGATTTGCTTGTAATGAGCACAGATAAGTTAAACTCTTTCTCTCTGATACTAATACACAGGCTTGAAGCAGGAAAGCTCGGGCTGTGAGGTACTAAATGGCCATACTAAAGAGGAAAGAGATGACAACAGTGCTCCCTCTCCACCTAGTGGGCCAGGGGTGAAGCTTCACTTGACTCCCTTTGAGCTGGAGGGGTTGTGGAACCTGATAGGGAAATTGGAGTCACTGCCCTCACATAAGAAGTGTGTGCCTTCAGGAATACACAATGCTGCTGCCCTGCTACACGACATACGGGTCAGAACTCATGCTCATTGTGTATTATGCTTTTGTTTTTGGAAATGGTTATTCTGATGCACTTGTTGGTGTGTTATTTGTGAAGCTGTATCACAAGATTTTTTATAAATATAATTATATTTTATATATTCATGTGAAATCAATATCTTAATGGAATTAGTTTATGTTAGGTTTTGTTGCTATAAGCTGCGTTCACACTGCCACTTTGTCACTGCATGTTGCCAGTGACTGGCGGTTAAGTTGCTAGTGGGCGTTCCCACTACTGGTTGTCTAGTAATGTTTATGAATGACAGTCATCATGGATGTTATTCTATGTGGTAGAAAATCTAATCAGTTTTCTAAAACTAATCAGGGTTCATATGTAATGAAAGTCATTTCCGAAGTCCATACGAAAAGTTGGAAGTTAACTGAAATGAACAAAAATTAAACGAGCCAAAAAGATAAATAAATAAATCTCCTGTTAACAAAGTAACAACAAAAACAAAACAAAACCAAAAAAACCCTACTAAGGTCAGTTGGTCATGATGTTATGGCTGAACAGCGCTGACTAACTCAGATATTTTCACCACTGCTAGATATACTAATTTAGCCTCTACCAAACAATTATAAAGGTAAATATCAAATAATAATTTACCAAATAAATCCCAAACAACAATAATACAAAAATATACACTTTATCATAACTAACATAATACAATCAACTACTTAAAGCACAATATAAGAAACCACTCCAACAAACAAAACAAAAAGATAAACTGAATAAAATAAGATCCCCCTCCGAATCGAATCATGATGGTACAGTTCAATTTCCTCTGGAACAGCACAAGTTTGGAGACTGAAGCACCGCCTCTCCCTTTGTTTTCTGACACATGGAATGCGGCCATTCACTCCATGGACCAGAGGAATCTAGGACTCGGGTACAGTTAAACAGCAAAGGAATATAATTCAAAATTTTTGTCAAATGTTAACTTGTCCTGTGTTTTTTCTTATAATAAGGGGATTTAAATAAAGTAACAAACCATATTAAGTTAAACTTTAAAATAACCAATTTAAGTAAAAAAAAAAAAACCTTTTTCCGTCTTGCCGTTGATACTTCACTCTACAGGATGTAGTGACGGATTCATTCCTGTTGTTTGTTGTTGAAAATGGCAATTAATTTGCATAAAGTTAAACATATCTCAGCCTTGTCGTGTTGCTGGACACGCCTACATCCTGTCACCAATAGTCACTTGTGTAGCCGGAAATCACCAGCTCTCCATTGAAAATAATGTCGCTGTGTGTCGATGGCAGTGTGAACACCACTTAAGAAGTCATATTGAAATATGATAATAAATGGGGTTTTTTTCTCTCCCTTTCAGGCGTTATTAAAAGAACATGCCAATGACATCCCTAAACTCTCTTACACTGGAAAACCCATTGTCAGATGGCCAAAGAGGGTAAGATCACAGAATTTGTTTCTTTAAGTATTTTTAATTGACTTTATAGAAAACACGTTAAGTGAACTTAAAGAATTTTTCTTTTTGTGTAGTTTTTGTTATTTGGTTTATTTCATGCCATACATGAAATAATTGGAATAATGAATTTTATTTAAAATTAGGAATTTCTTACTGTATTATCTGTTTTAATAATTTATTTTATCTTGATATTAATTTAATATATGCTGGAACAAAATCATTGTCCCGACAGAGTGATTTTTCATTACTATATGAAATGAATTGCTCAACACAGACAAGACACTTTTGATTTTTTGTGTGTGTCTAATATGACCATAACATTTTCTTTGTTGCTCTGACAATTGTGACTACCTAAACGGGTTGATTTGAAAGAAATCAAGCTTGATTTAACTGTTGTCACTTTTGATGCATAATGATGTTTAAAACAAAATTCTAAAATCTGCAGTTTCACTTTCTTATTCTGTTTGAATATTCTATTCTATTCTAAATCCACCACTGCAGTGCTTACCTCTCATTTCTTTTTGTCTCTCCCAAGCCCCCCTGGTACCAGCCCCCTCCTCCCCCTCCACCTGTCATTCGTCCCAAGCTGGCAACAACACCGATTATTTCACGGCCAGTAAAACCAGCCTCCAATATGTCGGTCCTGCGACGGCGCCGCGTGCGCTGTAAACGCTGTGAGGCCTGTCTACGCACAGAATGTGGAGACTGCAACTTCTGCAGAGACATGAAGAAATTCGGTGGCCCTGGCAAACTCAAACAGACCTGTGTACTGCGCCAGTGTCTCGCTGTGAGTGTCTTCACATTGTGCATTGTTAATGTAGCCTTCCTTTTTTTGTATACATTTATCACTTTCTCTTTATGTGTGTTCTCTCAATAGCCTGGTCTGCCACTCTCTGCTGTTTGTGAGATCTGTGAGGAAGGCAACCAGGAGACTAGTGAAGAGCTCATGGAGTGCTCCAACTGTGCTCAGATAGCACATCCTAGTTGTTTGAAGGTACAAACTTTACCACAGCAGTTCAATCCACTTCTCAAAATCCTTTATTCAGATACATTTATCTGGTGAGCATAATGACTGGAGGCTTTGCAAAGTGTGGGCATTATCCATTCCCAACACAATAGAGTTCAGCAATCGGCTGCTGGAAGTAAAAATCCCATTCCTGATCGCCACAGAGAAATTCATTTTAGCAAGAGTCCTTAATATATAAGCCTTCAAGGACATACCTACCACCAGCTTTTGATGAGATTTTACCATGAGAGTTAAAAGGGTTAGTTCACCGAAACATAAATATTCAGTCATTAATTACTCATCCTCATGTCGTTCCAAACCCTTAAGACATTTGTTCGTCTTTGGAACGCAAAGGAAGACCTTTTTGATGAAATCGGAGAGCTTTCGGTCCCTCTACTGACAACTACCACTTTCAAGCCCCAGAAAGGTAGTGAAGACATCACTAGAGTAATCCATGTGACCCCAGTGGTTGAACCTCAATTTTATGAAGCAACATAAGTGTTAAAATGTATTAATTAAAAATGTAATCTTAAAAAAAGACAACATATAGAACCAGTCAAAAGTTTGGAAACATTAAGATTTTTAAATGTTACAATAAAAACAGTAATATTGTGAAATATTATTACACTTTAAAATAGCTGTTTTTGGTTTTAATATAATTTAAAATGTACTTTATTCCGGTCAAAGCTGAATTTTCAGCATCATTACTTTAATGTACTTCAGTCTTCAATGTCGCATAATGGATTTCTTCGTCTGGATTCTTTGATGAATATAAAGGTAAAAATATAAAGGTAAAAAGAACAGCATTTATTTGAAATATAAATCTTTTGTAACAATATAAATATCTTTACAATTTAAATAACCGTTTTCTGTTTTAATATATTTTAAAATCGATACTAAATATACAAGAGAAAATAAGATGGGTCTCTTAAAATGAACAACTCATTTGTTTCCTTTTAAGAAATTAAGTTTTATTGCTGAAATTGCATACATTAATATCCGTGAAAACTAAACCAATTTAGTGCATTAAATTGCCATATTATATTCAAAATGCAAATACAAATATATAAATAAATTAAAAAAATAAAATAAAATAAAAAATCTATTTCAAATTACTTAAAGATAAACATAGTACAACCTAAAACTAAACCTACAACCTATAAATCATAAAAATTGTTATATAAATAATAATAATGCCTAAACATTGCATTTATGTTGTGCAACTTAACTTTCAAGTTTCAGCTTCAGCTCAGGCATGACATAAGCCTTTACTGTCTTCTGAAGGCTTTATGGCTTTTGTAAGAAGCAAAAAATATTGGACAGGAAGGTAACTTAGAACAAGAACAAGAGTAGAGATGGGCATACTAGAGATGCGTGGATCAGCTCTAATGTCACCGAATCCGCTGTTAAAAACAAACCATCCACCCACACATCTCTGATTTAGATATCCGCACCCGATCGTCACATTACAATTATTCAGGTTGCCTTAAAAAAAATCATCTTTGGCAAAATTATATTTCTTAAATAACCTAAACCAGGGCCGACAACCTATACAGCACACGGAGGAGTAATAGCTGGAACGTGAGTGAAAGCGAGGGATGTGTTTGTATTTAATTCAGATAAAGTACATCGCACATACATATCTACATTTTGAGCTAATCATTCATCATAGTAACACAGCTTGTTTTATTAAGTTAGGAGCTATGAATATGATTGAAGTGTGAGATTTAAATTAGGCAAATCAATGAAAGCATGCAGCTCTGAAAACAGGAGCGCTACACATCACGCACTTAACAGTTAGGCCGGTTTCACACTGCACACGTTAGCAGAATGTAAGCAGTGCGTATTTTTAACATGTTAACAGGTTAGAGCATTCACACCGCACGCAGCGCGTCGCAGTCTATTTTTGCCACGCTGCTTACGCTGAATTAAAGCCACAGTGCATTGTTCTGGATCAAAATTGACCTGATTAACATAAAAAATGACAAATTTCACCATGAAATCATGTATGTCCAGCGTTGAAAGAAGAAAAAAAAATACACGAAAACGAAAAGTTTTTGCCCAAACTTTAAAGGCCTGTTTAAATTTTTAAAACTAGAGGCATATCTTAACTTCAATGTTATTTTTATCATGTAAACTACTTACATACAGCATGTTACATGCATATGGAATTTGAGTTACTCGAGGAATTGTTTCAGCCCTAGTACCTATAGAGTAGTATTGCATCCTTCATATCTCTGAAAAGTGTTTTGTTTAATCAGATTTATAAAAGACAGATGCGCTGTTCTTTCCAAAAACAGCCGAGTGGGCGAAGCTAAGGAGTCGAAATCACCCACATACACGCATGCGCGCACATACAATACATCATCGCATTATCCCTGGATAACTTTTTATTCACTATACGTTCATGTTGTTTACATCAGTGTTCATTTCGTCATAGTTTTCATCAACGCCATTTTTTCAACGATAACTAACGATAACTAAATAAAAACTAGTGTTGAATGATAAAAAACTATGACAAATCTACTGTCATTTGTCAACGAATAAAAACAAGACGAAAATGTAATGGAAGGGATGATTAGGGAAGAGATCCAGCCAGAACAGATGTTCTGTGTAATATATGCACACATTTGAATTGTAATGTGCTGATCTAACTGCAGGAAAACGTGGCGCTGTTGCACATTGTACAGGCTTATGCAACAGCGCTTCAGAGCGGTTTGCAATCAATGAATAGCGCACGTTTATGCCAGGCAATTGTTTTATTAACCAATGCTAATGAATAATGACAATGTTTACTTTAGGATGTTTATATGGTTATATGGTTTAGATGGTTGTAACAATGCATATTTGATCTCCCTCATCTGAACTTGAATGAGCAGCCTGCAACTGCAATAGTAAGGTGCAGATATTTCAAAATAAGAGTCAGTGTATTTCTAGCTCGTTTAGAATTAAGTCATTTTATTGATATTTTGGTTACACAATAAACTGGATTTCATTTAATTCTCATTTAATTCTTAGTTAGGAGGAAGAACATTATTTTACACATATTATTCAATATTATTCAGTATCAGGGTTATAATAGTTAACTAAAGTTAACTAAAAGTAAAAAAAAACTTATTTGAAGCTTTAGCTTAACCTGATATACTAACTAAAACAGAAATAAAGGTGTATATATAACTATATAGACATTTAAAAAAACATGACTAAAAAATATTAACAAAAACTAATAGTACATCAATGATACTAAAATATCAATATACATTTTTTTTTTTTCCTCACTGCACCTCACAATTTTCTAAATGCATTTCAAAAATGTTAAATTTAGGAGCATATGTGCTCTTTGGGATAAAAGTATGCATCAAGCCCTCACAAGTACTGAATTGAGCTGAATTTTTTGTGCATTTTTGCTCTTGAACAGTCAAAATCACACACAATTGTCAAAATGTCAAATTTGGCATGTATGCAAGTGACAGTCGGTAAATTCTAAAATGCTTAATACATTACAATTTAACTAAACTCATTAGATAAAATCTTATGATATATAGTTGACTAAAACTAGACTAAAACTAAAACAATTCAGGTGACTAAAATATGACTACAACTAAATGGCATTTTAGTCAAAAGACTGCCTAAAACTAAATTAAAAATTGCTGTCAAAATTAACACTTTCTTTTTCAACTCATGACCGGGATCTTTTATCGCTGGGACCGCTCCATCTTTCAGTTTCAAACGATCTGCAAATGTAACGTCGAACTGGGCCTTGTTTATAAAACATTTGTCAACGAAATGCCGGGAACAAACACACTTGCACAACTCCGTTGCTGCTCCGGAAAAACAAACTGCGTACTGTTCCCTTAATGCTGAACAAGGTTATCGTTCCCTCAGAACCAAAAACGCACTACTTTAGTGACATTTTTGTGGTCTAAAAACAAAATGCTATTCTCTAATGCTATTTCATGCATTCTGACTTAAAGAGTTGGATTCTCATGCTAAACATGGCCAAAATTTGACGTGTGACAGAGTATTTCTGTGCCGAATACACTTTCCGGATTCGAATACGTTTCAGAAAGTTTTTTTACGAATAGGTGGAATTCCTTGTATGGGCACTTCTCCAGGAAGAGCGCGTGCGAGAGTAATAAGAGCCCGCCCATCAACGAGCTCCATTCGGGTTACGGGACCTGTCGGCAGCGCTTTGTTTTTAGACCACAACATCAACAATGTCACCTAAAGAAGTGCGTTTCTGATTGTGAGGGAAGGATTACCTTGTTCAGCTTCCCAAATAACCCAGCGTTAATGAAACGTTGGATGCACTCAAGATTAACCTGAGATGATACTTTTGCGCTGGTGTCATATGCTCTCTGCTTGATCGTTAATATTTATATCATGTTATTCAAGAATAGTATGTCAAAAATGTGTTTCTACTGAGTAGTGCGCCATACTATCCACTAGCCAGACCGATAACCAAACACAGACCGGAAGTTAACTTCGGGCCAGGCGCATAACCGTGGCAACGCGCGTGCGTCCGATGAAACCGTCTATATTGTATGAGTACCATGATGATCTATAGTTGTACCCTCTGTACAGTAAGTAGTTTTACTGATGAAATACTCAGTTTTCTTCTGTTTCTGTAGACATCTGGTGAGGGAGTGGTGAACAAAGACCTACCGAGCTGCTGGGAGTGTCCCAAATGTGTGTTCGGCAAAGAAACTGATTCTGAGGTAACCCATTTTTAGCACATTCACCCACACTGAGATGATTTTTTTTTTTTTATGAGGGTTTGAGTGTTTGTTCTAATGCTACTAGCTTATGCAAGCCTGCATACATACACACTCATTCACACCATGTAAAAAAATGCATGCCGGGAGCTTACTGTGTTGTACACACTCCGATGTGCGTGTGTAACAGTAACGGCTGTTTTCCTGTGTGCCAGTCGTCAGGCAGCGGTGATGACATCATGGCACAGGATGGGTCAGGGGGGCGAGGGGGCGAGGGCAGGGCATGGCACGGGGTCGGGCGGCCCCCCTCTTCTCTCTCTCACGGGTCGCTCCAGAAGCGGGCAGCAGCCCCTGAGCAGCGGCTCAGGAAGAGGGTGAGAGGCTCCGCCTTACTCACGCCACTGCTGCCGCATGCACAGCCGCTTTGATCTGCATTTATTCTGTATTCTTATCTCTGCTCTCTCTACCTCTTGCAGTAAATTCCCTCTAATTTGTTCCACCTTTTTGTGTCTTCTCTCGCTCTCTCTTTGGCCCACCCTGCCCTGTTCATCATCATGCCCAATCATTGCTTTGACTGACTGATTGTTTAATAAGCTTTGTGTTTGCAGCTTGTGTGATTCAATTCAGTGATCCTGATGTGTTCATCACTGTTCTTTCGTTTCAAATTCATATTAACCACAGTATGTTGTTATTCTGTTTTGCAGCTAAAATTGGAGGGCGGTAAAACGCATGTAAGTTATTTTAGTTTTTTTGGAAGATTGTATTTATCAGTACTTGAATGATTTTCTAAATTTTTAATGAAAGTAACATTAAAAAACGCAAATTGTTGAAATTTTGTAACATTTTAAATAATTTTATACTGACATGTTGCTTATTACAAGTAGCAGACCTTTGTTGTGATAAATAATTTTTTTATTTTAAAGTATGGGCTATCGTTTAGCTTGTTTTGCAAGTTTTTAGGCCCAATATCTGGACGGTGGTTCGGTAGGTGCCTAGCATTGGAAAAATATTTTATCATACATTTTTGTGTGAAATTAATCCCATAAGCCACCTTCCCACCATCATTCTCGTAAGATTGTTGCATTTATTATTTTATTTTTTTTTTCATTATATATTTGCATTTTTTTCTTCTTTCTTTTATTTATTGTGTCTCTTACATAGACTTTTCTCTTTTAGAAACGCAAATCTTCATCTCTTGATCCTCGCGTGGCTAAGATCTACCGGCGACATGGAATGGAACACGATGATGATTCAGGCACCGATGACGATGGAGATAGTGGCAAGATGCCTTCAGTCCGGGGGGGGGTCTCTTCATCCCGCCGAAGTTATGGAGCTAGTAGGCGAGGTGTTTGGAGAGGCTCCTCGCATCGAGGGAGTCGAGGGGGAGGCAGCTTGGCGACAAGTTCGCTGAAAATGAGGCGAGGACTAGGGGTAAGAGGGGAGAGAGGGGGTCGGGTTAGGTTACGAGGTGGATCCCAGATGAGGCGACGACGCTATGAAACGGATGACGACGACGACGATGATGATGACGACGACGATGATGATGATGAGGAAGATGATGATGAGGATGACAGTGATGATGAGAGGCATCATGGCCGGTCAGAAAAGGAGCATCGCTCAAAGAGACGGAGGCAGAGAGGTGATGACTACGATGATGATGATGACGAAGATGATGATGATGAGGAAGACAGCGAGGATCAGGACTTTGATGGAGAGGATGATGAGATGGAAGACTTAGATGATGGAGGAGAGGAAGATGATGAGGATGGAGATAACCAATCAGACTCTGATCCTGATCCACCGGTCTTACTTGTCTCAGACTTGAATGATGATTTGCTGAATGATTCCTATCTGACTGTGACGCTCCAGCGTCCTCCAAAGGCCAAGCGCGACCCGGGCTCCATTGTACCCAAACTCGAGGCGGCTATGTCTCCCCGCACACCTAGCGGTCCTGGCTTCATCCAGCGCAAAACACTACCTAGGACCCGACTCAGGAACAGCACCTCGACACCTGCTGGGAATGGCCTTTCTCAGTCCAAAAGCGCCCACCCTTCCGGCCGCCACACAAGGCGGAACTCCAACCAAGATGGTCGGGACAGAGACACAGCATCACCTTCCTCTATGTCTTCTCGTTCCTCTGTTTCTCCACCACCTCCTCCTCCAGCTGTCACCACTTCTCCTCCTTCTCTCCTCTCTCATCCCTCATTCCGTGATGTAGGAAATGAGCGTGGCTGTGAAAAAGACATTTGGGTATCAGTGTTCCGCTACTTGGGTCGGACAGACTTGGCGGTGTGTATGAGAGTCTGCAAGGCTTGGTACAAGTGGTAAGTGTAGTACACAGTTTTCTTTTAATTTTGTGGGGGAGGTTCAGACACATTAGGGCTGAATGATTAATTGAAATTAAACAAAGTGCGATCTACTTAGTTATGCTTAGATAATGGCTTAGTGTGATTGTCAAGTCGCAAATGCTGCAATTTAAAAAAAATATGTGCTGCAGGTTTCAGAGTGAAGCACAGCACTGTGTCCTTTTACACAAGCAGCTCATGATCCAGTGTATTCAGTGTCTGAAAATCGGACTGGTTCGCAGTAAATGCTGCTCCACACAAACTCATCTCTGCGAGTGCTGCGAGTTAGTTTGGATTCTTTTTTATAGTGCATCTGAAAATGCAATGTGGCAACCATCTAACCAAATTTGAAGTGAGAATAGGTTATAAATCTGTTGTCAACGAATAAGAAGCTTTAAGGGCTTGCTGTGGTTTAATTAGAATAAAAGAAAAAAATTTTTTTTATTATTATTAATATTAATGTTTAGTCATATTGAATGGGTTATGGGTAATGATTAGTCAAGTGTGAATGTGGCCTGCGACAACCAAAGTTAAGAGAGACACATTAACAGCGGTTCATTTAAGCTAAAATATTTAGCCCACTGAACATTTGCACCAAAAGAATGCGTTTATATAAGCGTTTATAAATTGCTTTGCGCTATATCAGGCTAAATGCTTGAATTTGCTGTGATCCGCTGTTGTGGATCCTCTCCTCTCCTGCTGCAGGTGTTGTGATAAGCGCTTATGGACCCGAATAGATCTGAGTCGCTGTCGAGCACTCAGCCCTCAGGCTCTGTCAGCTGTCATTAAACGACAACCTGTGACACTTGACCTCTCCTGGACACCTGTATCAAAGAAACAGATTGCCTGGCTCATTCATCACCTCCCAAGTACAGTTTACCCAAATCTCAGCCTTTTACACTCTAAATGTTTAATATGTACAGGAAAAAAATAAACAGTGCACTAAGACTAAAATACTCATAATATTCTCTCTCTTCCTCACAGGTTTAAAAGATCTAATAATGTCAGGTTGTTCTTCATTATGCGTGTCAGCGTTAAGTTCGCAGAGTTGTCCGGGTTTGCGAACACTTGACTTGTGTTGGGCCGTAGGCGTCAAAGATTCACAAATAAAAGACCTTATTGTGCTGCCAGGTGAGGCATTCATATTTATTATTACTGGGACTGTACAGTGTGATTCAAAAGTGACTCATTTATGTTTTGTCTTTCTCCTGCCATGCAGGCAGTGAAAGCCGCAGTCGACTGAGAGGTTTGCTTACTCTGCGCTTGTCTGGTCTGGACGTGAGTGACTCTGCCCTTAAGATGATCGTCAGACATATGCCTTCACTGCGCCGGTTAGATTTGTCCCACTGCCAGGGGCTCACAGACCAGTCCATCAACCTGCTCACCGCTACTGGCTGCAACACTCGCAACTCACTCAGACAGCTCAATCTTTCAGGTACCCCTGATCTTCTGAAAATACCCTTGATATTTGATTCCACATTTTGCCTTATTTTAAGATAGGACAGTGAGTAAACAGGAAGCAAAGTGGGAGAGAGAAGAGGGGGAACGAGAACAGGAAAGGTCCACAAGCTGGAACTCAAACTCAGGTCACCCGAGCTGCCCACAAAGATATCAGCGCTGACAATAGGACATTATTTTCAATCTGACCGCAATGTTTTATTCTCCATCATTCAATGCATATTGTCTGAACATAAATTAACCTTTATGTTATATAATCACAGATTTAAATCTATAAATCAAAATGATCATTGCATTTATGAAGATAAGGCTCAGCACCCAAGGCTCTATCGCCTATTGCCTCAATGCTGTTCAGTGTCTTTGGGTGGATTGCTGAGGTGGATTGCATACATGGGTGTTGGTACTACTAATATTGAAGGTTAAAATTAACTGATTTAAATAGAAGCATAAATTACACTCAAGGATGTTTTTTATAATAGTTATAATACTAACTTTACAATTACATGATCTCAAATTTGTTTTTGAAATATAAACCTTTAAATGGTGGCAGTCATAAAAACTTGACCGATTTATTCAAACATAAATTCATATCGAAGAACATTAAAAATTATAATGAATATGTAATGTGGTGCATATATTTATCAAAAATAAGCCCTACTAAATCGGCAAATTAGGAGCTACTTTTAGCCTTAAGATGTTTTGTGAACATGGCCCCAGATCAAATTAAATGTAAAAAAAAAGGTTGTAAATAGGGCTGTCACAATTCCTTGATTTAAAATTTTAGTACTCTGTTTTAAAAAATCCTCGATTTGCAATTTACCGGTGTCAAGTAACCGGCAAAATACCGGAAGTGGCGCGGACGAGAATCCATGAACCACATTATTAGACTGTTTGGCTGTGCGATGTATTAACCATTTAAAAAACATACTATACCATAGTACAATTGTCAATTTAACGGATGCGATTCAGTTAAATAAATATATGCGCTTTATTTACATGCACGTAGGGCATGTATCTCAGGGCAGCTCTGTTCACAGTTAATGCTGTTCCACGTGCGTGGAGCGTGTCTTAACTCCATCTCTGCATATGCTGTGAGTTGGGTTGCTTATAACGTTCTGGGAAGACAACGTGCAGCAGTTCATCAGATTTATAACGTAAATAATTTATAACCATTTACACCAGTATGCAGTGTTGGGCAGTAGCGAGCTACAAGTAGCGACGCTACTAGTTTAACTACATTTTTCAGTAGCTCAGTTACTTTTAAAACCGTGTAGCTTTTCCAGTAGCTAACTACTTTATCCAGCAAGTAGCGGTGTAGCTACATTCCGTTTTGGGTTCTGACGAGAACGAGCCTGTAATGAGCAAAGCGGCACGGTGTGACGAACGTTCAGCTCAATAATCAGCTCTATGCCAGAGCGCTCCACTCACCGCTCGCCAGAGCGATCACTTGCGTTGCACATGAACTGGAGCGCGTCTAATAAATAACCAAAACTCAGCAGGCTACTTGCGTCACAGACATGAAAAATATGTGTATAGAAAGCTTGAAATGTCCACTTGTAAATTAAACGATTCGAAAAGAAATAGTCAAGCAATGCGCACTGTTCATGCGAGCAGCTCATGACTTCTCAGTGTTTCTGTTCAAAATGCTGCGCTCTCCATCACTGCATGTGCTGTGAGTTTAACCTGACTCCTGAGTATTTAATTTAAGTTGCATACATTTTGTTCTTGCACTGATGTTAAATGTGTAGCCATTTTGCACTTTGACAGTCAGTTTGAGTATTATGTGTTATAGAGAGTTTACAAATCAAATGATTCTGACAGTTTTTGGCATTGAAATGACTGGGTAAAAGTGTCCCAATCAACCTGAATTCACCCTATACTCTGTGAAATTACAATTACATTGCATTATGTTGCTTGAAACCCCAAATATTATAACATTCTTCATTGTTACAAATAACTGAATAATTGTCAATGTCATTGTAAAAAAAAAATAGTAGTTTCAATGTAGCTAGCTACTTTTTGATAGTAACTTGTAGTGTAGCTAACTACTTTTAAATTACAGTGGCTATAGTATTTCTATCATAAAGAAGTGGCCAAATGTTAAAGATTAAGTGGACATTTGAATTAAATGTCATTTAGCCAATATTAAACAATGATTTGACCTGCTGTAAAATGTAACACCAGGTCAATGGTACACTTGGCAGGCATTTGTGCATAAGATGATTGTTTGTATTATGTATTTCAACAGTGTTGTTTTATAAAACCATATGATTACTTGTTTTTGATACTTTGTTTCAACCAAATATTATTGCCTCATTATTATATATGTATTTTAAGTCATTTTAAAGGCTTAGGTCTTTGCTTAGATCTATTTTTATTACCACAAAAAATATCCCATTACTCGATTATCGTCCGAGTAATCAAAATTAAACCAATTACCAAAATACTCGTTAGAGACAGCCCTAGTCATAAATGTTTTAAATATTTAATGTTGTAATCAATGAATGAATGCATTTTGGCATGCATTTGCTTATGATCCGCTGTTGATGAATTGACAACTATGTTTACTATATTGTAATATGTTGTAGATGGTTGTAAGAGTTCATATTTTATCTACCTCATCTTTTTGAATGAACAGCTGGAAGTAGTTAAAATTGGCTGTAGCTGGAGCTTCTTCTCTGTTTATGTATATCGTGAGTCACGCAGTAACTGGGCCCGCTCTATCTAAAATAGTGTAAATATAAACACTTATTATAGGCATACCGTAGTGATTCAGGATAAGACAAAAACACTGTTTGGAAGATGGATACATGGTGTACTTGATCATATATAATTTAATATATAATTATTAATGCATCATTTTGTTTTAAAAAACTGTAAGTGTACCTGTAAGTCAAGTATTATGTTTTTTTTTTTTTTTTTTCTGGATATTTTTGGGATTTGAGTCAATGTAAACTTTTTTTCTTTTAGTTTATCTGTGTGCCGCCCCATCACTGGAAGGAAAGACAAAAAACTTAATTTAATACTAGGGCTGCAACAACTAGTTGATAAAATTGATAATGAAAATCATCAACAATGATTCTCCTTATCGATTAGTCGGGTCTGCCCTCTGTGCATGCAAAGCTTCCACCAGGCGCTAAATTACAGCAATGAATAACGCATTTCTATGGACAAAATGCATCTAAAAATAGTGAAGGAAACCGAGTGAGCTGATGGAGTGCATGATCCAAGCAAGTTTTTTTTTAAGCTTCAAGCTAATGCACTAGCGTTTAACATAGGCCTACCCTGTCATACGCTTTGACAGATGCGTGTGCGTCCTCAGCGCAAAACGTTCATTTTACAGGTTATATCTTCATTTGTGAATGTTTCTAATTCACGCGAGTATTTCCATTTTGCATGAAAGCAAGTCCTGACAGTCTGCGCTTCAAACTTCACTGAACGAGCAGCGGGCGCGAGCATGCGCGTCAAACAGACAGAGCGCAGTTAAGATGGAAACAGTTAATATTCAGCGCAAAAACATTTAGCTAAAATATCTGCTGTTGGACGCTAAATTTAGATTTAAAAGTCGACATGTAATTTAAGTATTTTATGAGAGTAGTAACTGTAAAGGGATAACAGCATGTATAAATGCAAGACGTTTCTACAGTATAAAGAAATGACAGTAACCGTTACTGTGTCCATATTCCTGCAGAACATTCCTCTTATCTGCTAACACTAAGTTTCTTTAACATCATTTTAATGTAGGGATTTAAACTGTCCTTTTGCTTAGTAACTTTTGCACATAATGTATAGAACAGATATACTCTTATGAAAATATCCATGGTTTTATTATAGTAAAGCCATGTTTTTTGGCTTATTCATTACTATTTGTATAACTACATGCATACCATAGTTAAACTATGGATTTAAAGCAAAACCATGATTAATTTGTGGTTACCATGGAATAACTACAATAACCCATTTATTTATATATTTATTATTAATAAAATTGTTTGCTCGTTTTATTTGTTGTAAAACTATGGTTAATTCTTGGATATATTCACTATGTATGTTATCATATAGCACTCAGCTGACACATTTGTTTGAAGGACAGGATGTGGAATAGTGCGTTTTGTCAATAAAAAAAGGGTGTTTTATCCGATTAATCGAAAAAATAATCTGCCAACTAATCGATTATCAAAATAATCGTTAGTTACAGCCCTATTTCATACATTATACGAGGACTGCTCGATTATGGCAAAAATCATAATCACGATTATTTAACACGATTATTGGTGGGTCATTTGATCAAAGTTGTAATTCCTGATATCCAGTAGTCCAGTAGTTTTAAGTGTCAGTGTAATTTCACAATTATCGATACTTCAGCAAAACTAATACTAGGTTAATGTAAGTAAAAAGTCCTCAACAGTTACAGAAGACAATAAACGGTCAGCAATAAAATAAGTATAATAAACAAAACCAACAAAAAATACAACAGAACAAATATACAAATGAAATAAAACTTTAGGTTTTTCAGAAAGTTGTTCTAACAGTGGTATTCAGATAAGTAGCCCAAGTAATCAAATGTAAAATAACACTGCTGCATACATTAAATCTAGAATAATCCTTATTTAAAACTACAAAAGTTATTCATTCAAGAGCAGTGAGTGATTTTATCTTTGTCTTTTCTTGTTTGATTAAAATAAACGACTGCAGCAGTCATGTGGCTGTTGTAAGGATACTTACCAAAACGGCATTTTGACATATTTATGTGTTGGTTATTTGATCGTTTAGGTGCGTATCTGAAGCGTATCATAGTATACTTGCTCCATCTAGGAGCGTGCACACAGGAGGCCGCCTAGGGAACAGCGTCTCTTTCGAGGCTTAATCCGCTTTATAATGGTTTAATATCAATCACGTCCCGCAGTTTAGGAACAGTAGACATCACTCACTTATTCAGCTGATTTGGATGTTAAGTTTTACTTATGCTGAGTTCACACTGCACGATTTTAGCCCCGATTTTCACTTGCAGCAGGCTTTGTGAAATCTTAGACAAATGCCCAAAATCATAGGCAAATCGGTGCTTGTTCACGCAAGTGGCAACCAAACAGTCTGAATTATCAAAGACGCGATCTGAGAGAATCGCTGATGAGTCACCGACGCTTGTGAGATATTTGGCATGCTAAATATCTGGATCTGTCAGCGATTTCAAACTCTTGCTGTGTGAAATGTGTTCTGACTGAAAATAACATCGGTGATGACCTACAGCCAATGAGAGGGCAAGATACAGGGCAGTGGGAAGTTCAGGGAGGAGTTCTAGACCAGAATATCAGTATTTTAATAGATGCATTTACAATTATATCAAACAAACAAAGCACAAACATTTGCTTGAACAGAAGCACATTGCAAAATTATTTATTTTCCTCCAACTCCCTTTGCAGAACACAATCCTTGCTCCCTGTGTCTCCCCAACCATTTCCTCCTCCATAATCTTTTTTCTTTTTCTCCTTTTCGCTGCAAATCAGCACACAGACAATTTGGATCACAAGCTTCTTGCGGGCTATCATTTTTAATAACAATTCCAGTCTCGTACAAGAACTCTGGTCTCACGCACGCGTGATCTTACGTTATTTCTTTGTCACTTCTCGTGTGTGTTTGGTTGTGAAACGTAGTTTGCGGACGGGACAGATTTGTTCCTATTGTAAAGTCAGGCAGTGTAACCCCCCTGTCACCGATCCATCGTGTAGCGACTGAATGCTACCACAGATAGTCATGCAGTGTGAACATAGCAGTGATCTGACTACTCTGAAAATCGTGCAGTTTGAGATTTTATGGGTTTGATCTGTTTTAATTTAATCAGTCTTTAATTTGATCTTTAAAAGACCCTGCAAACAATAATTACACAGAAATGACATGCACATATTGTACTTAAGTCTTGATCAGTCTGGCACTCACTGATTGGTGGTTTCACTTTTCTCTGTCTCTCTAGGTTGTAATAAGTTGACAGATGCGTGTCTGTCTTATATGAAGCGATTATCTGCACTGGCTCTGTTGGATCTCCGAGGCTGTAGGAACGTGACTCGGCACGGCTGTGAAAACTTCATCTCTGACCTGTCCTACTGCACCTTATTCTGTCTGACAGAGGACAAACTCATTCAGAGAATATCGTAACGTGCACACATACACACACACACACACATACATACACACACAGTCTCCGCACAGCTCTGCTTAGTGAGCTCACGAGTGCTCCATCCCACTCAATACAGGCTGATCTAGCCTGAACAGGAGGATGAGGCTGAAGACAAGAGATGGGTGGAAGGTTATGGCCGCTGTTTTACAAGAAGGGTAAAAACAGGCTGACAGGGAAGAGGTCATTTTCAGTGAGTAAAGTGGAGGATTTTACTCCCACAACCCATGAGAACGATCCAGGCACATCCAGTGTGTGGCTTTTTCTTTTTCTCTGGGCATTCAGCCTTATCCAAAGTGACTTCTTCAGAAGATGTTGCTGATATGCTTGAAACTGAACTTCATAATCCAGTCCAAGTGGGATTTGGTGAATGAGGAAGTGACGGTTTGATTAGAGAATTCTGTCCAGGTCTGACCACTGTTTTGCCAGATGATCTGTTTATGTCAATGATAAGCTGCAAGGAGGAAGAAAATGACAGACATGGCACATCCTGATAGTTCTCATCTGCCACAACTTGTTGATCAAAGAATGTAGTGGCAGCACAGGATGAATCTGAATCATAAAGACTTCAGCATATTGATCCTGATCGTTCACTCATGCTTTCTTAGTGACTTTGTCTAAATGCAAATTTTGTTAGTTCAACCTCTCTGAAGGGTTTGCTGCCTGGATGTTTGACACTTAACCCACCACACTAAATTTTTACTCACACGTACCAAACTTTGTTTTCTTTCATCTGATGGTTTGTACTTCTGCTTGCTGTCATCTCAAATGGCCGATTCACCTGCATTCTCCTGTCCTGGGAAGGGTTGCTCACAGTTTAGGCTAAATTGTTCATTTACACTTGGAAAGCTATAATTTAAGTGCAATTTGTAGCAACACAATAGCAATTATTTTCAGAGAACTTTTTTTGTAATTGGTGTTCATTTTAGTTTTTTTTTTTTTTTTTTTTTCATGAAAAAGCTGGAAAAATAAAGAGTGGACAGCAAACAAGGTGTTTGATTTTTGTTTATACTGACTTTCATTAGAATGCATGATTGTTACTTCATGATTCGTAGAGTTTATTATGCATGATAAAGGCTTTTCAAGATGATTTCAAAATTTTCAAAATAAATATGGAGTATTGGTCAACTGATATGAGATTTGAATGGCCAGAGAACAGGGTGGCTGATCTACAATGGGTCCAAAAGTCTGAAACCATGTTGAAAATCTGGTATTTTATTCCTAGAAATTTAGTCTTGGGATTTAGACAAATGTAAAGTCTTCATTTATGATATAAAATGTGTAGTGTCATTTCTAGGTCACTAATCAAATAAGTAAATTTGTCACATTGAACATGTGACCTCCTTTGTACAAAAGGTGGGATTTGAAAAGGTGGGACTCCATTTGAAGCATAGTAGATTTTGTATTAAAACTGCAGTCCGTAACTTTTTGCACTCTAGCGGTTAATAAACAGAACTGCATGCGTCTTGCGGAAGAACATTGCAGCTGGAGCTACTTCTCTGTTTATGTCTATGGCGAGTCATGCAGGGACTGTGCTCCTCTGCAGTGGTTCCTACCAGACCGGTCTGAAATAGTCCCAATATAAACACTTATTATAAGTGTACCATAATGATTCAGGGTAAGACAAAAACACGGTTTGGAAAATGGTTTCATGTTGTACATTCTCATTATATTGTTTTTGTAAATCTTGAACACAAAAAAAAGTTACGGACCGCAGCTTTAAAGGTGTGATGAATTGAGAAATCAACTTTCCCTTGAGCTTTTGATATATAAAAGGTCATGGTAATATAAGAATATCCTGTAAGTTTCAGAGTTGAAAACTTCCTTGTTAGTCAAAGAAAAGCTTTTATAGACACCAGGCCCAGCGACAGGTTGGGGATCTATGACGTCAAAGGGAGGCAAGCACCGCCTCAGCAGAAGAATATCAACGCTTACTTCATCACTGCCTGTTTAGCCCCGCCCACTGATTTGCGCATGTAACATAGGCCTAGAGTTAAACCATCGAGCTACAAAGCAATAAACATGCCGTTGAGGATTACAAAATATTGTGCAGTGACTGGGTTCAACAGTAACGCAACATGTAAGTAACTGTGTTCATTCTAATGCCTGATCTGAAATGTGATGATCCATGCAGTCAGATGTTCTTTGACTGTGTGTCAGTAAATCAAACCAGTGACTAAACATCCACTTGCATTGTTTCTCTTAGTAGGATGAAAATAATCTGTTATTTAACAGTGATTAAATTCTATAAAGAAAGCAATCAAAGAAAGCTCCCTTTGCAATCTTTGAAGCAGCGCACGCTGAAGCTGTCAATCAAACAGAGTTTATCAGTGACTCCCGTTTTATTCAACGAATCTCTTAACTATATCACGTTTGCACTGTTAGTGAAGATGAAAGCATTCGTTAGTGTACAGAAACTGAGTTGCAATGACGAGATCACTGCTTTCATGCGCTCAGCATGTGTGATCGGCTACAATGCTCATCACTGCAACCTTTCATGCCACAGTCTTAATATAATGCCATAGATCTATCTAAATGCAATACAAAATTTTTTCACGATTAGTTAACCATGAGAACTGTAATAGTATTACTCTCTTTTAGCGCGTTTTTACTATTTTAAATGCAAAGACGTTAGCCAATCACAGCAGTGGGTGTTTACGCTGAAGTCTCCCAGTGAACACGCCCCTTAAAACAGAGCGTTCAGAGCAGAGGGCTAAAATCAGGGCAGGAAAAATGCCTTTTATTTATAAATTGACAATTTTTGATGTAAAAAGCATTCTAACATTATAAGTGCCCCCCAGGAAACATCATAAAACGATAAACGCAGTTCATGACCCCTTTAAGAAAAGTAAATGAAAGCATTTTCACTGGTCCTCTTAAACTTTTGGATACTTCTGTACATATATGCACAAATGAATGATCACAAAATGTACACAAAATTGCATATTTATGTGTGCCCTTTATCTAATACTTTGCATTCAATGTATAAACCTTTATCTCACAATATCAGTTGATATATGGCTAATATATTATTTTATAGCTCTTTTTATATCATTCTTTTCTCAGAGAGCATGTATAGATTTTAAATATTAGCTTCTAATTTTTGTCTAATGCCTTAATATTAACTCTGCACAACACCTTCCAGGTAAGAGTCAAGTTTTCTTTTGTATTTAGACAGAAAAAATGTAGTGAATAGGGTGTGAATAACCATGACCTTGAGAAATGCAAATATTCTCATTTCATAGTTACAAAAACCTTTATTAGTATTGTGCATTTTGTATTTCATACATCATATGCTCATCATTAAGACCTCTGCAAAGCCTGCAAACCCTGAGACAAAAGTTCTCAAAAGGGGAAAAAAAAGCATTTATTTTAAAGTGATAGTTCACCCAAAAACATTTTGGAGCTTGTCTGCCCCTGACATGCTGTCAGAGTCCAGTGAACGTTCTTCAAAACTCTTGTTTTTCACAAAAAAAGGCATACAAATTTGGAACACCATGAGGGTGAGTAGGTGACAGAATTCATTTTAGGGTGATCAAATCACTCTTTTATTACTTGGGTGATGACACATTCAGCTCCAAAATGAAGTATGCATTTTTTTTTACAGGGAATATTTACATTTCCTCTAGATGCCGAATTAATGCAAAGGAGAAAGGGTTGAACTTGTATCCAGATCCACTGTAGAATTTATTCTGAAACTCCACCCTGCAACAAATTAGAAAGTAAATTAAAATTTTTACTCCTAATGAACTTAGAAGTCTCTCTCTCACACGCGCGCGCACACACACCTACATCTAAATTCACACAATTAGAGGTTGATTCTTCAGTGATCAGCTTCATTTGAAGTATAATTTTCATTTTTGCATAGCAGACACCAGAGTTTATCATTTGAAATGTTTAAATCAAGACAACAACACAAGGATCATGCAGTTTCAGCTCTGAGTGTCTCATTCGAATATGATACGAGTAAAAATATAAATATGTAATATGGTGCATATATTTAGCAAAATACTCCCATATAGCTAAACACTACCTTGTTATAATTTTTTTCTTTAGAATTAATATATAATATTGTATATTATATAACAAACAAATTTGGTTATATTAACAACTTTATTAATTATATAAAACACATCTGAATACCTCTTAAGCAAACTAACCCTGAAACGTAACCTGCTCCAGAGCAGGTTATGTTCAGAGAGTGAGTTGCTATGGCTACTTACCTGGAAAGTTACCTCCGTTTTTGGAACCGAAAGTTGATGTTATCCGCTTACTTACTCTTAAACATACCCAGGTATGTCACATAACCTGCTTTCTGGAATACCCCCCAGTTCATGTGCAGCTTAAACTGAGACACTACAGTGATCTGTCACGTCACATTTAAAGGTGTAGTGTGTACATTTTAGCGGCATCTAGTGGTGAGGATGTGAATTGTAATCGCTCACCCCTCCCTTTCCCTCCCTTTCGGATCGCATAGAGAAGCTACAGTGGCCAACAGGACAAAGATGTCGTCGGAGAGAGCAGAGAGTGACTAGCGCTCTGTAGAGCAGTTTGTCCGTTTAGGGCTGCTGTAGAAACATGGTGGCACAAAATGGCGATTTCACTGTAAGGGGACCCACAGTGTATGTAGATAGAAATGACTCATTCTAAGGTAATAAAAACATAACGGTTCATTATGTAAGGTCTTTATACACCACTGAAAACATAGTTATGTATATAATATTGCATTTCTGTCAATAGATCCTCATAAATAATACACACTGCACCAAAAATGGTATTTATTGTTTGAATTTCGTAATAAAATTAACAAAATTTGAAAACAGACTGTTTCACATCTCGTTTCATATGTCTTGTCTGTCGGTGTCAGTGTCCTCTTTGCACTGTGTGAGAAAATGGATGTGTGGCATGAGAACTGTGCAACTACGCGAGTTCATGAGAGTTGGCAGCCCACATACAAGTAACCTTATATGTTTGTTTTTATCACTTAGATGGACTCATTTTATATAATTAAAGTTTATAGCTGGTGTTAACAGTGATTAACAACTATTAAGTGGGGGTTGGGGTGGGTTGCTATTAACCAGTAAGGTTCATTTAATTAGAGAGACTAACAAATCTGCGCCCTTCTAGTCAATCACTGTGTCCCACCACACACACAACTACACCCGCCATTTATGACTACATGTTCCCCCCTGCTACCCACCCACCGCATCCCTACAAGGTGCCCTAACTCTAAGAGTCCAGTAAAAAAAAAAAAAAACTAAATACTGAATTTACTGCTCCCAGGTGAAGAGGATCACAGAGACACCATGCTTTTAATTATGTGTGGACCCAAGTCATCCAATCCACATAATGTTTTCACTGCTTCTATCACAGAAGTGGTACAGTAAACTAATTGACTAGTCTGTGCAACCCCTAGTTTAGTTGTTCTCCACCTTTTTGACTCCCGGGCAATATTTGAAGGCCCTCCTATCAAGCTAATATGTAACTCTGGTACTTCTGTTGTAATTCAAATAAATTAACTCAATTAATGTCAGTTTAATGCTGTACATCTTTGTTTTTCGTGTTTTTTTAGCATTTTAATGAAGATGTTAATAAAACTAAATTAACATAATCCCGACCCCCTGGTTGAGAACCACTGCACTATTCAGTTTATTTGTGTGTGATTTTCTTACCAGTGCAGACGCAGGGCGTGCAGGAAGGCTGACAGCCCCTCCATGACGAGCAAGATAGAGACAGTGAGCATGGCGAAGATGGAGAAGATGATCGACAGCACCACAGATCCCACATAGCCGTGCCACGAGAGTGAAATTCTCATCACCATCACCCAGAGAACCTCAGACAGCTCTAACACACACAAATACAGAACTAACTAAGCACCTACAACAGACAATTTCACCTATAAGTGAATATGTAATACTTGGGGAAGCTTGTGAGTATTTGCATACGTGCATGCGCAAGGCTTAGGGCCCACAGTCGAAGGTACGATGCAGTGTTGGAGATGCAGCCCAGGCAGTACTCTATGGTGTGGATGGCCTGGTGCATAAAAGCCTCTGTCCAATCAAACTCCTGTAAAGGTAAAAAAGACAAGCATACAGTATTTCAGTAGTACTGCTATAGAGGAATGGAAAATGAACTCTGAATCTACCAGAATGTTACCCTTTCACCTCTCTCTTTGACTCTTCTAATGTTTTGCTTCATTTGAGGAATGGTGTTATGATCTTGTTCTCACCTGTTCCTCTGTTCCCCTTCCTCTCTCTAGGTCTCCCAGTTGAGCATTTATAGAGCTGGTGTCTGTGACTAGGGGTTGCTGCTCTTCTTGTAACTGAAAAAGAAGGTCAAGACCTTTTTTAATCGAACACAGTACGGGAGAAACTGCAAGAACACTCACATTTCAGCAAAAAAGAGCCACACGCCTAAGTACGTAAGTACATCACCAAAATCATATGGTTATTTTCTTTTGTAGTGGACATTTTGAACACAATATTGTAAAAGCCCTTTCATTTAAAAAAAAAAAAATTTGATCTACAATACTCAACTGCCAAAGTGTATATTAATGGACCATCAACTGTTACATTGTATAGTATATTATTATAGGTTGCGATACGTGTTTGGCCAAACAAAGCTTGCAATTAAAATTAAAAGTCAAAAGGGTGGAATTGTCAACTATGGCCCTGTCCCAAATGGCACCCTAAACCCTCACGGTCTTCCTCTGAGTCCGCACTTTCACGACGTAATGGCGCTTTGAATGCTGGGTAGAAGTCCTCTGCATAGCTCACGAACTTGCGGGCTCAGCTGAAGTGCGCATCGAGGGCGCATAGCAGCCGCAAAGGGGGCGCTCACAAGCCCCCTTCTTTAAGCTTAAATCACAAATGGGATACCCTACAGTCTTGTGGGACACGCGCACGCAGCAGCCATTGTAAGTCCACAAGACTGAAAGTGCACATCAAGTGTTCCATTTGGGACAGGGCGTAAGTTACTCTGTAAAGCCAAAGTAAATCAAAGATGCCAGAACAGTCTAATTTCACCCCTGCTTACCGTTCTCCTGTTATTCCTGTGCTTGAAATACATGTAAAGTGGTTTTCCAAGTAGCAACACCGGAACTGCTAGCAGCGCCAAACACAATAATACTCTCTGCACTATCACCTAAAGAGAGTAACAGGATATGGATGTATTAGTCACAGCAGTAAAACTGTAGTACGATATAAAACAAGTTACAAGAATCAGTGAATACTGAATGAGTCTCTCACCTGTCCTGGATAAAGTGGTGGGTTGTCTGGATTCTCACCAAACACGAACATGTCAATGAAGTGGATCAGGATGCTGGGAGCGCGGGCTGAATCCTGAGGTCCAAACGCAATCCATTTAAACACCACCATGAAGACAAGGTACCCAAAAAGACACAGCATGAACACTAGCTCTGGAATCAGCACCAGAAACATGCTGCTCACATCCCCTGTGTACCTAAGGAGAAAGTTCAATATTAAAAGGCTAAGAAAAAATAAAGGAATACATTTTAGTCCACATAAAACCAGAACAGATCAGAAATATAAAGCAAGTAATGGAAGACCGAAATTAGTCGTACTTTATGACTCACATGTAGTTGAAGAAGGATAAGCAGACTCCAAAAGTCATATGGATGACCCCGATGATGACGGACATCTTCATCTTATAGGAGTTGAGGAAGGTGAGATGGTTACTGGCAAGGCTCCAGATCTAAGAACCAGGGAATGAGATACAGTCAAACCCAAGCCTCACAGTGAGCTAGACACAAGCAGGATTTGATTAAAGGCCTGGTTACCGGGTCAATGCCGAATGGATACGGTCCTTGGAATACTCCAGTTACATTTGGATCCAAAGTGAGGTACTGGTTGCTCCTCAGAGTTTCATCACTGAACCAGCCCAGAAGAAAAAAGACAAAAGTTCTCTAGTTGTTTTATTATTTAATAGTTATTTAAATTATTTTATTTTATTTAGTGAACCACTACTGATCATCAGGTAGGCTACATATCAGCAAGAGCATGACTCGCAACAACACTCATAGATAGAATGTGCTTTTGTTTGGTTGGTAATGTATTTGCAGTTTGTGCGCTTCTCTTCGCGAGACACGAATAACTTTTGTGTAATTCATCATCAACGCACCATCGAACGGTAGCCTAACAGTTGGCTATAATTAATAATAAGAATGTTAAAATGTTTTAAGGGGCATTTGTTGCATATGTGTATAATTAGCCCAGTTATCATTTGCTCATGGAAATGGGTGAATTTTTTTTTTTTTTTTTTTGGTAACACTTTACAATAAGGTTTCATTAGTTAACATTAGTTGATGTATTAACTAACCATGAGCAGTACATTTGTTACTGTATTTATTAATCTTTGTTAATGTTAGATAATATAAATACAGCTGTTCATGGTTTGTTCATGTTAGTTCACAGTGCATTAACTAATGTTAACAAGATTTGAATAAAGTATTAGTAAATGTTGAAATTAACATTAACAAAGATAAATAAATGCTTTATAAGTGCAGTTTATTATTAGTTCATGTTAACTAATGTAGGTAACTAATGTTAACTAATGAACCTTATTGTAAAGTGTTACCTTTTTAAAAAAAAAATATTTGGTTGGTAATGCAGCAGCAGCGCAGCAGGTCTATTCCGCCAAGATCAAACATATCAACATTGTCATACCCATTACCATGCCAAACACCCCGAGAGTGGTCATGACAGAACTATTGAAAGGACTGGATTTTGCCTGAGAAAATTTGCAGAACAATAATACATGTGATAATACACTGTAATAATACACTGTAGTAAAGAGTCAGTCTGATTACTTTGACCACCTTATAAAAAGAAGGAAATCCTGAACTTCCTGTCAACCAGTCGAGGTGATTAACACAGTAGATTAAAGACATTTCTGTGCTTTGCCTATTGTATATAATTCTTCAGCAGGGCGGATGGGTCTGAAGGAGTGTTTGGGACACTTGTATAAAAACATTTCTACATTTTTGCTTGGTTCTTCTGTGGTTTGATGTACTGTGTGTATTTTTGTGTGTGGTGATCAAGGATATAGGGGAGACTGAGGCTGGTTGGTTAAGTTTTCAGGGTAGGTTTATTTTTAAAAGTCAATTTCTGTGTAAACACATTACACCTTAAAAGAGTAGTTCATCCAAAACTGTCATCATTTACACACCCTCATGTCTTTCCAAACCCATAAGATGTTTGGTTCATCTTCGATTTCTGCCCCTCCATTGGAAGTCCGTGCAACCAAAATGCTAACCCTTAAAGTTATTAAAGGCATCATAAAAGTAATCTATATTAATTGAGCAGTCTTCTGAAGAAACTTGATTGTTTATATGATAAACAGGTTTAATTTAGGCTTGTTTTAAATCACATATAATCATTGATAAATGCACATACATAGAGCTCATCAAATATAGGAAGTTCTTTATGTCTTAATGCTTTTATGAACTAAAGTGTCAATGTTTAATGTTTTGGTTGAGTAGGGGAGGGGAGGGACAGAAATCTCTCAGTCTTATGGGTTTGGAAAGACATGAGTGTGAGTAAATAATGAATTTTCATTTTTGGTTGATCTAACTCTTTAGTCTTTCTCTACAAAAAACGGTTGAACATATCCACCATCATTGCCCAGGAAAGATACCCTTGTCATTAGAGCAAAGTTAAATATTTTAGTTAAAATCTACTTCATTGTGGCAAGCAGGGCAAGCCTCGCCCCGTTCTCATGGCCCCTCAGCCTCGTCCTGCTTGCCACACTTATATTTAACCTTTGCCTTGGATGTAATAGTGTGTGTGTACCTCCAGTTATAGTGCTGCATCATGGGTTTGAGGTGCCAGCCAGAGGAAAGAGGACTGAGTCCCTTACTGAAGCACTCATTATAAACAGCCCCAGTATAGATGGAGAACAACCCCATCAGAAGGATCAGATACCTCCCACCAAACAGCATACGCCAAATCTAAAAGAGAATAAATAACTAATTCTGTACAAACCTAAAGTACATTACAGAAAGTGATGGAGAAAAATAGACAGATACAGTAATGTTTAAATTTGGGGGTCAGTAAGATATTTTTTTTTTAATAAATTAAGACAGCAAGGATACGTTAAATTGATTAAAAGTGACAGTAAAACATTTATAATGTTACAAAAAAAATATAAAATTTAAATGCTGTTCTTTTGAACTTTCTACTCATCAAAAAAAATCCTGAAAAATGATTTCATGATTTCAACCAAAAAAAATCTCAAAGCTGAAGAAAGATGACTTGTGTTGATACTTAAATACTTGATGTTCTTTTAAAAAAAAACGAGAGACTCTTAATGTATAGTATGTTCTATTTAAATGACTTTTTCAGTCTTGATGGCAGCTGTAAAGATTATGATATGTAATGTATAAAATGAAAGAAACCTCATTAGTGCTATTCCTCATTTTAGGGTCTCTCTCCTCCAGAACCATCCACAGGGCAGTCAATGTCATGAGTAATCCGTGACCAACATCTCCAAACATCACCGCAAACAGGAAGGGAAAAGTAATGATGGTGTACACAGCTGAGAAGGGAATACACACACAAGACATTTACCTTGAGAAGTTTACATGTTTTTATAGGTTGTTTATCTCAAGCAACACCCTCTCATATGGACATTTCTTCCAACAATAATGCACTGTTAAAGGGATAGTTCACCCGTAAATGTCATCATTTACTCACCCTCATGTTGTTCCAAACCTGCAAGACTTTCATTCATCTTCGTAACACAAATGAAGATCTTTTTCGATGAAATCTGAGAGCTTTTTGTCCCACTGGTGACAGCTACAAAACTACCACTTTGATGCTTCAAAAAGTTCATAAAGAGATCGTAAAATTAATCCATATGTATTGAGCAGTTTATTCTAAATTTTCTGAAGCGACTCGATCGCTTTATATGATTAACAGATTTAATTTAGGCTTTTATTCACATATAAACATTCATCAACTCACACATCTGTTGTGGTAAATGGAAGCTCAAGCATGTTCGCTTGACATGCGAGAACCAATGAGGTTTGTTCTCTTGTGTTACGCAGAATGTTTGAGCTTCCACAAGAACCAATGAGGTTTGTTCTCATGTGTTACGCAGGACGTTTGAGCTTCTGCAAGAACCAATGAGGTTTGTTCTCATGTGTTACGCAGGACGTTTGAGCTTCCACAAGAACCAATGAGGTTTGTTCTCATGTGTTACGCAGCACGTTTGAGCTTCCTCAAGAACCAATGAGATTTGTTGAATAAAAGCCTAAATTAAATCTGTTCATCATATAAAGTGACCGTATCCGTATCAATTTGGACTAAACCGCTCTATTCATATGATAAGTTTTATGATCTCTTTATGAACTTTTTGAAGTGTCAAAGTGGTAGTTACGCGTAGCTGTCAATGGAGGGACAAAAATGTCTCAGATTTTATCAAAAAGATCTTAATTTGTGTTCTGAAGATGAACGAAAGTCTTACGGGTTTAGAACGACATGAGGGTGAGTAAATGATGACAGAATTACAATTTTTGGGTGAATCTCTTTAAATGCAACTTTGGGTAATTATGTCCATGTGACGGTGTGCGTGTGTTACCTGGATTAACCTCTCTGTAACTGGCCACACCATAAGCATCCACAATGTTCTGGAAGCTGGAAGTGAATGTGTTGGTGTTAAAGAGTGTTGGAGGAGATGTGGGTGCAGGTAAACGGTTGTAGAAGGAGTCTACACTGCTACCGCTTTTTCTCTAAGAAATAGAAAAAAGAAAAGACAATATGCTATTGTGAGATTGACTGTTTTGAATACTGCTTTAAATGTGACACTATTATATTACTTAGTCATCTAAAAAAGTATGACAAGTGTGTGCTCCACAATTCTTCTTTAATACTTAAAAAGCATCATTTGACATCTGTGTGATGTATTCCATGTAAAACAGTTTCCTAAATAGCCTTTTCTCACCGTTCCTTCTATCAGAGCACTCTGGAGCTGAAGCAGTTTGCCCACAGGGCACCAGGCCTCTGCGATGAGACACTTGTCTGTGACTGAAGGGCTGCAGAGGTTAAGGACCGTCTGCACAGCTTTACACTTCTGCACTCGTATCTTCCACTGTGGCATCTGACACACGCAGCGAGACAGCAGCTGCTGCATATACTGCTCCGTCTGAGACAGCACCTGCAGACAGACGAGAGGGAAGTTTAAGAGTGGACCTGAAATATCTATTTAACTTTTTGTCTTTTTTTTTAAAATGCATATACTGTGCACATTATTCCAAATAATATACACTACCATTCAAAAGTTTTATTTAATGTTTGTGAAAAAAGTCTCTTATAAGGCTGTATTTATTAGATCAAAAACACAGTAATATTGTGAAATATTATTAAAATGATTGAAAAATGTTTTCTATTTTAAAATGCTATTTATTCCTGTGATGACAAAGGTGAATTTTCAGCATCGTTACAAAATCATTCTAATATGCAAGAAACATTTCTTATTATTATATATGTTGGACACAGTTGTGCTGCTTAATATTTTTATGGAAACCATGAAACATTTTTTCCAGAATTATTTGATTAAAATAAAGTACAAAAGAACAGCCTTTATTTGAAATATATATATTTTTTGTAATAATGTCAAAGTCTTAACTGTCACTTTGGATCAATTTAATGTATCCTTGTTGAATAAACATTTTAATTTTTTTTCTTTTTTTTAAAAAAAACCCTAAACATTTGAATGGTAGTGTATAATATTTTTTTTCTAGTTGAATATTCTGTTTGACTTGGAAATACATCAGATTATGAAAGTAAAATAAGTTAACATATAACGTAATGTTTTGCTTAAAAAATGTGCTTGTACCATTCAAATTAGTGCCACTTGATATTCTTATCTAATGTAATGAAGTTCATACATTTGAAGTATGTCTGAACTATCTAAATACTTTACACTGTATGCTCTTATTTCAAAGAGAATGCAATTATACAAAATAAAAGGATAAAGGGAACATTTCGGTCACCGTTTTGATATCTACTATCCTGCTTTCCAGCCCCTGAAGTATTACTTCTCTCTCCTCCAAGCCCTCTGGATACACAAAGGTGTAAGTGTGGAAACTATGAATAGAGAGATACAGAATATATATTACTCATGTATAAATGGAAAAGATGGGGTGGGATTAATGGAATAATGTGATATCATGAAAGTGTGCTATAGTAAGCTATAATTCAATTTAAATAAGCTACGAATGTACCAATCACAGATCTTCTTTACTTTCTGCCCAATCTGCTCTCCCCAAAAGGAGATCAGAAAGACAGTCCACTGAATCATCTCTCCCTGTGAGCAGGAAAAAAATATCATGTTTTTGGCCAATTGACATTTTCATCAAAATGAGTTTCTGATTTATTTTAATGTAACACTCTCTTACTGTGTCTGGCACTTCCAGCCTCTCCTCCATCTCCCAGAAGTCTACAATGATATAACCACGACATGCCCGCCATAGCAGCCTCTCAAACGATGGAACCTTCCATGGATGAACCACACCAGCGACAAAGCTTTGCAGGAAAGATGTCAATAACATTATTAGTGTCTTGTTACATAGTGTTCACATTTGAAATGTGAAAATAATATTACTTATTGCCAAAAGGTGCGCTCACATTTACGTTGATCTGCAAAATTTTGCTGGCAAGTTCTAGTCAGTTCAATTGGAATTCCATGCGATCGGAATGTCCCTGTGCAGATTTCGCCCATGTTCACACAAATTTGCCACACTGACCAACAGAAAGCTACTTGTTTTGAAAGCGATTTCTGTGCAAGCTGTGCTTCATACATTACTGACAACTGACTTTTTTTGCTCACAAAATTTCACAGATGTCATGTCACTTTACTCCAGTCACATTTACCGTCGTTTGGTGAAATTTTGCTGGGCGAAATCCAGTAATTCCAATTGCAATCCATGTGTTTGGGAGTATTTTGTGAGGGCAAAAAAGTTCCCCATGCAGATTTCACTCATGTTCAAGTTGGTCACCCAACTTCGCTGTGCTGCCCAACAGAAAGCAACTTGTTAGAAAGTGACTTCTGTATGAGCAGTGCTTCATAAATCTCTAGGCTATTTACAATAGACAGTGGACTTTTTTTGCACACAAAATTTTGCTAATGTGTTAACACAGTCTTTCCCAACCTTGTTCCTGGAGGCATACCAACACTACACATTTTCAAACTCACAAAAAGTTCACATGACCAACTTGAACATGAGTGAAATCTGAATGGGTACATTTTCACCCTTACATGAAATTCCCAAACATGTGGATTCCTATTGAAATTACTGGATTTTGCTGAGCAACAGTAAATGTGAATATTGTCCTCACCTCAAACGCATATCTTGCCTGCTGTCCAATAGTGCGGTGGTCTCAAGAGTTGGAGGAGGAAGCTTTAAAGACATTATGAGAAAGTTAGGTGAACATCTGAGAGACATCTCTTGGAGGTAAGCATGATAAGAACTAAAAAAATGTTACCTGTGAGGTTGGTAGTAAAATGCTCTGCTTTAGGACCCCTCTGTATTGGCTGAGCTGAATCAACTGGTTACGTAGACTATCCCTGTTCATTGACACCTAAATGCAAACTGGGTCAAGATCACCACTTGCACTACTTGTTTATCATGATCTCCTTTCTGGAACACAAGATATTCATGATTTCTAAGCCTATTTCTCTTTCCTCCTCTCACCTCTTTGAGTTCTCTGGCAAGTCTCTCGCTCTCCTCCTCAATGGAGAGCAGCTCTCTTGGCAGTGGGGCTGATGGGATTGGCGTGGCTGTGGGTAGAAGCCCTTTCAAAGGAGGATAGAGAGAACGACTGATCTCTTGCTCCAGATATTCTAAGGAATAAGGGGAGGGGAAACGTGTTGAGGATGTGCACAGTCAGGCTACACTGATTATGCTACAACTCTTTGACAGATGATGAGCGTATAAAAAAAGTGACTGAAATAACTAGGGGTAGCTGGTCACTGAAAGGTAAATATTTACTGGTTACATAATAATAGGGGTTGGTTTTAAAGACAGACTTACTAAAGGTTTTCTCCAGCTCCTCGCATCTTCTCACTTCTGAAACAAACTTCCTTTGAAAGGCATTCACATTTGGATTCAACTGAGAAAATTGAGTTTAAGAGAGACCGAACAAGAGGGATAAAGAGCAAGAAAGTGTAAACATACAGATTAGAGCACAAATTTTAATCTGTAAACTTCCTATTTGAAAGCTCGGCCAATGTCTAGGCTCTTTGTTCTCTTTGTTGGCACTACTGTTCAAAAGTTTGGGGTTGGTGAGATTTAAAAAAAAAAAAAAAAAAGTTCTTTATGCTCACCAAAGCTGCATTTATTTTATCACAAATACAGTAAAAACTGTAATATTGTGAAATGCTAACAGTTGTACTGTTTAATATTTTGTGTGTAAACAGTGACTTTTTTTCAGGATTCTTTGATGGAATGAAAGCTCAACAGAACAGAATTATATAATATATAATATAATATAATTTTTTTTAACCATGTAAAATTCTTAACTGCTGATTAAAAGTATTAATTAAATAAAAATATCTTACAGACCTCAAACTTTTTTCAGTGGTATAGTGTATCTATTAAACTAACTCACGTCTCTGAATTCGACTAAACCCAACTCCCCAAGCTCACTGACACAGTTGTAAGCCGAACCTGCCTGGAGGAAAAGCTGGACCAGGCACATCTCTTCACTTCGGAAGAGGCTTCCCATGGTAGCCTGAAATAATGCATACAAATCTCAACAATAAACAATACAATGCAAACAGTACAAAAATGTAAGTAATTGAGAGATAAGCATATTCATATCTTGCAAATTTAAGAACAAATGATAAGTGTGCTTATATACAGTGTGACAATGAAATTAAAGGCCATTATTGGGCATATCGCAACTTATTTAATAGGGTAACTTGTGCTTTTCATCATTTTGATGCAAAAAAGGATTGTACACTGAAGGGTTGCATATGACAGTGGTTAGATGGTAATCTAATTGAGATTTCATAGGGGATTCACCCATATCCATGTGATGAACATGCTCATGAAAGAGAAACAGAACCATAATTAGAGTCATCTGAAACTCATCTGAGATAAGACTTGTAGCTGTGATCAGTACTTTATAACACATTATTAAAAAAACAGAATGATATGGATCTGTATTGATTATTGATAGGACCAGGGTCCTATTAAAAAACGAGTCTTTTGATTGTTTCAGCAATTAACATGTAAAACTATACTAAATGCTACGAAAATATGAATGCTCATAAAGATGTTTAGCATTGAATGATACTTTGTTCAAACAGTTGCACACCCTTTATAAACAAGTAGGTACAACGGTATTGCAGCAAAGGCATTTTCTCGATTTTACCAGACAAGTAAAGCTGTACAAAGAGACCCCTTAACTGTATTCCAGGACAGTGTAAACAGCGGTGAAAGTATTTAGTTATCATTTTACATATTTAATCGAAATGGTGTGTCGTTATTATAATTGTTCGAGTCTGTAGAATAATCATTAAGCTCTTGGCGTAATGCAGTATTGTTGAGCAGAGTAAAATAGCGGCAGCAACAACATGGCGTAACAACATAAACAAAACCTGACAACCGAAATAGGACATTACTGTGAACTGAACAAACGATTTATTTGCCTTTGAATAGATTTATATAATGTGCAGTATTTGCACTTTATGGTTTCAACGAGGAGCTGTTTTATACACTAACGTTAGTTCAATTCAAATGCGCATTAAACTGCAGATCTTACCGTATATGAGAGACAAAGATCGATGATAAATCCGAGATGATCGATGTTGGGAAAATCAATTATCCACAATTTGATCTCATGGTCGGTTCTATTCTGAGGCTCTGCGATGTAAACAGCAGATCCTTGAGCTCGCGGCCGCTCATTACTTCAGCTCCAGTCATTGCCATATGATTCAGCCAATGAATTAGACCTGCAACAGCACACAAGCCAGGAGCACATGCACCATTTTACCTCTAAAACCCAGTGAGAAGCTAAATAATGATGGAAATATACATGTTTAGATGATGATTAGATAGTGAAAGTAACAACGTAAATATCAATGCAATAATGTGAGAAGCAATATAATTCAATAAAAAAATTCAAAAGTTCAATAAAATGAAGTAAAGATCATAAAAATAACATTTGCAATGGCAAATGTAAAATAGCAACCACACAAAAATTGGGCCTAAAAATACAAATAATCCTTATAGGCTACAATTTCAATTTAGGCCTACATTATTGCATTTCTATTATTATTCACCAAGATACTCAACAGTATGAAGTTAAAGGCACAATATTTAAGATTTTTTTATTAAAATATCCAAAAAACACTAAAACAGTGTTATATATTTTGTTGAGTTGTACATTATCCCAGATGTTTCCAAGAATGTTTAAATCCAGAGAAATAAGCCTTTTTTACCATGAACACGGACACTTTAATATACACTCACCTAAAGGATTATTAGGAACACCATACTAATACTGTGTTTGACCCCCTTTCACCTTCAGAACTGCCTTAATTCTACGTGGCATTGATTCAACAAGGTGCTGAAAGCATTCTTTAGAAATGTTGGCCCATATTAATAGGATAGCATCTTGCAGTTGATGGAGATTTGTGGGATGCACATCCAGGGCACGAAGCTCCCGTTCCACCACATCCCAAAGATGCTCTATTGGATTGAGATCTGGTGACTGTGGGGGCCATTTTAGTACAGTGAACTCACTGTCATGTTCAAGAAACCAATTTGAAATGATTCGAGCTTTGTGACATGGTGCATGATCCTGCTGGAAGTAACCATCAGAGGATGGGTACATGGTGGTCATAAAGGGATGGACATATTCAGAAACAATGCTCAGGTAGGCCGTGGCATTTAAACGATGCCCAATTGGCACTAAGGGGCCTAAAGTGTGCCAAGAAAACATCCCCCACACCATTACACCACCACCACCAGCCTGCACAGTGGTAACAAGGCATGATGGATCCATGTTCTCATTCTGTTTACGCCAAATTCTGACTCTACCATCTGAATGTCTCAACAGAAATCGAGACTCATCAGACCAGGCAACATTTTTCCAGTCTTCAACTGTTCAATTTTGGTGAGCTTGTGCAAATTGTAGCCTCTTTTTCCTATTTGTAGTGGAGATGAGTGGTACCCGGTGGGGTCTTCTGCTGTTGTAGCCCATCCGCCTCAAGGTTGTGCGTGTTGTGGCTTCACAAATGCTTTGCTGCATACCTCGGTTGTAACGAGTGGTTATTTCAGTCAAAGTTGCTCTTCTATCAGCTTGAATCAGTCGGCCCATTCTCCTCTGACCTCTAGCATCAACAAGGCATTTTCGCATACTGGATGTTTTTCCCTTTTCACACCATTCTTTGTAAACTCTAGAAATGGTTGTGCGTGAAAATCCCAGTAACTGAGCAGATTGTGAAATACTCAGACCGGCCCGTCTGGCACCAACAGCCATGCCACGCTCAAAATTGCTTAAATCACCTTTCTTTCCCATTCTGACATTCAGTTTGGAGTTCAGGAGATTGTCTTGACCAGGACCACACCCCTAAATGCATTGAAGCAACTGCCATGTGATTGGTTGATTAGATAATTGCATTAATGAGAAATTGAACAGGTGTTCCTAATAATCCTTTAGGTGAGTGTATATGTTTTATTAGACATGGGAACAACTGTTTGGATACATTTATTAGACAGAAATCTAATCGTTAAATAGCTCAACACGTTTAGTCTTATTGTTTGAATCTCGTTTTCTTGATTTACAGCGAGTACCGTGTTTTACCATGACTAATATCGATCTAGCTTACTGTAGTGTGTCTCATAATAGGCGCAGAGCGAATGCATATAGTAACGTTAGTACATAATTTTCACACTCAAATGTATCTAGTATGATCAACAGCGCTGCATTATCCCACATACGTTTGACCGGAAGACCATGGTGAGGTAGCCTGGATGCCAGCCAAACTTACAGACAGATGATCAACAGTAACGTAATCATCCACGCCACCAAAGAGCGCTTGGCATTCACCTTTACTATTTCTCTCAAAAATGATGTTGGTAAGTACTCCATGTATCCTTAATTTCTTTTCACAACACCGGCAAAGATTGTTTACACAACACCGGCAAAGATTGTTTACACTCATCTTCTTCCTCTACTTCTTCCAGCATGTGTGCAGTTGAGTTCTGTTGACAACTATGCGTTGCTCAAAATACGTCACTTATACCGTTGCTCTGATTGGTTGTAGGTCTATCCAATTGAGTGCAGGGGCATTTTCTTTCCTGGTTCAGTTGAAACACGCCTCATAATTACAGCCCAATGGAGCAGTATCAGACTAATATTCTGACTAGAATCTGAGTATGACGACGTCAGGCTAGTGGTGAGGACAACAACTCCCATGAATCCGCACTCAATCTTGGGGTCATCAAGATACGCCTTTGTTTTCAATAGGCGACCTCTATCGGCGGAAAACTACATATTGTGCCTTTAATATAAAGCCAAAAAACACAATTATATCTCTCACAGCCTTTTTTTTCATTTACATAAAATAAGCCTTCAACCTTGACTAAGGTCCATAAATCAAAGTGTTTCTTGAAACACCAACTGCTGCTCTTTGGACACATCATCAGTGATTACGATGTGTCCAAGGAGCACCAATTTGGTGTTTCAAAAAACACTTTCATTTATGGACCTTGTCAAATGGATCAGACAATAACCCCAAAACTATCTATCATGGTTGGACCGGCATCTCTCTGATGGTTTTTGTTTATGTCCTTTTTGAGTAAGAGGATCCACTGACTGTGACATCTGTGCACAGAAGATGACGCATCCGTAATACCAACATAGGCCAAAGTACTCTTACATTAGCAAGCTTTTCAAGGGCCGACTAAGCCATTTCTGGATGTTTTTTACCATCCTGTAGATCAAGGATAAAACATGGTCCAAGAATGTTACTTTCTGTTTTAACTTTAACTTGGCTTCACCTAAATACATTATTATACATTTAGGCTTCTAAAAAGGGACATAAACAAGACAGAGTTAAAAGTGAACACTATTTCTGGCAGGTAATAGTGAGAAATTAGATAAATTAAATCTTCTTACAGCTTTTGTGTCCCCAACTAAGCAAACCAAAAGCAAGGAACCCAATATATCCCAATGTGTGTATCCAAAATATATAGGCCTATTATTAAGGGTATAATGAGGAGTGGGTTGTTCAAAAAAATGTTGTGGTTAATAATCATAATTCACTGATTCTGTTTTTTTCTTTCAAGGTGGAAATCAGGATATATTATCGTTCTGTTGATGACTCTTGTTTTGGGCAGTGGCAACTTCTTAATGAAGAGAGGTAATATTTACTTTACAATTCATTATATTTATGAGATTTCAAAATTACACTCATTACCTAAGCCCCACTGTACCCCAATAATAATTAGGCTAACTTTAAGGCAGATATTGTTGACAGAATAAACCTGACCATTATAATTGGCCAAAAAATTGAGCATATGGAGCATTTGCAATGCTTGCTGAGATGACCTGCCTTGAGTCGACATCGACAGTAGTATATTAACGTTCTGACATAGAACTCGAAAGCGCTGCACTGTGGTTATAACGTAAACAGCATAGGAGAATGACACCGAAGAGAACAAATTGTTGAATAAAGTCGTTATTTTTGTTTGTTTTTTGCACACAAAAAGTATTCTCATTGCTTCATAACATTAAAGGTTGAACTACTGTAGTCACATGGGCTATTTTAACAATGTCTTTACTACCTTTCTGGGCCTTGGAAGTGTTAATTAAATAGCTGTCTATGGAGGGAGAGAGCTGGATTTCAGCTGGATTTCATCAAAAATATCTTAATTTGTGTTCCGGAGATGAATGAAGGTTTTACGGGTTTGGAATGACATGAGGGTGAGTAATTAATGACAGAATGTTCATTTTTGGGAGAACTAACCCTTTAACTTTCAAATGGATGAGAAAAACAACCCACATATCATGTTTAAAACACTTAGAAGTAGGGGAGACCGGGGATGGTTGTAACTCTTTTTGTTCGAGCATCAGTAACTCAGTAGTTGTTTGTGCTAGACATCTCAAATTTTGATACACTGTAGCCACATTTGTCTGCTACAAATATAACTCAATTGGACGTGTACTACACAATCACAGATTATGTGAGTTAATGTCAAATACAAAGAGTTCCACTGTTACAATCTACCCCACTACTGGGGTGAGTTGTAACACTAGCCAGGGATAGATGTAACACTGAGAGGTAATTTGGCTCAAATAACACCCAAACTATCCAATTTTTGCATAAACATAATTGAAGAACAAAGAAAAAAACAGTTCTGAACAATGTGAACAATTTAAACAGACAAGTTTTTTCTTTTTTTAGAACATTAAATGTAGTGCAAAACATTTGCTGTGCATTTGTGTGAGTGTACTTTATTGTGTGAGTGAGTTCAGTCACTAGCTATGTTTCCAAGATCCACCTATTTTTATGTGAATTTTGAGATATTGCATAAAAAACGCTTGATGGAAACATCAAGATGTGCATAAATTCTAATAACGTGCACAAAAACTTGTAACTTGTGCATTCAATTGAGGCAGATCATTTTTTAGCTGGTAAGAAGACATGTTCATAAACTATGATGGAAACACATGTACTGATTAAATCCCTCAATACGCAATAACAGAGGATGTGATTGATAACTGGACTCATTGGAATCATCATAGGGGTTGGTTGTAACATTTTGAATAAACTGTTACGACTATCCCCACCCAAAACAAGGCTAAATGTTTTAGCATGTGAGGTTGAAGTTAGCATAAATACAAAGCATCAAATTAAACTAGAGAAATAGCTACTTCAGGTCATTACAGTTCAATAAACCCAAAAATAGGCCTAGAAATGGAGGGAGTGAAGAGATATAATTGAGTTGTTTTTCTTTTGTGTTTTTTAATGTCATGCATAGTTTCTCACTATCCAAACATCTTTTCTTTTTTAATCTTTCATCTTCTTCTTCTTTTTTTTTTTTTTTTTAAATCTCTTTCTCCCTCTTTCAGACTGGTAAATTTGGCTTGATGGTTCCTTCTGGGATTATTGAATTTGTGCACCTGAAGAACCCAACCACATCTTCACTAAGGAGGAATGTGTGATGAACTGGAAATGTAAGGGCAGAGGGAACTGGTAAAAAAAAAACGAATGGGTTATAGGTCTGTTATGTTCAATAGCTAAAACTGTTTAGCTAAAAGATTATAGTGACACTGAGGCTGTGAGTTTGTAAAAAAGCTTTTGGCTCTTCCTGGAAGTCAAGTTAGTATCTAAGGTCGGTTAATTCAGACAGAAACCCTACAGGGAAAAAAGGACAAATTTAAGTGTTAACAGTCAGTTAACGTGTTTCATTTTATTGCATTAATGTTTATAACATAAAATATATATTTGACAAGAAAAATGTTTCAAATATAAAAACAATTCTTCAAATTCAAACTTTAAATGCTAATCATTTTTGCAATCAAAATGACCAGATGATTTTTTTTTTGCCTGATTAATGAAATTAGAAGAACTAATGCTTCTTGCAGAATAATGCATTTACGCTCTAATACAAACAGCGCTTTATCATCAGGCCGCATTTGTTTCAAGGGGTTTTGATGTGTGATGAAGAGTGATGAATAACTGAGAACAAGATGTGAGAGAAAATGGAGGGGTTGTAAAAATGAAAGTGATACAATGTGACTGACATAAGGTGACAAATGTAAATGCATCATGCTAAAGTGGTTATTATTTAAAGTTAATAGAAAAAAACTTCTTCTGAGTGTTTCATGAAAAAGGAGTCTTGAATTCAGATTATGTCTAACGCAGTGAATTTGATGGCAACAGCCAAATGTTTACATTAAAAGTTAAGAAATATTTAATGTCTGTACAGGATAATTATTTTCAAACTTTATCATGCAACTTAATTATTTGAATTTTTATGATCAAAGTGACAAAAAGCCATTCAGACTGTGAGATGCAGCAACTTTGGCTGGCAGTGTCAAGTGGAGGTTGACACTGAGAGATCACAACTCTTATCAGTAACCACAAGATCTAGCGGTTTCATTGACTAGTGTGGTAAAAAAGCCTTTCAGATGCCTTTCAAATGTACTGTCTACAAAAATAGTTGGCAAGCAAGCACAATGGCGATATGGGTTAGAAATGAAATATCGCAGAAGGGTCATGGAAATGTACATAATGAGTTGCAGTATTGTCTTAAACCATTAGTGCAAAAGCTAGTAGTCAAAAGTGCATTAAGACTTAGACTGCAATGAAAAGAGTGCAGAGGGAAGCAAGACTTTGTAATCGTGTTTAAATCCATTTGGGACACTTCTCCGGCAATCTTCTCATTCCCTGCATTATGTTTATCCATTGAAATTTGAATGCATATGCTAATCTCTGCACACTGTAATAAAAAAATCTGTAGAAAATGAAAAAGGTACTGGAAATGTTTCTGTCCAGACATTATCCGTTAACGGACATTTTTCTTTAACCCTAAAATACAACACAATGCATAATTCAAAAAAAACAAAAAAAAACCTGTGAAAATGATGGAAAATTCCTGCAGACCTGCAATGGTAAGTAATGTTCTTGAATGAACACTCTTTGTATCTATTTTATATATTATTTATGGGTGTTTTTTTCCACAGTGGAAATCAGGATCTTTAAGTCTGTTGCTGACTCTTCTCTTTGAGAGTGGCAACTTCTTAACAATAGAGAGAGGTAACGTTTAATTCAACAATATATTTATTTTGAATGTCCAAATTCTACACTTTAAGGTTCTATAATAGAAAAGGTTCTGTCAGGTGCTACATATATAGAACCTAGAATAGTGTTTTTGTAAAACACAAATGTATTATGCAATCATTTAGGGCATTTCTCCTTATATAGAACCTTTTTGGCATAAAGAGGCTTTAAAATCAACCCCATTGAGTGTACCTATATTACGTAAGCCCCATTTCTTAATGTACCCCAATAATAATAAACTGTAATTGTTAACACAAAACACGTGACCACTATATATTTTGTGTATGTAGGTTTTTAAAAATATACCTTTAATACTTACATTACATTAAAAATGTAGTACATTCTTACTTGTACTCAAGTAAAACTTTGAGTAAAAGTAATAAAGTACTACATTTTTAATGTAATTAAGTATCAAATTATATTCATTATGAAACAGTAAAAAGTACAACATTACCCTTTGGAATGTTGTGAAGTAAAAGTTCTCCAAAGAAGAACACTGATAAGTATATATAGGCTACTTGAAAAATGTACTTGAGTAGAAAGTAAAAATACTTCACTACGGTCCACCTCTGACCTTGACAGCATTAGTATATAACAGTGTGATATATTACAAGTTTACACTTCAAACAAACAAGAAAAATTACCCACCTATATATTTGAAGTAAAATAGTCTTGGGTCTGATTCTGCCATTTAGGTTTTGCTGTTGACCATACTAATGTCACTGAGCCCTGCTTTATGCCTGAAGCGTGTAATGTGCATGGCTTCACTGACTGGTTCAAAATGGGCCGCTACTGTGTCAAATACTTCAACAACCCTGCCAACTTCACTGAAGCCGAGGTAGGTTGTTAGCACTCATTGTTTTTTTTTTAATTGTTACATTGCTACAGTAAAGAGATTTAATCAGTCATTAAATGTTCTACTTGTTTCATATCCAGTTCAGCTGCAGAAGCAAAGCCCCTGGTGCACATCTGGTGTCAGTGCATAGTGAAAAGGATAATAAATACTTGCTCTGCATTGTGGAAAAATTCAACCCAAACAACCTGCGCTTCTGGCTCGGAGGCTTTGAATTCTTTAAGGTAAAAAGACAAATAGGAAGAGGTTCACAAATGGGAAGAGCAAAGAGAAATAATTGAGTTATTGTTTTATTTTCTGTTCTTTATTGACATGCATCCACTAGTTTCTCACTAGCCAAACACCTTCTGACTTTATTTATTTTATTTTATTTTTTTTTTTTAGACAGCTATTTAAGCACTATGTATAGAATATTCAAAAAACACTAGGCCGGTGTTATATATTTTGTTCAATTGAGTACTTACAATATCCCAAATGTTTCCAACTATTTGTAAATCGTGAGAAAATTGCTATTTTAACCATAGATTTAACCAAGGAACCCTGATGTGTGAGGGAGTCGCCTGTCAATTGCGTCATATCTGCGTTACCCTCGGTTTCCGGTTTTATTTTGCAGAAACGCTTTACTCTTACTGCAGTGTGCAACAAGTGTCATAGCAGCCGCCGAGTGAACGCACAGAGTACGGTCATAACATAATTTTCAACATTCAAATGTATCTAATATGATAAACAGAGCTGCGTTACTCATGACCGGAAAAGCGGAAATGGCGCCGACGACTGTGGCATAATAAAAGTCCCGCTGCTCGCGAGGCGTGTGTTGCGTTTATCTTACCAAGAATCGCTCCAGCGGCCTTGCTCAGCTCCCACACCACTGCTTCATACTACAGTAACGTTAAGAATCGCATCTATGAACATGATTTCTGCCCGAGTCCTATCCCGATTCTTTTCCACCGGATGTGAAGACCACATGTCCCAAGATTCTGTGCTCAAACTTGGCGTCATCAAACTACGCCTTTGTTTTGAAAAGGCGACCTCTAGTGGACGGAAAAGTTACATAGTGCAACTTTAATTAACACTTTCAAGGTCCAGAAAAATAGTAAAAACATAGTTAAAAGTCCATGTGACTCCAGTGGTTCGACCTTAATTTTATGAAGCGACGAGAATACTTTTTTTGCACAAAAAACAAACAAAATAACTTAATTCAACAATTTCTTCTAGCCTGTGTCACACTTTTACACTGTTGACGCAGTGTAATATGAAATGTATAAAAATATATAATACACATTTTACTCTACTGTGAAAAAAATTAAAAAGCATAAATCTAAACAAGCTGTGTTCCAAATTTGAGGTTGATATTTCAGATGTATTTTGTGCCGTAGAATAAAACGTGACAATATCTTGATGTTGTGTTAACCACAGACCTTATTTCAGGCATTTAACAAAAAATTAATAAAAAAATGAATGGAACCAGAAGTGCTAAAATGCTAACTCGTTTCCAGGTTTTGGCCTATAAAATATGTCATCCCTGCAGCACTGTATTGAAAGACTGATTGAAAAGACAGATGATTGTCCATCTTTTTATATATATATAGTGCCAGGGTTAAATAAAGACTTAAAGAGTTGTCTGACTCTTAATGGTGGTGTCGAAGGCTTCAAATTTTTAAAAAAGTTGTGTTCAATTATGAAGATTATACAAAATGTGTAAACATTTTTTTATTTCAATCTTGTGTTGGACACAGAGCTTATTTTCTGCAATAATCCAAAAACCAATGGACAATTCCTATTGGAGCAAAGGTGATGCTAAACTTCTGGGTTGACCTACAAAAATATGTCATGGAACTCTAGCAGCACTCTATATCAGCCTCCTCACAAGGTCTGCATTATATTGTGATATTTTTTGAACAAACTGCTGAAAATGAATGGGAGACCATGTAAAGCTTTGTGACATTTGACTCATTTCATACTCTCACCAAAGGCAATATTTTCTGTGTCTGACACTCTTACCAGTCTTTTAGTCTCAACAGTCTATGGCAAGAATCTCAGTGGATACCCTCAACACCAGGGGCCTGTACCATGATGGTAGTTTAACAAACTCAGGATTACAGGATTAGTTTTGAGTTGACAAAACCAAACCAATCCAATCCGGCTTTGTTGGTACCATGATGCTGATCATCAGTTTTCTCTGTCAACTCAGGCTTTGATCCTGAGTTTGTGGAGCGCGTGCACATGAAAGTGTGACATCAGCAGTGAACAGCCAATCAGATGCCTTTCAACACAGAGAACATGTGATTCACTTCTTGTGAGAGAGCCAACATGATTCAAAACTCTTTTGCAGAAGATTAAGAGATTTAAGTATATAAAGAATTTAAATGCATTTAGAAGTTAAAAAGAAAGATAACAAAAAAAAGATAAATAAAGATAATAAAAATAGAAGATAATCAAAAAGAAAATATCTTACTATCAGTGCAAGTTGTGAAATCAGTAGTATATATATATAGGCTAAACTCAGAGACTCGAAAATTTAAGGTCACATTTTTAAAGCTTTATCGATTTATTCTACAGCTTATTACATATTATCAGTATATATTAATATTCATTTAAACTAAATGCTTAATAATTGCTACAATTGCTTGTGTGTAATGGATTAAGTGTATATTAATTTTATATATCATTATATAAATCATATAAAATTATAATATTAAGTAATTATCTTTTTTTTTTTTTTATCATATAGTGACCTTTAATTTGGAGCAAGCGAAACTGGGGGAGTGACTTTATTGCATGTCACTTTGCTCACAGCTGATTCAGTTCAGCTCCTGATTCAGCTCCAATTTCAGTTTGAGATCTCTTATCTTGAAATATAACCTGCTCCAGAGCAGGTTAGCCGTGGAGCGTAAGTTACTATAACGATGAACACAGCTAAAAGCCAAGCCACTTTCATGGTACCTAAAACCCAGGATTGGCACAATCTAAACTGAAACTTACCTGGCTAGCCAGCGAAACCGGCTTCATGGTACAGACCCCAGGTGTCAAGTTTGACATTGACAAAAGTCCTCTGGCAGGAACTTCCCGTAGTTAGCACATTCTTGAATTATCAATGCAAGCCTGAACAGCTGGTGTGTTGGATTAATATACAGCAAGTCCCAAAAAAGCAGTCTTGTATGTTTTGAGCTACAACAAATAAGCACATTTGTCCTGGGTTATTGTCTTACTTTTATCTGTATGAAGTTATGCAAAATAAAAAGGGTTGTTGAGAAATTCATATAGACAAGGGAGACTATAGCATGGCAATATAAATTCAGCAGTGATCTGAGAGCAAAATAATAATCCTTCTCTCCAACAATATTCAAAGGTTCAATATTCAGCAAAATTAGAAGCAGTTTACCTTTTCATGTACGCTAAACTGCTTTCTTGGCTATCAAAATATATAGAAATATAATTTGTATTCCAAAAAGGCCAGTGTGTAGGCTACCCCTTCCACAAAGCACTCATGAGCAGCACTGCACTGAGCTAAGACTGATGCATGCTGGGATGGGAGGGGTCTTCTAGCCACGCCTCTGACGTGATCCTGTAGCGTTTGTTTATGCAGACTTGCCAGCCTGATTTAGGCTCTTCGTCACCGCTATGAATGGGATCGCTTGAGAAAAATAAAGAAGGAACAGCTGAAGGCTGGAGCACTAATATAGATGGTCCGCATTTCTTCTCCATATTTGGGAGCATAAATTTGGTTTGAAAAATAAAATTAAATAAATTGGTGTACTGACTCAGTTGTCCTTGCATTTATTGAAAAAATGACTAATTAAAATAGTTGTGTTTGATGTATGTTGGCTATAATTTACGTGATAAAGTAAAAAAAAAATGCAAACGCTCAGTCAGTTTCCATAAGAAAGCGAACAGTTTAACCATTCAAACACAGTAAAGAAAGGAAATGGAAACGGTCAGTTATTAAATATCACATACCACACATTTAGAGAACAAAAAGGTTGGGTTCGCTACGGATTATATTTCTCAAAAGCATGTATGAGCATGCTACGCTTGTCATAATTGACATTTCCTTAATTCATATAAGCTACTTATCCAAAACCCATGTACATCAATCATCTACATCTTGACAAAAGAGCAGGAATGTGCCCGGAGCGGTTTGTATGCAAGACCACAGAGCAGAGGGCTGAGTTAAACTCTACCAGACTACAGGACACACCTACCGACACCAACAACATAATTTCCAGCCTTGCACACGGTTAAATCCGACATTTACAACTGAAACATCCATCATATTGATGAAATTGTGAGTACGCTTTGATCTTTATCCGAGTGGTCTATCATCGTTACAATTTCTGAACTAATCTAACGCAAGCATTACGCGAATGCTTCTTTGATACAAAGTCGTTTTTTTCTACCAGGCGCCTAAGATGACGATCGTTTGTGTTTAGAAACATTTCCCGCTGCTTTTGCTTTATATTTGAATTGTTGCTGATGAAACCAAAATCGTACAGACAAATTTGCGTCTCTTACTGGAGTATGAAGTGATACCTAAATGTTTAATTTATTAGGTTACTAGATATAATTGAATCTAACTATTTTGTGCATTCGCTCGTAACGTTGATGTAATTGAGGATCTGGCCCAATCATTTAATATAACGCCTTTCAGAGAAAGCAGATCATTAGCAGCCATTTGTGGGCGGGACCCAATCGCTGAACACAGTGCACTAAATTAAAACCTTTTTTGTACTCTGTCGAGGCATTTTAATTAATATACACCGTATAAATTGTACCGTACTTAACGTTTCCTCAAGATCACATAAAGAACGTACAGGTGAACTGTGGGACGGGCGTATATAACTTGCAGGGGAATGCACTCAATTTGGTACAGATGTGTTATTTATATGATAAAATTCTGATAGATTGTAATGTAAAACGATTTTTTTTTTTATAACGGTATAACAGACTACATAAAATGCATTTAAATATCACTATATCGCCCAATAGTATGTCTAAGATGTTTTTTAAATGCTTCGTTTTATGATCAAAGCTTTGTAGTTTTATTTGTGGGGTGGGGCAAAACAATGCAATGCAATACAATGATGATCGAGCGATAAATAACTTCAAATTTCATACATTTTAACAAGATTTTTCTAAAAATGTACAGTCCAGTAAATGCTAATCTTGAAATATTAATAGCAATTTAAATGTTATTTTTACATTTACTTTATAAAATCATTGAAGATTTCTTAAAGATTAACATTGAAGATGTTCCATGATCTGAAAGTGGACGAAGAAGTCTCTTATGCTCACCAAGGCTACATTTGTGATTATTACCAATGTTGAAAACAGTTTTTCAGGATTCTTTGATGAATAGAAAGTTCAAAAGAACAGTAGAAGAGAGTTATTCTAGAGACTTTTTCTAAAGACATAAAAAATCTTACAGATCAATAACATTTGAAAGGCAGTGTATATGTATAAATATATATTTTAAATGATACTATAAAGCTTTTTACTTTCTAAAAACTATAAACTATCATTCAGAGGGCAGAAGGCATTTAGAACATTGTGTACAACAGGTTTTTCAGCAAAGTTTTGATCATATTGATAATTTATGTTTAATGGGCATATGCAGCTGTCTTAAAGTGATAGTTCACCCAAAAATGAAAATTACCCTATGATTTACTCACCCTCAAGCCATCCTAGGTGTATATGACATTCTTCTTTCAGACAAATACAATCAGAGTTATATTACAAAATGTCCTGGCTAATCCAAACATTATAATGGCAGTGAATTAAGGTTAATGTTTTAATGTATTGTGTTTAAAGAAGCTATCTGCAATATTAATAGATAATTTCTCAAACAGATGCTGAGTGTTTGGACCCTCCTTGCAGCTGCTGTTTGTGCAGGTATTACAACATTAGCTTCTTACACACTAAACAACCTTACTGAAGAGGTTTCTGCTAGGACATATCATTTACAGTTCTTTAGAATAAAAGAAGTTAAAAGTTAAATCATGTCATGTATTGACACATAAGACAATAAAAAAAATCTGTATGATTAATTGCCCAGCAGTTCTAAAGTACTCCTACTTATTGTGCAATTCTAAACAACATCTCTAGAATATGAACCAACAAAACAAAAATTGTTTCCCTCAGTGCCAGTCTCTGCCATATCTCGGAGGCATATAATCCACGGCCGTCAGTTGATTCTGGATCTTCCCGAAAGGACAACGAGGTTGGAGTTTGCTTCTGCTGATGAGAGAGACCAGTTTACTATCTGGGAACATAAAAGCCTCTCTCTCTGGCCCAGTAAACCCAGTAAAGGCCAAGTAAACAGCGCTAGTCATGGCTGGACTTTTAGAATCAATCATGTTACGTTTGATGATGAGGGAACCTACACCCTGCTCAATCACTTTGGTTCAACCATCTCCAGTTATACAGTGAAGGTCGATAGTGAGTAGTGATTTAAACCTCCATCTCAGAATAATATCTCTGTGAAATTCTACATATCCTAACTGAGTTTTTGTTTGTTTGTTTCCAGCCAGCAGAGAAATCATTGAGCGTATCGCAGGTGAAAAACTAACAATACCACTGCAAGGACTCAAGCAGAGTGATGCCACACTTCGCTTTTACAGCAATTATTCATCTGTCACCCTGGTGGAGAATGGCGTTCCTGTGGGCAAGAATCACCCAGACTATATTAACCGGCTTAAATTGTCCAGCGAAATGATCCAGGTTCTCAATGTCAATGTGTCAGATTTGGGCAGATATGAGCTCACCGATTATAAAGGCAGACTTGTCTCAAACAATACAATGATTCTAGTAGGTAAGAAAATACTTTCTTCAATATATTTTAAACTTGTACACGCACACGTTTACTTAGCTATTTAAATAGAGACATTGCATAGACTTCCATAGTTTTTATATGCAGCTAGTTATAAATACTATAACCGTACCAGAAAACTTTCTGCATTTTTACCATAAAAAAAACCTACATTTACTTTATTTTTTACAAATGAAGACGTCCCCAAAACCTCCAAAAAAATTTTTGTCAGGTTTAGCTCACTTCTGGGTACAAATATGTGTTAAGTAGGTAACTAAAATATGATTAAATAGGTAGGTAAACACACACACACACACACACACACAAACTATATATACACTCACCTAAAGGATTATTAGGAACACCATACTAATACTGTGTTTGACCCCCTTTCGCCTTCAGAACTGCCTTAATTCTACGTGGCATTGATTCAACAAGGTGCTGAAAGCATTCTTTAGAAATGTTGGCCCATATTGATAGGATAGCATCTTGCAGTTGATGGAGATTTGTGGGATGCACATCCAGGGCACGAAGCTCCCGTTCCACCACATCCCAAAGATGCTCTATTGGGTTGAGATCTGGTGACTGTGGGGGCCATTTTAGTACAGTGAACTCATTGTCATGTTCAAGAAACCAATTTGAAATCATTCGAGCTTTGTGACATGGTGCATTATCCTGCTGGAAGTAGCCATCAGAGGATGGGTACATGGTGGTCATAAAGGGATGGACATGGTCAGAAACAATGCTCAGATAGGCCGTGGCATTTAAACGATGCCCAATTGGCACTAAGGGGCCTAAAGTGTGCCAAGAAAACATCCTCCACACCATTACACCACCACCACCAGCCTGCACAGTGGTAACAAGGCATGATGGATCCATGTTCTCATTCTGTTTACGCCAAATTCTGACTCTACCATCTGAATGTCTCAACAGAAATCGAGACTCATCAGACCAGGCAACATTTTTCCAGTCTTCAACTGTCCAATTTTGGTGAGCTCGTGCAAATTGTAGCCTCTTTTTCCTATTTGTAGTGGAGATGAGTGGTACCCGGTGGGGTCTTCTGCTGTTGTAGCCCATCCGCCTCAAGGTTGTGCGTGTTGTGGCTTCACAAATGCTTTGCTGCATACCTCGGTTGTAACGAGTGGTTATTTCAGTCAAAGTTGCTCTTCTATCAGCTTGAATCAGTCGGCCCATTCTCCTCTGACCTCTAGCATCAACAAGGCATTTTCGCCCACAGGACTGCCGCATACTGGATGTTTTTCCCTTTTCACACCATTCTTTGTAAACTCTAGAAATGGTTGTGCGTGAAAATCCCAGTAACTGAGCAGATTGTGAAATACTCAGACCGGCCCGCCTGGCACCAACAACCATGCCACGCTCAAAATTGACCTTAAATCACCTTTCTTTCCCATTCTGACATTCAGTTTTGAGTTCAGGAGATTGTCTTGACCAGGACCACACCCCTAAATGCATTGAAGCAACTGCCATGTGATTGGTTGATTAGATAATTGCATTAATGAGAAATTGAACAGGTGTTCCTAATAATCCTTTAGGTGAGTGTACATATAAATACAGTGCATCCAGAAAGTATTTACTTTTTCCACATTTTGTTATGTATATTCTACAAACAATACCCCATAATGACAACGTAAAAGAAGTTTGTTTGAAAACTTTGCAAATGTATAAAAAAAAAAAAAAAATCACATGTACATAAGTGTTCACAGCCTTTGCTCAATACTCTGTTGAAGCACCTTTGGCACCAATTACAGCCTCAAGTCTTTTTGAGTATGATGCTACAAGCTTGGCACACCTATTTTTGGGCAGTTTCTCCCATTCTTCTTTGCAGGACCTCTCAAGCTCCATCAGGTTTGATGGGGAGCGTCAGTGCACAGCCATTTTCAGATCTCTCCAGAGATGCTCAATCAGGTTCAAGTCTGGGCCACTCAAGGACATTCACAGAGTTGTCCCGTAGCCACTTCTTTGTTATCTTGGCTGTGTGCTTAGGGTCGTTGTCCTGTTGGAAGATGAACCTTCATTCCAGTCTGAGGTCCAGAGCATTCTGGAGCAGGTTTTCATCAAGGATGTCTCTGTACATTGCTGCATTCATCTTTCCCTCTATCCTGACTAGTCTCCCAGTCTGAAAAACATCCCCACAGCATGATGTTGCCCCCATCATGCTTCACTGAGAAACTTTACTGAGGATGGTATTGGCCAAGTGATGAGCGTTGCCTGGTTTCCTCCTGCCTTGATACAATCCTGTCATGGCTTGGTTTGTGCTCTGATATGCACTGTTAAAGGACCACTCAACCTTTTTTGAAAATAGGCTCATTTTCCAACTCTAGAGTTAAACAGTTGAGTTTTACCGTTTTTGAATCCATTCAGGGTCTGGTGGTAGAACTTTTAGCATAGATCCTTGAATCTGATGACCATTTGCATCTTGCTCAAAAATGACCGAAGACTTTCAACATTTTTCCTATTTAAAACTGCGTAATATCATTGCGCCTGCTGCACCCATGGTACAGCAGCAAAGTTCCTTGATTATTATGCAGGAATGAGAGTATAGTTCCTAGCCTAGTCTAGAAAATCGCAACTTTTCATTTTCCGTCAGTCTTAGTACACGATGTAGCTACAGAAGAGGCAAGTTTCATTTTTGAACGAGATGCTAACGGTCTAATCAGATTCAATGATCTATGCTAAGCTATGCTAAAAGCTCTACCGCCAGATCCGGAGACCAGCTGAATGGATTCGAAAACATTAAAACTCAACTGTTTAACTCTAGGGGAGTTGGAAAATGAGGCCATTTTAAAAAAAGTGGAGTGTTCCTTAACTCTGAGACCTTATATAGACAGGTGTGTGCCTTTACAAATAATGTCCAATCAACTGAATTTACCACTGGTAGACTCCAATCAAGTTGTAGAAACATCAAGGATGATCAGTGGAAACAGGATGCACCTAAGCTCAATTTTGAGTGTCATGGCAAAGGCTGTGAATACTTGTATACATGTGATTTTTTTTTTTTTAAATACATTTGCAAAGATTTCAAACAAACTTCTTTCACGTTGTCATTATGGGGTATTGTTTGTAGAATTTTGAGGAAAATAATGAATTTGAGATCCATCTTTTCACAGTGAGGACAATTGAGGGACTCAAACACAACTATTAAAAAAGGTTCAAACATTCACTGATGCTCCAGAAGGAAACACGATGCATTAAGAGCCAGGGGGTGAAAACGTATTGAATTTGAAGATCAAGGTAAATTGTACTTTATTTGTCTTCCAGGAAACATGTAAGTATCTTCTGTTGCTTCTGAAAGGCAGTACTAAATTTAAAAAAAAAAGATTTTTAAACAGAATAAGAAAAATGTGGACAAAGTTTCAGTTTTTCAGCCCCCAGCTCTTAATTCATTGTGTTTCCTTCTGGAGCATCAGTGAACGTTTGAACCTTTTTTTAATAGTTGTGTTTGAGTCCCTCAATTGTCCTCAGTGTGAAAATATGGATCTCAAAATCATACAGTCGCTGCTGGAAAGGGTTCAAATATGCAAAAGATGCTGAAAAACTGAAGAATACACACTACCATTCAAAAATGTGGAATAATTTATTTATTTATTTTTTAAAGAAATTATTATTATTATTATTATTATTACTCAGCAAGGATGCATTAAATTGACAGTAAAGACAATAATGTTACAAAATAGAAATACATTTTATAAAAATTTTTTGGATCATTAAATTACATGTAATGTCCCCAAACTTTTGAACGGTACTGTATATTGATATAAAAAATGTTTGTATGTATACCCGTGTCTGTGTTTTGCAGGTTTATTCTAGAGACTAGACTATTATTTTTGATGATTTTTCTTGTCTCGTCTCTTCAAATGTTGCATGTAGATGAACATGAACATATCCCTAGTACGGGTCTTTTAGCTCTGCTGCTGCTTGGCATTCCTGGTGGAATATGCTTCTGCTGCAGAAGGAGAATCTGCAATAGGTGCCGGTCCACCAAATCACACACGCACACAGTGGAGTCCAACAGCCTTAATACTGTACCAGTGTACAACACAGTGATTGATCCTGCAGTTCCTGTAGGTCCTGTAGGTCCTGCAGGCCCTGGCCAGGTAAAATAAATGACAATTCTATGGTACTTTCCTGTCCATTCCCCCACTCTCTTGTAAAATAAAGACAAAATAATAATAATAATAAATTCAGTGAACTCTTATAATTCAAAACTCAAATAACTATTTGTGACAGGATCATGCAAAGCAACATGAGGATAATTTAGTGATTTTAGTTCTTGTAGCTGCTGTAAATTACAATTAATATTAATGGTTTGTGTTTTCTGACTAAAGGGCTACATTGCTGGTTATCCGCCTCATCCAGATCAAGGACAGATTCATTATCCTCCACCACCAGAGTGGAGCGGTCAACCTGCTGTTTCTCCCAGCCCTGTGAGTTCACATACACAGAGATTTACATTTATTCATTTAAAAGGTCCTTTTATCCAGTGTGACAAACAAGGAATGTCACAACACAACCCAGCAAGCAATTGTGCGTTTAAAAGACATCTAATAAAAGTCCAAACACAGCCCTGATGTCTAGGGTAAAACCAGGCAAAATTTAGGCTGTCAGTGAGAATTTAATAGACGTCTAACCATAGCCAAAGAATAGACAATTATCAATTATAGACTAGTCATAGAACATGTCAAAGAAATGAAACCAAACACCTTGTAATCACTGTTGACTTTGCTTACATGATGGAATATCATACATCTCGCAAGTTTTTTTGGCAAAAACGACATGTAACCAAATTCAAGGTTATTTTGTCTAGAAGTGGGTTACTCATAGCCGGACTATATCGGGTCTATAGTTAACTAAGACAGTGAAATGATAGCTATTGCTTGCTGGGAAGTAGTTCATCCTAAGCAAGCAGTAACTTTTGATACGTTTGATTCTGTGTGAACATGGTTTCCGTTTTGGTTTAGCTGGTGGAGCATAGACATGCAAAACGTAATGCCAAAATTCAAGATATGCTGGTCCACCTTAAACCATGAATTCCATGCTTATTATGCTGGTTTGCTGTTGGTTTAGCTGGTGGACCAGTATACCATGCAAAACTTAATGCCAAAATTCAAGATGTACTCCTCTCCTTGCTGAAAAGCATATGAAGCAGAGAGAGTTTATTTATATATTTATTTAAAGTGAGGGTTTTGTGCATGTTCTTTTTTAAGGGCTTTCAACCTGCGTATGTGCCTCAAAACCCTGTCTATCCTCCTGACTTTGGATCTGGAGTTCCCCCCGCTCAGCCTCCACCGTTTAATGCCCCTCCCACCCAGTACAACCCATCTGCACCTGTGGTACATTCAAAATATTTAGCTATTTTTTTTTTTTCATCCTGTATGTTTACTTTTCTGTTTGTTTATTTTTAATATAAAGCTAGCAAGTGAATATGTGTGTCCTCAGAACTATATGCCAATGATGTACAGCGCTCCTCCTGGGCCTGAAGTCACAGGGTTGAAGATGAATGAACCTCCTCCAACCGCACCACTGCTCACACCTCAGCCTGAGGTAAAGCTTAAACTTTTTGTCACAGCCCACTAATTCATTAAATGGGTCATATGATAAATGTATCGTTTTTCCCTCTTACTTGTGAGTAAATATTTTGGTGCCATCTTTTAGTGTTTCTAATAGTCTCCAATACTCAAATAATGTTTCCGAAACTGTCCAGTCTTTCAGTAACAGCCTTTTTGCAATGTCTGCATTCATTGAGACAAATTTTTAAACAAATTGCAGAAAATGTACCCAAAATTGCTGAAAAGCCATTCCACCGAATGGGTAGCATTTGCTTCAAAATTAAACTTTTTTTCAACGCTGAATCCAATACTACACATATTTAACTATTCAAAATGTGTATTGGTCAATCTCAGGTAACTTTATTTCATTTTTTACAAGGTTTCTTAGCAGAAGATGGATCCATGTTTTCTCAGTCCTGTTACCAACTCATGTGACATTTAAAAAGCATGTTTAAAAGCATGTCAATTCCTTTGTTTTCCTCTCAAGAAAGTGTTAAAGTGAAGTTGAAAGTGAAGAAATGGTTGGTTATATATGTTCAAATAATTGATATTTGTGACTAAACAAAATCAATATACAGGGAGTGCAGAATTATTAGGCAAATTAGTATTTTGACCACATCATCCTCGTTATGCATGTTGTCTTACTCCAAGCTGTATAGGCTGGAAAGCCCACTACCAATTAAGCATATTAGGTGATGTGCATCTCTGTAATGAGAAGGGGTGTGGTCTAATGACATCAACACCCTATATCAGGTGTGCATAATTATTAGGCAACTTCCTTTCCTTTGGCAAAATGGGTCAAAAGAAGGACTTGACAGGCTCAGAAAAGTCAAAAATAGTGAGATATATTGCAGAGGAATGCAGCAGTCTTAAAATAGCCAAGCTTCTGAAGCGTGATCATCGAACAATCAAGCGTTTCATTCAAAATAGTCAACAGGGTCGCAAGAAGCGTGTGGAAAAACCAAGGCGCAAAATAACTGCCCGTGAACTGAGAAAAGTCAAGCGTGCAGCTGCCAAGATGCCACTTGCCACCAGTTTGGCCATATTTCAGAGCTGCAACATCACTGGAGTGCCCAAAAGCACAAGGTGTGCAATACTCAGAGACATGGCCAAGGTAAGAAAGGCAGAAAGTCGACCACCACTGAACAAGACACACAAGCTGAAACGTCAAGACTGGGCCAAGAAATATCTCAAGACTGATTTTTCTAAGGTTTTATGGACTGATGAAATGAGAGTGAGTCTTGATGGGCCAGATGGATGGGCCCGTGGCTGGATTGGTAAAGGGCAGAGAGCTCCAGTCCGACTCAGACGCCAGCAAGGTGGAGGTGGAGTACTGGTTTGGGCTGGTATCATCAAAGATGAGCTTGTGGGGCCTTTTCGGGTTGAGGATGGAGTCAAGCTCAACTCCCAGTCCTACTGCCAGTTTCTGGAAGACACCTTCTTCAGGCAGTGGTACAGGAAGAAGTCTGCATCCTTCAAGAAAAACATGATTTTCATGCAGGACAATGCTCCATCACACGCGTCCAAGTACTCCACAGCGTGGCTGGCAAGAAAGGGTATAAAAGAAGAAAATCTAATGATATGGCCTCCTTGTTCACCTGATCTGAACCCCATTGAGAACCTGTGGTCCATCATCAAATGTGCGATTTACAAGGAGGGAAAACAGTACACCTCTCTGAACAGTGTCTGGGAGGCTGTGGTTGCTGCTGCACGCAATGTTGATGGTGAACAGATCAAAACACTGACAGAATCCATGGATGGCAGGCTTTTGAGTGTCCTTGCAAAGAAAGGTGGCTATATTGGTCACTGATTTGTTTTTGTTTGGTTTTTGAATGTCAGAAATGTATATTTGTGAATGTTGAGATGTTATATTGGTTTCACTGGTAAAAATAAATAATTGAAATGGGTATAAATTTGTTTTTTGTTAAGTTGCCTAATAATTATGCACAGTAATAGTCACCTGCACACACAGATATCCCCCTAAAATAGCTAAAACTAAAAACTACTTAAAATATTGATACAAAAATATTCAGCTTTGATATTAATGAGTTTTTTGTGTTCATTGAGAACATGGTTGTTGTTCAATAATAAAATTAATCCTCAAAAATACAACTTGCCTAATAATTCTGCACTCCCTGTATATGAAGGCAAGGTGTATTTTAATAAAAAAACCTTTTATTTTTTATTTTAAAGACCGAAACTTCAAGTTTATTATTTAAAAAAATATATATAACAATTGTATAAATGATAATGATAACTTTTTTTTTTTTTTTAGAAAAATAAATACAATTTAGTAACAGGAATGAACACTGGGTAACAGGAATGAGTGTACATATGTGTGTGCATGTGTAGGATGGGTTCTCTCCCATCTCTCCCAGAAAGACAAAGATTAAAAAGGATAAGTTACTTAGTGGTGGACTGGCTCCCTGTAAGGTATTCACATTGTAAAACTAATACTAAATGTCTACAATGAATTAGTAATTGATCAGTTGAAGTAATTTCAACTGTAAAACTCATAAATCAGGTGAATAGTATATCAACTAATATTCACATTATTAAATCAACAAACCAGAGGTTTCTACCAAGCGGCAACCTCCCCCAGTTTCTCTTGAAGCCAATACGTTAGTGACTTAAACTGCAATTCATCGACTGGCCACAGACAGGCTCCAGAAGGGAGCAGAATCTCACTGAGCCCCATGTTAAAATGCCCAACTTTACAGCAGAAAAAAACATGTTTACAGCCTGGTACAAGTTGTGGTTTTGGTCTATATATCTAATTTTGCCCTTCATGACAACTGTGAGGGGGGTGATTTTTAAAAAAATTTTTTATAGCTCATTCATTTACATTATATAAAGCCTTAAAGTTCTGCATAATTAAGGGCGTGGCCACTTTGAGTGACAAGTGGATAGCCATATATCTGCTATCTGTTAGTCATTGTGTCACCTCAGCTCCACCCACGTCCCGCCTCTTTGCCCATTTTATCCAGGAGTGACGCGCGATAATGCGCTGCTAAGATGGCAACGGCCAGCTCGACCCTACTTTACGCTTTAAAACTGCTCTTCAGAATCCTATGGGTGATGTCACGGACACTACGTCCATATTTTTTTACAGTCTATGGTTTCTATGCACTCCTGTTAGTGTTACTTTTACTCAATCCTGTTATTTTTCATATGAGTAACAGGACTGAAAGTAACAGGATTGAGTTTAAGCAAAAAATGATCAAATACATGACAAATTGCAACATGGTGTACATGCTAATAGCATGAGGACACTGAGGAAATTCTAGTGAATGAATGAATGAGGCATTTATATAGCGCTTTCATATGTACTACTGTACACCCAAAGTGCTTTACAGTCAGGTGTCTCTCCTCAACCACCACCAGTGTGCAGCATCCACTTGGATGATGCAATGGCAGCCATAGTACAATGGCGCCAGTGCGCTCACCACACACCAGTGATGGGTGGAGAGGAGAGAGGGTGATAGGGCCAATTCAATGGATGGGGATTATTAGGCCAATGGAGGGATCTGTTTACGAGAAGTGCCATGGGATTTTAATGACCACAGAGAGTCAGGACCTCGGTTTTTTAACGTCTCATCCGAAAGACGGTGCTTGTTACAGTACAGTGTCCCCATCACTATACTGGGGTGTTAGGACCCACACAGACCACAGACTGAGCCTGCTGGCCTCACTAACACCTCTACCAGCAGCTACCTAGTTTTCCCAGTTGGTCTTGGGCTACAGGGTGATATGGCTGCTGGCCTGACTTACCTAAAGGTAAAAGTTAAAGTAAACAAATAACATCTAAGAAATGTAGGTAACAGGACAGTATGTTGAGATTGACCTTCTCAGTTAAAGTTACAATTTCATCAAATATACAGAAATTAAAATGAGAGGACTTACTTTTGGTTTTCTCATGGCCTGCATAAGATCCAGATGATGTAACTTCCTGTTGAAAATGTGTCTTGTGGCAAGTTTTTTAGAGGGAGCAATGTGTGAGGGTAACAGGACTGAGTGAAAATTTTAGTTGTGTCCCCAGGTTTTTATTTTATATAACATATTTTGGATTTCTTATGAATATTTTAAGATGGTATATGGAGTAACACAAAAAATAATATTTCTGAAAGATTTTAATTATTAAGCTATATTTCATGTTAAAGTTTAGGTTTAGATAGCAGGGACATGTAACAAATGTTATTTTTTGTGTGTTTTATTAATGTTTTAAATTATATATTTTAAATTAGCAGTTAGATTAATGTTCAGGACACTTTGCTTAATAATAAAATGTATTTTAGATTAAATTATAATGCATATTTATACATACAGTGTCACAGGGACAGAAATGTTACCCATTCAGTGGAATGGCTCTGAAAATGAAATTTCATACTCCCACTATCTCACTCTTACCCCTCTTTTTTTCTATAGTCCCAGCAGTCTGCTATGGCCAGCGGTTCAATGGATATCCTTAACTCCGGTGACTCTAGTGTCCAGTTTGACATTAACAAAGGAAAGTCTTCTGGCAGCAACTTCCTATAGATACTTTTTCTGTAGAAAATCCTGAATTGTCACTGTAAGGGAAACAAACACTTGATTAGATGCATACAGTTTTTTTTTAAACGTTTTATCCTCTCATATTTTGAAGTGATAGTACATAGTTCACACTATGGTTAACCACAGTTTTAACCACACTGTGGTTAAAATGTACATTTTAACCTTTTTTTATTGATTACCTCAAACAGATCAGTCAGTGATGGTCATTATCACTGTAAATAAGAATAATTTCTGTCTGGAAAATTAATAGGGCTTAAAAACTGCTATTTTAATATTTTTATCATTACACATTCTTTCAAGACTTAACCTAGCTTAAGAGCAACAGAAGTAAAACTTTAAAATCACTGTTAACACTCTTTTCATATGAAAAGCAGCTTCCAAAGAACTGTGTATTTTTTTTCTTACCTCTTAATGTCACTCTTGGTGTTCTTTAGTAGGAAATAAGCTGTTGAATGATACCAATGACATATTTCACGGTTACAAAGCTACCTCCATACTGTCAGCAAAATGTTTTCATATTATACTCATGCTACAAAAAAGGGGATTAATCCTTCCAACGGCACCCATTGCTGACATGTGTGGATATTGAAGCAGCAAAGCAATATCCATAGACAAACACTGGCAGGCATGTTAGGGCCTGTTCTGAATCCCAATTTCAAAGGGATAGTTTATCAAAAAAAAAAGGAAGAAAAAAGAACAACAGAAAAACTGGAAAAAAAAGAAAAGAACATTCTGTCTTCATCTACTCCCCCCATGTCATTCCAAATCTGTATGACTGGAACATAAAATAATTTATCTTAAAAAAAACTAAAAAAAAGTATTTGTCCATACAGTGGAAGCCAATGGGCAGTTGGGCATCAATACTGTTTTGTTACCAACATTCTTCAAAATATCTTAGGCTTCCACAGAAGAAAGAAATGCATACAGGTTTAAAATGACATGAGAGAGAGTAACTGATGACAGAATTTTCATTTTGGGGGGTAAATTATCCCTTGAAAGTGACACTAGCCGCGTTTCCTTTACAGATATTGCGATATTTTCTAAATGTCGACTAAAACTTTTTTTTTTTCTCTCGCATTAAGTCATTACAAAAATGATGCCAACATATGTTGGGTTTATGTATATCCCAGCCATCGCACTATCCATTTTTTTTTTTTTAATATGCATGTTATCCAAGCATTAATGGCAAGGAAAGCACCTTACACTTGAGCATATATAGTGTGTGTGTGTGTGTGTGTCTCCCTCATATCTGCTTCATGATCATTTGTGGCATTTCTTTGTTTAGAATCCAGTATTCCTGTAATTCTATTGTGTTTTATGAGTTTAATAAAGAACTCTGTTTCGTCTTCTGTCCAAACACAGCGTCAGCTGTAAAGAATGATCCATTTTTACGTACGCCAGGTGACCTGTAAATGCGGAAAAACGGTTTCCATTGCAGTTTTGCAGAAATGTCCTTTTTCGAATTGCCTGAAAATCCACCTCATGCGAGCGTAAAAACTTTTTTGCGATATGAGAGTTTTTGCGAAATTGTTTCCATTGGGCACATTTTCGGTTCGCAATTTCAGTTTGGGTAATGGAAACGCGGCTACTGAGCTACCAGTATCTATATTTCACAATCTATATTCTCCCACAGTCAGCCTTAAGGCCATATTCTACCCTTTTGTGTAGAACTACATAGAATAAGCCATTAATGTAGCATGTTTTTCTGTTCATTCTTACAATTTTTGCCAACTTTTGTTTTGTACATACTTACCCCTGTCTCTTGAGAAGCATATAGTTTTACAACTACAAAAAACTGCCTTATGTAACTAAAATATACAATGTTATTTTACCTACGCAAACCCCAGGAATTAGCCATATATATATATATATATACATATATATATATATATACATAAAACACACACAAATTATTAATTTAACACATGTACACATTACCATGTATGCATGTAAGTGAATTAAAATGTATTGATGTACTGTTTTAGGGATTTCTCATTCTCAACTACCACGAATAGCCTGGCAGGAGCTGCATTTGTTTAGGGCTTTTTCAAAGTGCTGTTAGCTGAAATGAAACAACAAATGCCTCAAACAACAAAACATTTATACTTGAGTCTTGAAGATATGGGTAAAATGTTATAGTGATGTTTTAGTTGAGTTCATGTTGTACCAGCTTAATTTAAATGGCCTTCATATCACAATGGATATGGAAATATAAAAAGGCCTACCATTATTCTGAAGTAAAATACTGTTATCAATATCTGCCTACAGGATTGTATTTCTTACTGTGTATATTGTATGTTCATATAACATGTTCTCTGTATTTTTATTTTATTTTGTCAGACATCTAGAGCAAACTGCCAATACCATATCCCTTGTTATACGTTCCACTATCGGCAAACTAAATTTTATTGTACAATAATAAGAAGAATGACAATAAACATGACTATCATAATAAATATTCATGTCATTTCTAAGCTCTGAACATAGCAGATAGCTAGAATTTTTAATCATCTCCTGGATTGTATCAAAATAGACATTACAATTGTGAATCTTTTTTATTGCTGAGGTTTCAGTAAAGTCAGCATAACAAGAAAGATTCCACTGGATTTACCCAAACGAGTCATTGAAAAATGTAGTGGATTGTTGTTATGGAGATTTAATTTATTGGACAGGATTTGTTAACAACTTTATTATAATGAACTGATTGAATACATTTTGTAATGTTGCCCTGTGCATCATATCCATGAATAATGTACAAAGCAACAAAAACAATATTATGTAAATGCAGTGTAAAGACATTTTGCTGTTCTCTGTATCTTAAGAGACCCAGACAATGCAAAATGAACTTTTCTATGTGTTTGAACATTCAGTATTTTGTTAACAATTCAACCTCTTAAATGCCAGATCCAGTTGTGCTATGGGACCCTAAGACAAGTTTACTTGATAATCTTTAACTAACTCTTGGAATATTGATGCACCCTCCAGGTTTAGACAAACAAAATGCAAAAAAGTTGTATTGCAGGGTTTCAAGTCACAATAACACACTGAATTCTATCCTTGGATTTACCACTGTGGCAAAGAGAAATGGAAATTCAAATTATATCTGGTCTGGTGAGAGTTTCCATATCATTCCATTTTGCTTTTCTCCATCTCTCTTAGTCGTCTCTCCAGCATCTTGATTTTGTTTTCGAGGTGCATATCTGACTTTGCAGATGTTGCACCTATTCCTAACAGGACACAAACACACACCAGGCCTGCTAATCTCATTGCTGTGGTTTCTGCAGAGGCTCCAGTGTCACTTAGAATCAATCCAAACATGCCAATGGCAAAGGTGACCTTCAGCAGCCACAGAGCCTGCTTTACAGCACCGACAACCAAGCGCAGGATGAAGGATATTATCCAGTAGGCCACAACAGCCAGAAGGGCCCATTGAGTGACAAAAATCACTCCCTCCGGAGTAACTTTTTGGAAAGGTATCTTAGCTAGATCAATGGAAAAATATATGTGAGCATGTGCTTTGGTTTAAATAAATTGTAAGTAAAGATGTACAATTACCGTCAATTCCTGCTGATTCCAAGATTTCAGTAACATACTGGATGACCGTGTTAAAGACTGATGCCACTGCATCGGACAGCCACTTCACACCGCTTTGTAGAAACTGAGGTCCATATATAAAATACAATAGTGTAAATGTTTTTTCAAAGAACAACTCCACAGTTCATTTTAAAAAGCATGATTATGTAGTAATAACATACAGTGGCCCAAAAAAAAGTATTTGGACACTACTCTTAGAATTATTTGATTTTCACTGCATTAGCAAAATATCAAACCATATCTGCAAAGCAAATGACGCAATTTCTGCTTTTCTCAGAACTAACCTCACTTTTCTTAACCACTTTGAACTTCCATCAGTCATTTCACTGACACTTCTGATCAGGTTCACATAAGTGGTTTCATCACAGTAACCCCAGGTTTTCATTACACTAAGAAACTGATTTAACACCAGGTCTGGTTTTAACCACCAGAAGGTTTCCAAATATGACACTGATTGTTTTGCTTTTAAAACATAATAAACTTATTTTTGTCAAATGCTTTGCTTTCTACCCCCCGAACCCCCCACTCATTTTACATTCTAAGTTTAGTATAAACTAGATAGATAGCAAAAAGTATTTAGTATAGGCCATGGAACATTTTGTTATAAAACTCCACCATTTTCCACAATATCAGCTCACCTTGAGACACAGGTTGACCCTCTTTTCCCCGACTGTAGAGACCAGGCAACTGTGAGCTTCCTCAGACAAACTTGTAATGATGGACCGCACATTTTGCAGGGGACTAGATTGCTTGTCCCATTCGAAAGAGTGACACAATGGTATCAACTGATATGAAACTGAAAGTATAAGTGTGGTAAAATAGAAACACCGACCCATTTTAAAAAAAGGTAACTTTAACTACGCTTAGACAACGTTGGCGCACCCAAAGTTAGTTAAGATTAGTGAGGAAAATGTTCTTCTCAAACGACGTGCTAAAGAAACAACTGAACTGACAACAGTTGTCCAGGGAAAGACTCAAGAAGCGGAATTCAGGCGTCTCCGCGTGGGGATTAGTAAAGTTAAAGATAAAGATGGGATTTTTTCATATCAGAGTCAGATCAATGGTCTTACAAAGGACGCACGCCAGTTCTATCCTTCAATAATAAACTCGAGGTTACTAAACTAATCCATAACGCGCTTCAAATGCCTGCTTCCTCTTTCCTCCCTGGAAGGAGGAGCAACCCTGCCGCCTACCGATGACTACAGAGACTGTACATCATCCAGAAAAAAAAAGGTACACAAATTGATCCCATTATGAGAATTGTGAAACACCATTCTCAACTACGATTAAACGAACTCCCAGAACCATGTTTAGCCTTTTGTAGAATGCCAGAAATGCCAGAAAAAAATGACGTATACATTTAATAACAGAGCAGTGTACCTTTAATTGTGAAAAACATAGCAGAGACTATTGTGTACACTATAAGCCAACATCATGACACACATTAATATTGTCATAGATTTATTATTATTTATTAGTAGTGTATTAATTGTTCATCCTACAAATACAATACAACAGCAGCATGAGAGAAAATTACAAATTCACACACAAACAAATAATCATTAAAATGGTTTCTGACAACTTTTTTTTTGTTCTTCTATTTTTGATTTTATTTTGTGTGTGAATGTTTTGCCTTAATCAGCAGATAGGCCTGTTTGGTGGGGCAACACACTGTGAAAAGAGGCTCAAAAAGAGCCATGATCATTGTGTCATTTTGAGCATTATCCATGGCTGTCTGACCCCACACATCTCTCTCCTGGAGAAATGGAAAGAGTGGAAGAGTAAATCCAAACGTTTATATAGTGTCAATGTGTTTAATATTAAATTCATTTTTTTTTTTTTTAGATAAACATTTACCATTTACCACCTCATCCTTCTCTAATATTGTCTAATAAGAAAGTCGTTCATACCAGTGGTGTGGCTCCATATTCCAGTAGTCTGCTGATCATTGATTTATCTCCCAGATAAACTGCCTCATGCATTACAGTGCGGCCATTATAATCTTGAGTGTCCATGTCAACTCCTGATAGAAACCAAGCATTCAGCAGAGAGTAATCTCTGTTCTGCACTGCTCTGTTGAGTGAGAGGTTAAACAAAAATAAGCTCATTGACTTTTGGCTGATTCAAATTATAGTATTAATATATATTAAGAAACATGCATTTTCCAGTAAAATGTTGTGCAACAGTTATGTGTGAGATATAACATGGTTAATGCTTACTGGATCACTTCCATGGCAATTCTCACAGGGTTTAGTTTAACAGTGACTCCTTTCATGTGTAAGAATTTGACAGCATGACAGTGTCTAAAAGAAACACCAACACTACTATACTGACATGTTTGAGCTGAGCATGTACAAACGATTAATTTCTGCCCTCTAATGTTAGTTTGAATTACATTGAGTGAGAATTCAGCCTGACATAATATAGGATAAATGGGCTGCTGTCAGTGTTGCAGGGGTGACATATTTTTGTAGGCCATCCCAGAAGTCAGCATCACCCTGGTTCCCTCAACATAAACCCAATAGGATTTTTCAAGTATGGCAGAAAATAAGCTCTGTGACTAACAAAAGTTTTTGATTCTTACACATTTTGGCATTGTGATAATCTTCACAAATGAACACAACTTTTATGAAAGCCTAAACACAATCGACAGAAGTAAAAAGGATAAAAGATAAACAACCTAACCATGGTCGCCCAGATGAAAACAAGAAGGAAAAAAACAGAGGCAAACGAACTGGTAGTAATCCCACGAGTCTTTAAAGATAGTCTACACAAGCACTCTCACATACAAGTAAAAGAGCGTGTATAAACACAACAGGGAAAAGAAAACACTTTGACAACGTTACAAATCAAAGAAGAGATCAACACAAAAAGCGGTAAGCAGCCATGGGTGCATCTCAATCAGTTCCCTAGCTCCCGAGCTCGTGAATCAGTATATCGTGTACATGAATTCGGGTACTGGAAAGGACAGTAAAGGACATTGGCAATTTCACTGACTCTATTTCCTTATTGTACAACATAATTACTGGTATTTATGAACAACAGCACAGTTGATTACTTGTAATGTTATTTAAAGTACAGTACATTATGATAAATACTTTGCTTGTTACATATACATTTCAGACATAAAAAAATTATAAATGTTAACTAGATTGTGTTCATTTACCTGTCTAACGATGTATGTTTATCCTAAAATATAATAAAATAATGCTGTAAAGTGAGCATCGATGCACCCTGGGTTTTGCGGTGCATTTTGGGACTTTTTAGAGAGTGAACGTTTCAGTGCACTGGAAGGATTCTGCTTTTGAGACAGCCCTAAAAATGGCCGACTCCCTGATCAGTGCCCTGACTACTAAACTAGGGAGCTGATTGAGACGCACCCCATCTCTCGCTTCACTGAAGCATTCTCTCTGTGCGTGCGCGCTCACATAAGAACAGCGTGCATACGATAACGTACGCCATAGAAGAAGTCATCTTAAAGGCACATCAACATTCATGTCATGAACAGTATTAAACAAGTGGCCGTTACACCGTCACCACTATTAAGCTGCTGATTTTTTAAAAAATATTTTCCCTGAAAGTTTGAGTTTGAAAAATTAGCAAGAGCCTAATTTATAAACACAATAGGCTGTAAAAGTTTACCTGTTTACCTGTTCGGCTGATGACGTTTAATGTCCCCGACAACCTCTGTAGTCCTATTTAACCACTTGTTAATGATGTTTTTTTTTCTGTATAATAAAACGTGACAATATTTTGAGCCTGTGTTGACCACAGACCTTATTTCATGCATTTAACCAAAACCCCATTCTAAAAACTCATTGGCTTCAGGGTTGAGTGGATGCTAAATGCTAAATCATTTCTGGGTTTTGGCCTACAAAAATACATCACTCCTGCAGCACTCTATCGAGCCAGACAGAGTCAACACTAAATGGTGATAGATGAAATAGAAGTTGAGATGTTTTACTAGTCAAAATGTTAGCTGAATTAACTAATTATTGCAGTTCTAGAGTCTACAACCCATTTCAGATCACATGTGTACTGTATGTACCTGTTCTTAATGGCCATGTACATTGGACAGTTTCCAAAGCGGTTCAGACTATGAGGAGACGCCCCCATTGACAGCAAGAATTGAATCATCTCCATGTTCCCCAACTCACATGCTGTATGAAGGGCCGTGAATTTGTCATAGGTTTCACAATTGGCATCCATCTTAAGAGGTTTAAAAATAAATAAATCACTTTGGGTACGAATTCTACATTTTTGCTGTCCACATTTTTAGTTTAGGAAATGTGAAGTTTAGTAACCTTCGCTAGGAGGGCTCTTAGTGAGATAAAATCGTTGTTTTCCACAGCTCGGCAAGCAAAATTGGGAATGATTCTTTCAAAGAGCAAGCTCCTTATCTGAGAGATAGCAAGGTATAAGCTCAAGCCTATGAAGTAATAAGTTGCATTAAAGCCTAACTTTACATGCTATTACTGAACAGGTGAAATATTTCTAAATTAGTTTAAAAATCAAGTCTGGAATCAAAGATATAATGTTATATTATAGGTGTCTGCACAGATATTCCTTTGAATAACAGGGGCCGTATTCACAAAAAAATCTTAAGGCTAAAATTTGCTCTTAATGAGGTTTTAAGCTAAAACTCCTAGCTAGGAACTCGTAGTGGTAAAACAAAATTCTTTCTAAAACAAAATTCTTTGTTAATACAGCCCCATATCTGTATAATCAATGATAAGTTTCCAAACTACAAAGTAAATGACACTGTATGCAAATGAGTTCGTGCCTCTATGCTTTTGCTATTTAGCCACTCAAGTTTCAGCACTTGGCCCAGTGTTTGCAGGAATAGTTTGCCTCGGACCACCACTCCATCAATGATGATGGGCCTAAAGCTGCCATCCTCCTTAGCTGGTCTCTGCATCACATAAACTATGAGAGGGATGGAAAGGAAGGTGAATTGTTACTTTTAAAATGAAAAAAAAAGATGCTCATAGGAAAAAAATTCAATAATTTCAAATTTCAAATCGTCTTTGATTCTACGAGCAAATCAAGCAAACGTCAATGGGATCCAAAGAGCATTCTTGCATCAACTACTCGAATCATTACACTAACTATTATTAGATTTGATGGACTACAAATCATGTGATGGTAGTACTAGTACCGGTATGTTGATTCTCAGATAAGCTACCACCTAACAACACGCTGACAGTGTCTCAAACTCAGTACCTGGAGGGCAAACTTTTTTGTGAGGAAATAGCTTATCATTTAATGAATCGATTGCCTGTCCACTAATCTTTGTTTTATGCTAAACAATACTTTTGTTGGGAACGATATGTAGATTTTACTATGATAAAAAAGATTATTTTATAAGAGAAGGTAGAGAAGGGAATGTCGCGACAGGTATGACTCATTTACAGCATTACCATAGTATTTAATAGTAATATTGAGTAATATTATACTGTCTAAAGAAAGTAGATGTTTTCTTGTTTTCTTTCTTTGGCTTTCAGATTTTCCCAGTTAATTATAAATATTGTGTTATTGTATGTTATTTAATGTAAAAAAAAAAGTGTTCTTTCTATCGCTGCCAGGTTAGACTTGTATTGTAATGAATTATGCAGGGTTTCTGCAGGTTTTATGAAGGTAAATTTAAGACCTTTTTAAGACCAATTAAAGAAAATTTAAGGAAATAAATCGAAGGGAACATAACACGTCAATATGTTCTATAAATGTAAATGTCTAAGCACACAATGAGCTGTTTTAGTGACACTTCAAAGTTAGAAAATACAATTTCCAACAGATCTCCATTACTTTTTAATAAATTTGACAAAAAATAACAAAGTTTGAGATAAGATATCTTGTAAAAGTGATTTTATGATTAAAACTAGAACAAATATCTGCCAATGTGTTCATAAAAATCAACTTAATTTAAATGTAAGTAATTTTCATACCCAATGACAGATATTTGTTCTTGTTTTAAGCATAAACTCACTTAATTTTTTTCAATTTCTCAGAAAACAATTTCTCAGAAAACAAGACTTCATTTTTTGCAGTGCATGCAAATTAATTTTGTAACTAAATTTAGGGCCTTATAAAATCGGTTTTATTTTTTTGGGTTAATAATTTATTCTGTTTTAAAACTCTGCTTAAATTTAATTTTACTGACTTTCATTCATCTTCAGAACACAAATGAAGATATTTTTTAATTAAATGGGTCCCTCCATTGACAGTCCAAGCAACCACCACTTTGAGGCTTCAAAAAGTTCATAAAGAGATCCTAAAACTAATCCATACGAATCAAGCTGTTTATTCCAACTAGTTCACTTCATATGTTTGGAACGACATGAGGGTGAGTAAATGATGATGAACTATCCCTTTAAGTGGGCTGACCTATCCAACCGTCTCCATTGACTTTGTATTGTGTGAGGCTGCCTCCTTGTCATTTCTGACTTATAACAAAAAACAACGTAAGCAAATAAGACGTGAAGCATCAGCAGGAAGAATGGGTACATTTTGGGATCCTGAGGGGGAATCCTTGGGATGCTCCAGTATGCCTACATGTGCAGTAAACATTTTGTCACTGTTAAGTCAAATATCCAAATGTCAGTTTTATATATTATATTTCCTGTTGCTGATTTTATATATTATAGTTCCTGTCGCCTCCAGTACTATCAGTGTAATATAACATGTCGTGCTCTGTCTCATATATCTGTCTGTCTCTGTCTGTCTCTGTCATTTAGTATGTTTGCTGTACACCTTGTCACATAGCAGGTTTTAGACATTGTTCTGTTTTTTGTTATAAGTCAGAAATGACAAGGAGGCAGCCTCACGCAATACAAAGTCAATGGAGACGGTTGGATTGTTCCCCCACCCCCACCCAAAGGTGGGCATGGTTTTCAGATTATGACGCGTGTCACTGTCTCTATGATGATGATATAACGCTTCTTAATGAATGAAGGGAAAAAAACATATATT